>OZ010788.1:662153083-662753083 GCA_963932465.1 Maratus speciosus
ATGTTTGGTCCAGCGCTCAGGCCTAGTATTCAGGGGGCAGTGCTTAAAGGGTTAATATGAGGGAATGATTTAAATTGTGAGGGAATGATCTGAATCCATTTATATATGTACTAAACAGTAAAATAAGAAAATCAAATGCAGTAAAATACACATTAAAAAAACTCATAAGACTTTTAATTACCGTAAGTAAAGATAATACATTTTTAATTTTTATTGTTTTACAGGGAGAAGTAAAAAGTAAAAAAAAAAATTGAACTAATTCAAATAAACATTAAATCTTCTAAAAGTTAATGCTTTATCTTTATTTTCTCAATTGACATAGAGTAAAAAAAAAATATATTATTTATTGACAGTATGACTTCTAATTATAATTTCTTTTCTTTTTTAACCCTTTCAAGGGCGGTGGTATGTTTTTGAAAACACTTCATTTTAATTCCCAAGCGCCACAATGGCACCAGACTTTTTATAGACTTTTATCAATTTAGCATGTATGTGAAACATAGCATTTTTTAAATTTACAAATAAATTTGTTCTTAAAAACCGGTGCAATCATTTATTTGAACATTTTAGCAATGAAAGTGCTTTGAAATTAAAATATCAGAAGAACTATGAGATACAGGATCAGGATCAGGATCACTCTGCCAGGGAGCCAACCAAAAATGGCATAGGCATGAACCCCTGCAGAAAAGTACCCTCTGCGACCACAGCTGGGGAATAGCCCAAGAAATACAATGACAAAAAAAATAAAAGTAAAACTCACAAAGAGCGCCCTGGCGCATGAAAAGTGGTTAAAATAAAACAAAGATTAAAAATCAAAATTTATATTTTATAAACGAAAAATGTTTATTTAGTTCGTTGTAAATAAGTCTGAGTCTGTGATAATTTGATTTCGAGAACAGTATGTTACGCATGTTCCAGCTAAGTGTCCGGTTACGGATAAAGTTAAATGAAGTAGGCATCAATGGACATTTACCAAACAGATAATGTTTGACATCACCGATGTTTCCACATAGGCATTTATCACTCTGGCGTTTTCCCCTTTTATAAAGATAACTAGGAAATGCCCCATGTGCAGATATAAAATAGGCATGGACTTGCGAGAAACACAAAAATGAGGTATCCACTTTTTTAATAATACTATGCGTGTCTCTTCCCTTATCGCTATAAGACCATTCGTTCTGCCAAATTTTAATAATATTGCTTTTGTAGAACTGCTTCACAAACGAAACAGGGATAGGAATGTTTATTTCAGCATCAAATGTACCAGTCTCAGTGACTGATTTGGCAAGGTAGTCTGCGCGCTCATTTCCGACGAAACCAACGTGGGATTTAATCCAGCCTATATTAATAGTTTTATTATGCAATAGTCGTAAATTCGTATAAATATTAAAAAGAATTTCGTCCGTTGGAAAAAGATTTTGAAGCGCTTGAACTGAGGACAAGCTGTCTGTATAAATGTGGAATACACTGTATGAGGAGTCTCTACACCACTCATTTGCGGAATCTAAGGCGGTAAGTTCAGCCTGGTATACCGTATTAAATAATTTAAGTCTAATTCTCTTCTCAAAGATAATATCTTCTTTCAAAAATACCACAAAAGCCGCTCCAACGCCCGTAGGCATCTTAGAACCATCTGTATATAAAACTGGGTGGTTGTACAAAGGGACCTTCTCAGTAATAGCACGTACGAAATTGACATGATGATCATAATAAAAGTAGGGATAGTGAAAAGTATAAACTTTTTTCATCAAACGATCTGTTGAAACATAAACATCTTCTATCCAATCTGAACCATCATTATTCTGAACTTCAAAACATAAAGCCAGTTGTTTTAATTCTACTTCGATTGGAGGAACTCCTGAAAGTACACAAAGTGCCTGTGCTGATATTGACCGATATGCGCGAATGATAGATAAGAGACATAGCGTTTGGCATGAGGATAAACGCTTAATTCCATGGCTCCGTAAATCATTAAACCAAATTTCGTAACCGTAAGTAATCTGTTTCTTAACCCCTTCGGGACGGGAGCATTTTACGAAATTTTTAATCTTTTGTCACCGTTTTTTAAAAACAGAAATTTGTGTCTTCTTGAATCGAGAAAATGCGCTGATTAAATAAGGCAAATTTTACAGTAAAATTTTACTGGTGAGGAAAAACAAGGATTCTGAGCGCTTCATGCGGCACGTATACGTGCCGCTCGTCCCCAAGGGGTTAAGCACTGAATTGTACCAAATTTTTAGAAACTCAAGTGGTAATCCTTTATCACGAATTCTTGTCTTTTGGATATTACAAGTAAAATCTTTTATTTTATCGCGGGCCATATCGAGATGCTCCAACCAATGGAATCTACTGTCAAGATAAAATCCCAAGTACAGCAAATTATCCTTAACAGATATGCTCCTACCCTGGAGTTTAAAAATAGGTCGACGATTTCTTGATATATATTTTCCAAAAAGCATTGAAGCAGATTTTTCAACACTAATTGACAGATGTAAAGCACTACAGGCTGCAGCAAAGTGGGAAATGCTAGCATTGGTGGTATTCTCAAGTGCAGGTCTTGTATCACTGCCTTCAACAATAACAGAGTCATCAGCATAAGAAATAATTTTTTGACTGTGTCGCTTATAAGTTTTGATAATCTTATCAGCAACAATGGTCCAAAGCAGGGGTCCTAAACAGGAACCCTGCGGGCAGCCCCGGAAGATTCTAAACCATCTTATGCCTCTAACAAACTTGAATCCTATGAGACGATGACTGATATAATTTTTTAAAGTCGTTTTTAAATACTCATAAATCGGAAGTTCATCAATTAATTCAGCCAAGATAAACCAATCCATCTCATCAAAGGCTCCAACCAAGTCAAAAGAGATGAGCGAACAATATTTGAATTCTGAAAGTGTTTCCTTAATTATTTTCTTTAGAGCTGCAAGAGCTGAAATTGTGCTGCGTGATTCTCTAAAACCATGCTGTCCATCATCCAAATATGACATAGATTCCAACATTGTAACGGTTCGGATCTTAACTATTCTTTCAAAAACCTTTGCAATGATAGGAAGAAGTGTTATTGGTCTGTAAGATTTCGGTAACTTGGGATCACGGTTACGTTTGCGAAAAAATATTATAATGCCTTTCTTCCAGCATTTCGGGAAGTGACCAAACTTTAAACAGGTATTGAATAAAGAAATCATAAAAGCTGTAAAATTTTTACAAAGGTTCTTGATAATCAGCGCATCTATCTCATCGTAACCGGGAGACTTATTATTTCCTTGTCGACTAATAGCAAAATATAATTCTCTTTTAGTAATTGGAACAAAATCATCAGAATCTTCAAAATTAACATCACCGATATATTCAAATGTATTCAGAGAAGAATTATTTACCTCAAAATGCTCTGACATAAGATTTTCCGCAATATCATCATATGAATCAAAGACTTCAGAGTTTCAAGAGTGATAAAAATTAAATCATTCTTAGATAAAGATTTTTTTGAAATAAATTTGTATAGACTTCCGTAAACATTGTCTGTCTTCTCACAAAAACCTACCCAGGCAGAACGCTTAGCTTTTCTCAGAATTTGTTTATACATTCTTCTGGCAGCTATATACTTTTGTTTATACTGTAAATTATCAATGTTTTTCATATACCGTTTGTACAAGGCATTAACCCTATTACGTTCTTTTCTAAGAGAACTGCGCTTAAAACACTTCATCATAAGAACTTGTAATAAATCAATAAAATCCTCCATCCAAACATCTAATGAAGAAGAATTTAAAATTCTTGCTAATGAATGTGAAAGAACTGACAATTTGTCTGCAAAAAGGCTATTAAATTTCTTCATATACTTATTTTTTGTTTTAAATCTGCCATGACTAATCTGTAACGGAGTAGAAGAGAGGGTAAATCGGATATTACGATGATCACTGTACGAAAAGTTTTTATCATCAACTGTCCAATTATCAAGTAACGAGAGAACGTCCAAACCCGCCAGGGTCAAATCCGGACGACCCTTCCTGTTATCTTGTACATAAGTATGTTCTGAATCAGGAGAGTTCATAATTGACAGATTAGTAATCATCAAGTACTCCAGAAGGACCTCCGCGAGGTTGGACTCTCTTGAATAACCCATTGAAAGCAATGGCACATTAAAATCACCACCGATAAGCACTCTGTTACAATCAGAATAATGATGACACCAAGTTCTTAAATCAGCTTCAAGATTGCCTGAAGGTGCAGAATATAGCGAACCAATAATAAAGTAGCCGTTCTCAACTGTAATATTTATAAACACACTGTTTTCCAAACTAAGACTCTTCACACATGCATAGGTCTTAAAAGGACATACAATAGCAGCAGAACAAGAAGAAGACAAAAAACAAAGCCATTCAGGAGGCAAGCCAACGAAAGAACTATTAAAAATATAAGGGTCTTGACAGAGAGCAAAGAGGATGTTAAAGTTAACCATATAGTGAATAAGAGCATTGGTTGCATCAGAACAATGGTGAAGATTGATATGAACAAAGTTAAGTTCAGACAAAGATTGAAAAGAACCCAAGACAACTATCACAACCGTTTAGCAAGTTGATCAGAACGGTACGCCTTAAACTGTGGACAGTCCGGACTGTCCGCTCTATGATCAGCGTCCAAATCAATGTCAGTAATACCCATACAATTAATACACATCTCAGTAAGCGCATTACAATCCTTAATTGTATGGTCTCCAGCACACTTAACCTTCCGTCTACCAGACGGGTCCATTGGACCCGACATGTACATTCAAAATATTTATTCAAACCAGAAATTTCTTCAAAACAAACTAAATGTATAAATCAGACAATAATAAGTTAAATAAACAAATTAAATAATTTTAAGCAAAAATTCTGGTGTAGAATGTTTTTATAAAACTTGAGTAAAATTTCCGGTAGTTCTAGGGTTAACTGGGTTCTCACACTTAGAAGCAACATGACCAAAAGTCTGACAATTGTAACACCGTATGATCGGAACAAACTCAACCACACGGTACCTTTCTAAGTCGATACATATACGGCGTCTTTTAATAACGAATTGAGAGACCTCCTTACTAACCCCAATCAGCCAGTTAGTTTTCCCAGCCTTTGTTGTAATACGTCTGATTATATCCATATCCAAATCTTTCTGTAAATCACCAGGCTAACCCCTACTAGCCTCATTCCCCAATTTACTCAGCGATTTCCGAACCAAACCCTTATTAACTTCCGGATCGACACTCATAATCAAAATTCTCTCGAGTTTTCTTCTTGGAACAGTAACCTTAATTCTGCCCTTTAAATTATCAGATTCCACCAATACCTCCTTCAACCTCTCCGAATCTGCCCTTGTCTGCACCTTTAGAATAAGCTGACCAGCCTTGGTTACCACGGCATCATCAGGAACCGGCAGATCAGATTTAGAGCGACAAATACCTTTAATATCCTTTTTAATAGTATCCAAAGAATCCTCCCCAGAAGAAGTGACTATCACTGAAAAATCAGACGCCCTTGACACCTTTGGAGTCGAAACAGCAGTATGTTGCGAAACATCCAGCTGACCAGTTGGTCTTGATCTTGAAAATTTATCAGCAAGAGCCTCATATGCCTTATTATGCGTTATCAAAGTCTTTAATTTAGTCTCACTTGACACACAATCGCGATGTGCTTTAACAAGGCAAATGGTGATAAAATCCATACACTTCTTCATCATGCACATTATATCAGCAGTAACTTTACCACTTTTATTATTCCTCTGGGACTCAAGCGTTTCGTATATATAAGAATTTATCCTACTAACGGCAGCAGGAAATTCCAAAACACCAGCCTCATCCAACACCTCCTTCGTCGCTTTCTCTGTCTTAGCCATAACTAACGCAAAAAAGGCAAACGAGATAATAACCAATCACCAACAACAGCAATGTATACACAAAAATCTCAAAAATACGAAATAACAATCACAAAAGAAAATCAAAGGCAAAGACTTACAATTTACGTCGATATCTAAGCGGTTGGTTACAGTCAGAACATACTTTCATCATATATAAGAACACTATCTACTGGATAGGAAAAGAAACAAATGATCCAACAAACGAACAGAAGAACTGGGTGACTAATAAAGTCTCTTAAACAAATAAATGAATAAGCGCCGCTTAAACTGATCAAAACACAAATGCCGCTTAATAGGATCAAAACAAAAACAAAATAGCTTGAAGCCTCTTAGCTCCCGGCACACGTGACATATTCATAAAGCGCAACTAAAACGTAACCTAGCAACCAACAAAGTAAACTAAAACTTACTAACACCGGAAAACAACCTGTACAATAGAGAAGACTCCACAAGAACAAATCTCCACCTCAGTAAAAATACAAACAATCCACAGAAGAAACAGAACCACCCAACCCTGACACGTTAACTAAGATGGCGACGTAAACAATAGCAGAACGCGAAAACGCCCACTACAGAAAACATATGAAAAAGAATAATAAACTCAAGTAAAATACATTGAAACCAAGGTAAGAGCTATATTTAAGTAATATAAGTAATTAAGTTAGAAAATAAATCAAAAATTAGTGCTTAAAAAGCCTGTAAGATAACTCACAAGTCTAAATAAATGAATACTGGGCTGTCGGAGCAATGAAAATTTTCAAAGTCCGATTAAAGCAAAAATAAGCAAATAAAATTCAAAATAATTACATAGAAATAAAGAAACAGAAAATAGAAACACTATGCATGTATTACTAGGTCAGAAAAACTATAATTACCACTTTAAATGCAAATGAAGCAGGAGCTTGTAAAAATACGTATACACCACACACCAATGCAGGGAGAACGGAAAACTATGAGATACAGTTTGGTTTATATTTTTTTTTATAAATATAGCAATAAGGTACTTGTAGGCTAAATTTTGAGATTTTTGAGGCAATTTTAATGGGCCGCATTTTTTTTTTTAAGCCTAGATCTACCGGGAATTTTATTCAAGTTTTAATAAAACGTTCTACACCAGAATTTTTATTTAAAACTATTTAACTTATTTATTTACCTTATTTTTGTCTGGTTTATATACTTAGTTTATTTTAAAGAAATTTCTGGTTTGAATGAATATTTTGTATGTACCTGTCGGGTCCAATGGACCCGTCTGGTAGACGGAGGGTTAAACACCCGCTTGTGAGAGAATGAACCATGAACCATATATATAATCAGTCAAAAAGTTATATTAAATGTGATGTATCTAAAAATCCATGCGAAGTCTTGTGAAAATCATTTGAAAATCTGAAAAAAATAGGCAAAATTATCAATATCTAAAAAAGTTGTAGAGATTTTAAAAAATGCAATTTTTTTAAAATTTTTAATTAAATATGCAGATATATTTTTTTTTTCAAAATATACTTTTATTTTAACATTGAAATGCAGTGAATTCACCATTTGAACCATATTTTTTAAAATTAAAAAAAAATGTTGAAAAGGTAAACTGTCCCCTTAATAAAAGTATAAATCTCTTTTTATAAAAATATTATTTTATAAGAGTGCAATGCTTGTCTAATTTCATGACTACAATTAATGTATTTCTAACACATTTGCATTACAATTAGTAAATTTGGTGAGGGCACTGATTACTCAAAATCCACCATTTTGATTCGCTGCAATAAAAACGCAAATTAATTAAATTATTTAAAAAATTGTAATATTTGCTCTAACATTTTTCTAAAGATAGGGTAACAGAAAATGAAAACAAAATGCACTATTTAAACTATTTAAAAGCATTGTTTAATGTATTTATCTCAATGTATAATCACATTTTTATTAACATCAAAATAATAAATATTAAATGAGTATTAAAAAATTACACCCTTAATTTTTATATTTAAGTTTTATTTTTTGTGCTTAGAATATTTCGTTAGAGCAATTTCACGTCCCGTTGGAATATCTTGACGAGGTAAGGATGGATTGACGCACCATCAATTCTAGTATTTTTATATCTCCTAAACAGTTAGCTTCTATCATGACCCGGTGCGGTATTCCAAGATATTGATGAAGAAAGAACACAAGGTATAATCAAAGCAGAGAAGTCTAAGGAGGGATATGATTAACTAAGTTTACTATGTACATTGGACGAATACATTAACAACACACACACGCATAAGATAATATAATAATACTCTTCGAATTACATATTTCACCCGAGAGTCTTCGAACACAAACATTCAAGATCCTCGTCTCTCTCTCCTGGCTGTTGCTATTCTCAGTTTCCTAAAAAGTCTTTGGACCACGGAGTATAGGCGACTTTCACACCTTCCCTCCAGTTTCTACATGTTGGACGGTGTCCCACACTGTGAAACTACTCTTTAAAGTCTTAACACAAGTCTTACTTAAAAAGTCCTATCAAAAGTCCTTTTAATAAAAAAAAGTTCTATTTAAAAAGTCCTTTACCTATCCCATCGAGAGCATTTACTTAAAATACTTAAGATATATAAATTCTTATACACTATATACTAAAAATACACATTATACAATATATAATAATGAAATAATACAAAATATGTACAGATTTTTTTTCTTTCTACTCATAAATCCGAGATAAAGCATTTGCTACTACATTAGAACTTCCTGGTTTATGAGCAATAGAAACCTGATAGCGCGATAGTGCCAACGACCATCTCTGTAATCGAGCGTTCTTAGGAGTTCCCTCTGTTAAGTATTTTAGAGGATTATGATCAGTATGCAATATTATGGTGGTTCCATAAGTCCACATTTCGATTCTCCCAAGTGCCCAGATTACAGCATATGCCTCTCTTTCAATTGTGCTTCACTTTGATTGAGTTGGAGTAAGCTTTTGACTGGCAAAGGTTATGGGCTTTAACATGCCGTCTTTGTCCCTTTGCATTAAACAGGCACCAATACCCGATATGGAAGCATCGGTATTTATTTCGAACGGTTTGGACATGTCTGGGGTATTAAGGTTTGTAACTTTACATAAGCTTTCCTTTAACGTATTGAACAACTTTTCAGAATCTTCCGACCATGGAATATAATTTGGAACAGTTTTTATGGTCAGATCTGTCAAAGGCTTTGCAAGGTACAAGTCCTTAAATGAAACTATAACTTCTTTACCCTCAGTATCAATTTTGTATTTCCTTTCTAGTTTAACTTTCTGAATAGAATCAGTATCGTACTTTATAGCTTCTTTCTCAATTTTTAGAGTCACCAGAATACTACAATACAACTTAAGGTAAAACTGAAGACCTTTTCCTTTCATTCTTATAATTGATTCAACAGTATCTATCAATTCTCTTCCTTTCATGGAAATTTTTGTTTCTAGATCTTTTTTCTTCTTCAAAACAATGCTTTTCAAAATTTTTTTCTCATATTTATCGTACCAATTATTTTCTTATTTTTGTAATTAAGATCTTCCTCAAGTTCTTCCATTTTGACTTCATAAACACGATTAACACGCTCCGGAGTCTTCGATTTAGTTTCCATCTCATCTTCTTCATGAATATTCTCTTCAGAATATTTGACAATATTAAAATCTTCATCAAAGTCAAACATTTTTTCAATTGTTTCAAATTCATCCATAATTTCTTGCTCAATCATAGATCTTCTTTTTAATTTCAAAATTCGTTTTAATTTCCAATTTTCTTCTCTTTTTATTTCATAATACTTAACCCCGTAACGCTCGAATTAAATTGCGGTTGAATAATTCAAATTGCTTATTGGCACCACTTTTAAGAAAAAGAAATATTCACCTTATTTAATGACAGGTAAAACGATACTAAAATATAGCCAATTTCACTATTTTATAAAACTGGTGGGAATCAAACAATTTGAGTAAAAGACACAGCCGAGGATATCTCGGGAGCGAGAATTAAGGAGTTAATGAACTTTTCAAATGTTATTTCTGAAAAATTTTCACTAATACCACTTTTGTCAGAATATTTCTATTTTAGTAAATTTTCAACTATTTCAATTGTTTTGAATTTTACTTCTTCTTTTCCATTTTGCATTCTTATTTCATTTTCATGCTTAGTTTTTTCCATGTCAAAGGCTGTCCATCCCAATCGTTTCAAAAGTTCTTTTGTCAGTTTTGAAGCAAAATTCCCTCCATTGTCCATGGCAATAATTCTAGGAATTCCAGTTCTAACAAAAACTTCAATAAACGCTTCACAAGCTGCTTTTGCTGTCAACGATTTAATAGGGATTGCTTCAGGCCAACGACTATGTTGATCCATAATAGCCAGAACATACCGATGGCCTCGAGCAGACTTCGGCTCAATTGGTCCTAAAATATCTGCATTTACTACTTGAAATGGGAATTCTGGTCTTCCGACCGCTTCAATAGGTGTTCTGTCCGTTACTTTTGTTTTTCTGCGCATTTGACAATCATGACAAGCTGCTCACAGTTGTTTTACTTCTTTTGGCATTCCTTCCCACCAAAACGACATAGCAATTCTATCTCTTGTTCTCTTAGCAGCTAAGTGTCCACCAGTTGGTGTTTCATGCGCTAATCTCAAAATTTCTTGTCTTCTACAGGCAGGTACAAGTTGAACATAATTTTGTCCTCCAACCTTGCCTCTGTGATACAATAAACCGGATTCTACCCAATAATTATTTTTCTGCCAATTTGCATCTTCGAAGCATTTTTCTAATGTAGAACAAGTCAATTGCTCCTTTTTCAACAGTTGCGCTTGTGAAACTGAACAACTTTCCTTCTGGTCCTCGTTACCAACATTTTCGGGCAAAACAGTTGCCTCGACCGGAGTAGGAATCAGTTCCAGATCGGAAGCTTCTTTGTCTTCATCTTCATTATTTAGATTTGTTTCTAGTTTCCCTTCTGGACACCTTCCCTCCACATTCAATACAGATTTTTCTTTATTTTCTTCAACCGGGGTGATATCTACCTCATCCCCTAAATACAACTTCTGCTGTTCTTTTAACAGAGCGAAAACCTTGGGAGTGATCAAAGCTTCTTCGTGTAATCTAGGGGTGCACAACCTTTTAAGAGAAGGGCCACTTACAAAAATGTTTGGGTTGTCGAGGGCCACATCAGTAACGCAGAGAAAATTCAATCGGGGAGGTAGGGGGGAGGGTAATAAGCCTTGCAATCTTGAGCACCTTTCGTCACACACATCGAGTCTATAGCTCAGTTCTTCCCAAACGTTGATTAGCAAAGCAGTTCTGTTCAGATGCTCACCCGATCTGACGCCATGTGATTTTTACTTGCGTCGGTTCATAAAGGATCGTGTATATGTGCCTCCCCTATCAGCTGACCATTGCAGCTGTTGTAACTATGTCCCCACAAACACTAACAACGTTGGGAAGAACTGAGATATCTACTTGATGTGTGCGTGTGACGAAAGTTGCTCACACCGAACGCTTGTAAGCTTGTGGGTAAAACTGATTTGCTTTTTCATTTTATGTATTAATTATAAATTTAAGTTTTATGTAATAAATACTACCAAGCGTTAAAACATCGATGTTCTTTTAGAAATATCCTGTATTTTTTCCATTGGCCCTAATGTAACGAAAACATTTGATTCCGTGTAATTAAACTATGCATCCGATTTTCTTCAAATTTGAAATGATTCGGCAAAATTTTGAAACAGTTATATATTTAAAGTTTCAGACCATTCGGATGGGTAGTTTTTGCTCTGATATATGCGGACGGACGGACAGACATATGGGCGGAACGAACGACGGCTATAGGTGCTACGTATTTATATAATTACGGACGTACCTAACAAAAAAGAGTGTAATAAGCACAAGAAATAACAGAATTTAACATCTCATATTTTATGGAATCCTAACTATTTCACTCGTATAGAAACTGATAAAGAAACTGTCCGAAAAGTTTTGCGGTGTGGCTACTCCCTTGCTGCTTTTACTTTGTACTATTTTATAAATGAAAAATTTTAGAACAGAAAGATAAAAATTACCTGAAATTCTCCAGTCAAAATATTTTAACATATTTTTCATCAACTTATATAAATAACTCTTTCAATAACAAGGTTTTCCATGCATTTTGCTGACTTTATTTCTTATGATTTTTGACGAATTATTTTTTAAGATGATAGTGTGACTACTAGAACCTGGACAGCTAGAAGCATCAAGTCGGGATTGAAGCATAATAGATCTTTCCTATTCTCCCTCCCTTACAGAAACGGCGATACTGACGGCTAAGTCATTTCTAGCCTCCCTCACACGAAAAGAAATCAGCTCTGTTATTTGGCCACGGTTTTCGATAGATTCTTTAAAGTGAAATGTTACTGTACGTGTTCTATACTGTGATTTGAAATTTTATTTATATTAGATACATTCAAATTCAGTTTCTGTTTTTTAAGCTTCTTAACAAGAAAGCTTCGCCTCAGTTTCATGCCCTGATGAATTGCTCTTGTATATTTAATACTTTATAATTCATAGATTTTATAAATCAAAAGTGTACAAGAAATATTGATATGATATTATACAATTTAGATGCAATTGTAATTCTTATTTTAAAACAGAATCTAAACAATTTTAGTGATAGTGAAACTGCTTTAACCTGTCTTTGGTCGAGCCTTTTCAAACAATGTAATTGATCGCGCTTGAGCCTTTGTCTTACAGTGCCCTCTACCATTGTATAAGCAGACCACGTAATGAAAATTATTATAATTTTTTTTTATGTAAAATAGAAAAAGATTTATATTAGGTGGACCGGAAAATTCTGTCGTTTAGTTATTTTTCACGCCTACTTTTTTTAACTTCAGATTTCTTCATTGGCACCACTTTTTTGAAATAGTAAAATTCCATTGTTTTCATCTTAATGTGCAATTTGAAAACTCTGGAAATTTTACCACTTCAAAAAAAGTGGTGCTAATGAAGAAATCTGAATTTCAAAAAAGTAGGCGCGAAAGAAAAATTAAACGAGAGAATTTTCCGACCCACCTAAAAATTAGAGAAAACGTGAAACAGAAATTTTGTAAAGCAATAATTGTCTTATTGAATGAAAAAAAAATCTATATTGAGACATAGCGACCAGTACTTTACGAAATTTCTGTTGTTAAAATACCAAAACTCCCCTGAATCCCTTGATGCGTACGAAACTTGGAATATCTATTCTAAGCAATATACACGCTTTTTAAGTCTAGCATTAGATATATACCAATAGGACACCAACGATGTGTTAAGTAAATGTGATAGTTTACGCAAAACATGCATACGGACTACAATCATTATTTTACAGCAAACCGTTAATAATGGGCCTGAAATGATGAATTTTCACAACACATCTAAATATTGTATAAATTTTCCCGAGGTTAGTCACTAGAGTTTTTTTATACGTTCCACAGTATGAAAAACCATATATGTGTTTTCCCTTACACACCGTCAAGTCTCGTTTTTAAAAGGAAATGTACTCAGGGCTGCTACAGGCGCCTGTTTTTGTATTCTGTTCGCACCAGTATTTTTCTAACATGCATTTTGAAGTATATTTCCCTTGGAAATATTGACAGTGTGTTATGGATTTCTGTTTTGAGAAAGTGGTGTCAATTAGAATTAAAAAATAGTCGCCTGTGGCAGCCCTGTGTGTTGGAAAACTAAGAAAAACGGCTGAAAACAAAAAAATGAGCAAGTGATGAAAAAATTGTTATGCAAGTCCAATGTTTTATTTTCTTGAAAATTATTTATTTCCGTTTTGTGAGGAATATTCCGAGATTTAAAAAAAAAAAATAATCGAGAATGTAACAATTGAGTAATAATTTAATATAGTTTTTTAATTGTAGTTGTTGAATACTTTATAATTTTCAATATTTTCCTCCTTATAATGTCTGGTTTGCTATATAGCGCAAAATCGCTGGTACTTTCCATTTCTAAACATTTCAGGTATGAACAACGTTGGCATTATCTGCACCCAAGTGCAACTTTGGCAGTGAATAGTGTTTGACTGAAATAAAAGTCACATAAAAAATGCTTCTTCACCAACCTCATTAAAAAAATACTTTTTAAAAATAAATAAACTTCGAACATTTTGAATTAAAAGTATAAAAAGCTATCGCTTTTTATAACATTAACAACATTTGTCGTAACTGGGAATTATGAAACTATTCGATAAATACCGCAAACCGCTTTCAAAAATTTTCAAACACAGACAAATTGAACAAAGCTTTTAATTGCTGTTTTGAAATTTTCAAATTGTGTAGGAGCCGCAATTAGATGCTTGACTAAATCTCATTATAAAGTTATTTAAAAAAAAAAAAAAGTTAAAGGTCTTTAGTACTTTTAACAGTAAAATTTATATATTTTGTTATTTATTTTTTCCGGTAACAGTAATATATTTTCAGTATGAAAAAAAAAACGATAATATATGCATTTTATAGACGTCCAGTGTTTTTAATCAAAGTCACCGATTCTGTTTAACTTAAAACTATCAATCGTAGACTAAAGCTATTTTGAGAGCATTAGTACCACCTTCGCCAACGCGGTTTTGTTTCGATTGACATAAAATAAAATATTTCGATTCAGTTGTACTTTAGATTCCCATAAAAGTACTGTTTCTGCTTAATGATCTGCTAATCTTTTCAATTAAGATTAAAATTACAAAACTTCTCGCTAATTCTATAATATTCTTGAAATATTATAGATGTTATGACATTCATTTTCAACTAATTTCCTTCTCCAGCTTAAGGTTTAAGCTAACTTTGGCAACATTAAAATTATTTTTGAAACTTAAAATATTCTTTATACGCACAAAAATTATATTTTATTCATTCGAAATTTATATCGAATGCGCAAAGGCAATTTTGCAGTTAGAGAAGTACGATATGCCACAACGAAAGTTTAACGAATTATTTAAAATGATTTTTTAGAGCTGTATTTCAAAAACAATGGATTCTGTAGCTACGTCAATTTTTTTCAATCAATCCAATATACATTTTAACTAATATTCAGATATTTTTCTAGGAAATACATACATTTTTAAAAAATCTTGATTTAAATAACGGTTGATACTTACATTTTAGATTACTCTTATGCTCGCAAATAAAATGTAAAGAAAGTGATTTCTAAATCATTGGTGCACAAACAATGAGCCGCGAGAAAACTTTTGCAGGTCGCCAAGTTCAAAGAAATTTATTTGACAATAAAAAATAAAAAGCTTTTTTACAATTAGTATATCAGGTGCCAGTGAAATTGTGAAATGAAATAATATTATTTATAAAAATACAACTATATTTTTTTTGAAAACGATTGTCTGTATACAGGATGGTTTAGAACTATATGTCAGAAATGTAAAGGTAGGTAGAGGGGACCTAAATCAGCAGATTTCGTATAGGAATGTAAATGCGGAAATGCAATGTTGAGGCAGTAGAAGGCGCTGTTGTGTTCAGTAGATAAAAGCATTTCGCTTGCTTGAATAGTCATTCTCCGCACGCATTTCGAGCAACATGCTTTGTTACACAAATGCGAAGCTTACTGACATGCATTTCATGTATGGGCTGCGCAAGGAAATGCAGCGGCTGCTCAGAGTATGTATATGGGACGCTTCCCGGGTAAGAATCTGCTGAACCGCTGAACATTTGAGCGTTTTTGTGCGCGAGTAGATCGTTTTGTACTTCGAGGCGTGATACGGGCACTGGAAGGATATCGCAGAATTCTTGTTGTGAAAGAAAACAATCTATTTTCTTGAATTTTTCTAGGCACGAAAAACTTAGGTGCAGCTGATTTGTGGTGTCATCTAAAAAAAATAAATACAAATGGAAATATTTAAGACGGCTATTTCTCTGAGAATTTATTTATCACAAAACTAGAAAAAATTTGAAAATTTTTCTTACATTAAATGTTAATGTATGCTTTTTACTGCATGGTGATCTTTTGAATATTCCATATCGTGTCACTTGTCCCCCGATATTTACTTTTGCTCTCCAAAAGGTGTTTCGTAGCGGAATTTAACTTTATTATATTTTCTGTCTTGATCTACAGGCTACAAAATAAAAGCACATATTATTTTTATTTTTACATTACATAAACCTATTGTAATTAAAATTGTAGCACAATTATCTAAAGGGAAAAGCATTTTTCATTTCATTTTGCTCACTTGTTTCTTGAAACTTCTAAGCATTTTGACAATAAGATCCTTACACATTCAGACGCGGCTATTACATTCATAACCACACATAAATTTTTCACTCTTTCAAAGTAATTTCCTTTTGCAGATTTCTCAATGACTAAGTTTTACTGTGTTGGTCTAAAGCATTAAAAACATGTCATACTTTAGATTTCTTTACAGTTTAAACTCCCATTTCAATTGTTCAAAACGGAAGAAGCTTATAAAAACAGTTTTATTGGCATCAAAATATTCGCTAATATATATTTCTCTTTATATTTTTTCATCCCAATTAAATTTATTTAACACACTGAAATGTTATTCTTCTCCAGAAATTTGAGTTCAGTGGTAATTGCTGTCTCTTAGATTTTTCGTCTTAAAATAAAATGCTCATGGCAAAATTTAAATTTCATGTGTTTTTTCATTCAGAGAGGATGTTAACCTAAAAAGAAACATTTAAACAAGCATCGATTTTTTGCTAGTAACTTCACGTACTTCGCAAGGTTTAAACGTACATCTTAAACGAAAGTTCCATGTTTCTCCGCCACAACTTCTAGGAACTTCGTTTCATGCATGTACTTACTCATTACAGAAAATATACGGAAAATATCTATATTTTGTACACAGCAAATGGGGGAATGAATTCGAAATGATGCCAATTTCGAACGAGCAACATTATAAGTTTGGGGGATAAAAATATTCTAACAGGATTTCAAACTGTTTCCATGCCATTCCTTTCACGAGAATTAAATAGCCACCAAAAACTTTCTTCAAATGTCTCTAATGTGTCTTTTTACATGGTCTCTTGCTGCAGAGTAATAGGGGCATATATTTATTGCAAAATATTATAACAGTCAAAGGTAAAAAGCAACTGCAATAATATTTTGTTTTCGAAATCCGTACATTTTTTTCAAACAAATGTGTAACGCAAAGCGTAATGTGTAAAACAAAAAGAAAAATACTTTAAGAAAGGAATCATGAAAAGGCGATTGGCTGTGAATGAAAAGGATAACTTTAAAAATTTTTAAGGTGCATATGCGAAAGAAATTGTAACCGCGCGCTTGAAAAACTATTTTAAGATGTTCTTCAATTTCGAAGCTCATGGGAAAAAAAAAGTTTTGGAACACTTTTTTTTATGGACATTCCGACTCTTATCTTCATGTCAACTCACCGTTCCTTAAACTAAATTGTTTATTCATTTCAGAACTTTAATAAACTCCTAAACTTATAAGAAATCGTTAAACTGAATATTTTTTTTAGGTCACGTTATTGGGATATTTTAAAGAAAAACAATAATAATAATAATTTCCGTTAAATTAAAAATTCCTTAAAAGGACATTTGTTGTAACAAGATTCTAATGTAGTTGTATTTGCAAAACAGTTCAATGAGGCAAAAATTTCTGTTTCATTTTACTGGTCGGAATATGCCCCGTTTTTAATCAGGCGCTGGATATTGACAGATCTAGTGTGCAAAAACAAAATCTCAAACAAAAATTATATTTGATTATTGTTGGCAAACGGTTAGTTGTCCAATTGTACTCAAGGAGCATATTTCTTACGTATAAGGCCAGCGTTGAACTTGAAAACAACATTCTTATTTAGGATTATAAATCTTTTGTGACTGTAGTTTCCTATGCAAAGATTGATTGTCTTCACATGTGATGTCACTTTTCTAAATTTGTTACCATATTCACGTAGTACCCTGTATACAGGGTGACAATTTTTAGCGCTGTCTAGCATTAAATTCCTAATCCGTTAGTTTTAGAAACGTAAATCTAATTACCGTAACTTCCGGTGTATAGACCGCTGATCAAACAATCGTGTTCGACCCAGAAATTATTAAAAATAAAATGTAACTTTTTAGATCACGGTAAATATTGGTCTTCAAATACTAAATAAGATTTCTGGGTCCAATCTGAATTGTTTGATCTGCGGGCTATACACCGGAAATTACGGTACTAAAATTTTTCAAATGTGACTGTTTATCTGCATCGAAACCATTTAAGTTAATATAGTCATTTTGTAAAATTTCCAAAATTTTATTTTTGTATGACTACTAAGAAGTAACAGGAATTACGGAAACAAACTGTAAATTCAAATATGCAAAAAAAAAGGAGTACTTTTTTATCCAAACTGTCCGAGTTGTGATATGTTGCATTTTGTAAATTTTCTGTGATTTCCGGTACTAAAAAATTGTCAGGCAGAAGAAAAATGAAAATTCTTAAAACTCGTGTATCATATTTCCGTAAATATGAGGAGTAGAAAAGTTAATTTTACAATCGTTGTTTTTAAATTTTGGAGTATGTTTTCCTATGTACAGCTTAAAGGAACCAGTGATCGTATACTGATTTAATTTAGTAACTTTTACAAAAATAATAGATATGAGTTAAAAGGCTTCTACTATGACGGAGCACAGCTGTTGAAACAATTTTTGCAATGTGAAAATAAAAATCTAAATTTTATGATTTAGAAATTAAATATTGGGCAGCGATAAGAGAGGGCACTTCGTTCACTTATTTGTATTGACTAACTTACAGGGTGTTTGGATACCATCGCTCAAAGTACGTGAAAATTGTCGAAAGAATCAAACCTTTAAAACGCATAGTTTTTGAGAAAAAAGCCACAGAATAAAGTATGATGTGACATACGAAACACCAGAAGTAAGTTTTTTGGATCCTCGTGAAATATCTCGCCAAATGAAAAAAAAATATATTGTAAAACATAAAAATTGTACCTTATACGCCTGTGAAAACATGACTATTTTAAACAAAAAAAAAAAAAAGAAGACAAGCGAGTGTCTAATATTCAAATGAGCAGTCATCGTTCGGCAATTTAAAAGGCGTCTGCTTAAAACTTGATAGATATTGAAAGCAACAGAAAGACACTATAAAATTTGAGTGTATAAAAGTATTGCGAATTATATTTCCGACACACACAAATTGTCAACCGCATTAGCTTTACCGCTTCTTAATGTTTAATCCTATGGAAATGAAATACTCTGCATTCATAGAGAGAAATGTATATACAGGGTGTCCCTAAACTCATGGTACATACGCTAGGGGGAGATAGAACACACCAAGACGAGTAATAGTAAATGGGAAACCAAGGGTCCCAAACGTATTCCAAAGGAGATAGGCGCTTTTAAAGTTTAGGGTCCAAAATTTCAAATGATTATAAAAAACGGAAAAATTGGTCGATTCGTTTGCGGTTTTCGCTAAAACTATTTTTTATGTCAATATTGTCTTGAAAATAAATTTTAAAGATAAAGTAAAAAAAATACTGATAGAGGGCGCTTTAGACTTTGGAGTAACGAACAACTATTTCGCAATAATATATACTATTACATATACAATTACAAATACTATTTTGCAACTATTTTGCAACTATTTTGAAAGCATGTAATGAGATACAAAAAATGACGGTAAAAAATAATTGTTGGTTACTCCAAAGTCTAAAGCGCCCTCTATCGGCATTTTTTGAGCTGTATCTTTAAAATTTATTTTCAAGAAAATACTGACATAAAGAATAGTTTTAGTAAAAACCGCAAAAGAATCGACCAATATTTCTGTTCTTTATAATCATTTGAAATTTTGGACCCCAAACTTTAAAGGCGCCTATCTTTTTCGGAATACGTTTTGGACCCTTGGTTTCCTATTTAGTATTACTCGTCTTGATGTGTTCTATCACCGCCTAGCGTATGTACCATGAATTTAGGGACAGCCTGTAGACAGGGCCTGATTACCAACGGGGCACACTTACACCAATAAATTTTAAAAGAAAAGTTCGACTATTCTAAACGCCGTATTCATGTAGAATTTCTGCCATGAACGAGGCAAATTTTTCTGTTTATTTTTAGTGGTAGGAATTTGCCCCGGGGAAAATCAGGCTCTGCCTGTAGATATTTAATGGATAGATAATATAGATATATATTAAAATAACACTTTCACAAGCCTGCGATGGTTTTGTTTTTAACTTTTGATAATTGATTTTTGTGTATTTTTTAGTGCTGACCCTCCAAAAGGATCCTCATTTGTAACCATAATGTCAGGAATTTTCGCAAATAGTACATTCCAAATGTAAAAAGTGAGAAAATAGAAAAATCTGATACTATAAAATAGATGTGATGATTGTGTTTTCTAACATTTGATAATTTTTAGGATGCTTTAGTACTGAATCCGGAAATGACCTTCATTTTTAACGATCACGTCAGAATTTTTCGCGTATCGTAAAATAAATAAATAAATAAATAAATAAAAAATAAATAAAAAATAAAAATAAAAAACCTCAAATTGAAAAAATTAAAAAAAAAAATAGCGAAAATATGTCAAAGTGATTTGTCAAAGCCTTACCAAAATAAGGCAAATATTTTAAATACACATGCGACAAATTTCGAGCCTTATCAATCACCAAAATAAAAGAGGACACTGAGATGAACCCACACAGAATATAAAAGGAAAAGCGCGAGGTAGAGCATGAACGGTTCAAAGAAACTTCCCCACCTGGAATAAAATTGTAAGGATTTTAAATACACAGCATTTTACATGTTTAGCTGTAAAAATGCATGGTATAAGCCAAAAAATAGTAAATTATTATGAAAAAAAGTTTTGCGTCAATTTTATAGTATAAGATTTTCACAATATTTCGGCTTTTTAAAAATTGAAATATTTGCGATTTTAGAAAAAAAAAAATCCTGACGCGATAGTAAAAAAGGACTGTCATTTTCCGATTCAGCATTTCAAAATACATAATATTCAATTATGAAAAGCTAAAAACACAACCATCACAACTATTTTTTAGCATCAGATTTTCGTTATTTTTTTACTTTTTTACTTTGAAATGTACGTTTTGCAAAAAAACCTAATGTGATGTTTAAAAATAAAGGTCATTTTCGGATTCAGCGCTACAAAATATATAAGAATCAATTATCAAAATCTAAAAAACATGACATAACCCGAATTTTGCAGGCTAGTGTTATGTATGCAGAAACATTAATAATTAATTATTTCTTCAATTTCAAAGTTTGGGGATAGAGGTCATATCTCAAAGGACTAAGAAATTGAATGAAAAATTTATTTTGTTAATTCTTTGCAGCATTTTTAACAGTTGCTTAATGATTTCGTGACTATGATTGCACACACTATTTTATTGAGTGGTCGAGAGTTTCTGCTCTGGAAGCTGGGAGACAGGAGGTGCTGGGTTCGAACCCAATCGTGCCCGTCTCCCTAATCGTTCGGAGTTTTCTTTGAACCATGGATTTCCATGCGTAAATACGGGTTAGGTTCCCTTAGAAAGACCCACACGAAGGGTACCTCCCCCTGGGTAGATCCCTCGAGTAGATAAATAGCCGTCAAAAATCAACCCAACCCACTATTTGGCATAGATGCCGTATGTTCCCTCAGCCGTTGTTGTTTTGAATTGTTTGGCGATTTTTTGTTGGCGGTGTTTACGGATATAACAAACTCGATATGGAAACCCCGTGTGACGTATGTGTTGTGACGTGTCGTGTTCTGGCAACCCCTGAGAAGCTTAGATTTTATGGATGTATTTTGATTTTGATATCGTGTTCTATGGTTGTCTTTTTATTTTTGTTAAATTTATTGAATGTATTTCATTGACTATAGTTTCTGTGGTCCGTTTAAACGCTCTTGCTGAAGTAATTAAGAAATATGAGGAAATTTTGACAAGAAAGGGAGGTTTGTTTATAGCGTATCAATGGGCATTAAGCCTATTTTGGAAAATGACGCCGGTATTATATTTTGTGATGTAGGTTTTAAGAAAGCAGATGTCTGTTAAGGTATGTTGATAATTTTATGTATATTTTGTTGCTTTAAGAGTTTTTTACATTTTGAGATTGCTACAAGACGAGAACTGCTGAATTTTGAGAATGCTATATCGCGAGAAATGCTGAATTCGGCGATGTTTTTTTTTTCGGTAAATGTCCGGGAAGCGCTCATACAAGGATTACTGATCGGCAGTTTAGCGAATTTTGTTTATTATTTACATTTTATTTTCGTTAAGCCAAACATGCGTAAAAACCGGTTTTTGGCGACATTTACTACTTGGCGGAAAAGGAGTTTTCACGCCAAGAATAATTCCAAGATGGCGGCGGGGGGAGGGAACTTATGACATCTGTTCCCACTATTTTATTATTTTCGTATCGAAGTTGACTAAGTACTGTATACGAAATCCTTAATGTTTTACCTGCATTTGTATTGAAAATAGTTATTTCATAAAGATACATAACTTACTGTCTAATATTTTATGTGTTGATGAATGTGCAATACCCATTTTCAAAGCGTTGACGGATCTGTTATACAAAATAATATATTTCAGCTGTTTGATTAGTCTTTAAGATGTTAAACCTTTCCCTCCTTGTCAAGCGTGACTCTACAACGCTTGTCGTCACCTCTAAATCAGGATTAATCTATGGCTATCCAAACCTCCAAGTGGGCTCAAAAAAAAAAAAAAAAAAATTACCCACACTTTTTCCTTAAGAAAATAACTGTTTTATATTCGTCTTGCAAATTTCCCCGACAACCGCTTAACGATACGTTTTTTCTTGCAATTACGGTAGTACATATGCCACAAAAATGGTCCGCCAACTGAATACCAATATTTTTTTAGAAAAAATTTATTTTTAGATTTTTCTTACAAAGCGCCCCGTAACAACCTTTGAAAGTTAATTCTATCCCAAACCTACCATAAAATTTTCTGTTAAAATTTATTGGTATTCAGTTGGCGGACCATTTGGAAGCCCTGTGGTAACCAAAAAGAGACCACTCCGGGGCCTGGGCTACCACAAATTAAAAAATATATATATGCATATTACAGGGTGTCCCCAAAAGATTCGTACAACTTAAAAATTTTATTTATAAAAAGGAATAGGTCTACAGCAAAACTAGTTAACAACAATAGACAGAATAACTAAAAACGTTTTTTCTACTGCTTTAGATAATATCAACATGAGACCCTTTTTTCAGCTATAAGACTATCAAGACGATAATCCAATTCAATTCACGAACTTTTTAGCATCAACCACTCGATTACGATCGACATCAGTCGTTGAATAATTTTTTTGAGTTTAAATATCCTATTTTGTTTCAAAAAACCATTCGACAGCCATTTTGAATAACTGAATTTTTTAATAATCGTTTACGTATTGTGCAGCGCAATATATGACCAGAATCATACTGTATATATATATATATATACAGGGTGTTCCGTTAAAGGGGTCCAATATTAATAGGGGTAATAGATGAGATCACACGGAGCATAAATCAGTATATAATGCCTGGCCGGATCTCAATAATTTTCAAGTTACAGCAAATAGAATGAAAAATCGGAAATTTGTAAAAAAACCCTCATTGCTAAACTATCGATAATGCTACATAAAAACGAAGCACATATTTAGAAAGAGCAGAAAAAATCCTACGAAATGACATAAGTTGTTTTAGAATATTGAGAATTAATGGCGAGTTACAAGCTCTGAAACAGTGAAAAAATACAAAATCAAATATTTAGCAAAATAGTTAATCGTTAATTCCAAAAATGCAACTCTACCTACATCAAGGAAAATGTTATAAAATTTGGTCCATTCCGAAAGCTTTCGAAGAAGCTGACAATAAACCATATCGGTTTAATTGTATGGGAGAAATCAAGCAGTTCCCTAGTTACAACTCTGTACTGTTGCACGCTCGGAAAGGGCGAAACTCCGCCCATGACGATTGTAAACACCCCGTTTTAATATCTTTCAATTATACATTTCTGATCAACCTCTATCAATACCCTTTCATTATTCAGTCTGGTCAAGTGAATGACATATTGTGCAGCTCTCGCCTTGTCTTAAAGCAAACTCCGTGACTGCTGCCTTTCCTCCATGAACTTTCAGGATGATGAAGAAGAAGTACTTTTTATGCAAATTTTCTATGTGTATAGGAAGAAAAGTGTAATAAAACAGCAGTCATCAGTGGGCGTTATGTTAAAGGGAGGCTGTTGTAAGTGGGATTGTAGTAAGTTGATGTATAATAATTATGCCGGAATACTCTAACGAAGAATATGCGGACATGCATCTGATGTACGGGCAAGCTCATGGAAATGCATGTCTAGCACAGCGCATGTACCGTGAGCAATTTCCAAGAAGACGTTGCCCAAGTTCGAAACTCTTCATAAAAATCGATAGACGATTACGGGAGACTGGATCGTTTAATACAGCAAGCATTGATGCAGGGAAACCTCGACATGTATGAACACCTGCAATGGAAGAAGATGTACTGAATATTTTTAAAGATAACCCCTCCACGAGTACACGAGCTGCTGCGTCTGAAGTCGGTGTTTCTCACCAAAGTGTGTGGCGTGTTCTGCGTGCAGAAAACATGCACCCCTTTCATGTGCAGCGGGTACAACTGTTATCAGTAACAGATTGTGCTCAGCGGACAGAATTCGTACGCTGGTAGCTTAATGTAACAGAAAATAATCCACAATTTCTGGAAAATATTTTATTTACTGATGAAGCAACATTTACGAGAGAGGGCGTGGTAAACACGCACAATATGCACACATGGTCATATACAAATCCGCACACTGTTTTCCCGTCGAACGCACAACAAAAGTTCAGTGTGAACATATGGGCAGGTGTCCTCGGCGATTATCTCATAGGACCATATTTACTCCCAGATGTACTCAATGGCAGTACGTACTTGGTTTTCCTACGGGATATCTTACCGCAGTTACTGCAAAATGTGCCAGCAACATTGCGCCACAATATGTGGTTTATGCACGATGGCGCACCGGCACATTTTTTCATAGGTGTTCGCAATCACCTCAATTCAAGATATCCTGGGAAATGGATTGGACGCAGTGGACCTGTTGCTTGGCCTGCACGCTCTCTAGACCTCAATCCGTTAGACTTTTTAGTTTGGGGACACCTTAAATCGCTGGTGTATGAAACGCCTGTGGATACACCGGAGGATTTACTAGCGCGAATCGTTGTCGCTGCAGGAGACATTCCCAACTCCGTCGGAGTTTTTCGGCGTGTTCGCCAATCTTTACGACGTCGCTGTCGGCTGTGCGATTTTGTTAATGGGCGCAACTTCGAACACCTATTATAATAATGTCCGTTCGTCTGCCTTCCGACATTGAGCTGTGCAGCGCAGGCCAGAAGACTATGCTTCACATATGTCATAAAGTACGTGGAATGTAATTCTTTATTTGTCATTTTTCTTTTATTTTCAACACTTTTTGGCACAGTATTTTGTAAGTCACAGACTGTGGTGTACTCAAATTGTAAATTACAAAGTTTGTATGATTTAATTTAAAATTTAGTGTCTTTTTTAAATTGATAATTAATAAAATTATTATGCTATTTGTTATTATTATTTCCTATCATAAATTATGATGCACATATACATACAATAATTGTCCATGTAAAACATGTACTGAAACTTCTTGCATAGTTACAAATCGCAATATTTTTAATTATTTCCGAATTTTCACCACCAGTTTAATTTTAAAGAATTTAACTTAAGCTTTATATCAATAAAAGACCACTTTAAAATGTAGACTATTATTGTAAAGTTATTTTGGTTCATTCAACTCTTGAATAATTAAAAATGTTGCATCTCAGAAGAAGCATGATCGAAAATGTATAGTTGAGAGTAATTAAAAAGGCGGTGTTTCCAATCGTGATGGGCGGAGTTTAACCTTTGCTAGTGTCAAAGAAAGCGGAGTTGTAACTAAGAAACTGATTAATTTCTCTCACACAATTAAACCGATATGGTTCATTGTAAGCTTTTTCGGAATGGACCAAATTTTACTACATTTTCCTTGTTGTAGCTAGAGTTGTCTTTTTGGAATTAACGATTAACTATTTTGATGTATATTGGATTTCGTACTTTTTTCACTGTTTCAGGGCTTGTAACTCGTCAATAAATATTGCTATTTTAATACAATTGATGTCATTTTGTAGGTTTTTTTCTGCTCTTTCTAAATATGTGCTTCGTTTTTATGTAGCATTATCGATAGTTTAGCAATGAGGGTTCTTTTACAATTTTCCGAATTTTCATTCTATTTGCTGTAACTTGAAAACTATTGAGATCCGACCAGGCTTTATATACTGATTTATGCTCCATGTGATCTCCTCTATTACCCCTATTAATATTGGCCCCCTTTAACGGAACACCCTGTATATATATATGTATGTATATATTTTAGTTTTGCTATCTATTGCAGTGCTGGAAAATTGGCGCAGAGGAGGAGCCTATTGGCACCACTAAATTTTAGTAGTATTTTTCGACTTATCTAATGACAGAATTTCTGAGTTTCTATTAAGATGAAGACTACTATAAAATGTTAGTGGTGTCAATAGGCTCCTCCTCTGTGCCAATTTTCCATCACTGCGATTGTTGTAACTAGATTTGCTATAGGATTATTCTTTTTTGAAGTTGAACGGATCTTTTTGGGACAACCTGTATATTTCTACAACATATGTAATAGGGATCTACACGGAAGATTATAGTGAAGAAATAGTGGCTGTAAAACAGTGATAGATATTTTAAAACAATAACGTTCAAAGAGTGGAAAGGGTTATGTAGTTAGATTATGGATTTACGTGAAATTGTGTGTTGCAGGTTGCTAAAAATAGCAGCGAAAATCCACTTATTTTGAAAGATTTTTTTTTTTTAAATATAAATTGTATATATTTTTAATTATAATTTACTTCAGTTCAAATTATATTAAACGTTTCAATTTCAGCTTTTGGCTCTCTATGTAAAGCACGCCGAAAAAAAAGTATTCTTTTTATTTAATAAAATATGCAATATTTAAAATATACTAACAGATATCTAATTCACTTTTATTTATTTTAGATTATTTGTATTATATGTAACTTAGAAGATAAATAATAAATCATTGCAGAGTATTATTGAATCATCATAGAAATGCATATCTCTATTTTAAACTTTTTCCAACTATATTTGTGCTACTTTATGATAAATCAAAATTCTTTAATCTCTTATATATTAATTGTATACCAGAAATATTTAACCACTTGAGCGTTGGTGGTATTTCTATAAAACTACTTAATTTTAATTCCCAAATTAATCAGTGACACCATAATTTTGATGAAAAAAATTTCGGTTTATTATGCTATATGCGAATGGTAGCTTTTTCATATTTACTAATAAATTTGTTTTCAAATTTCGGTGTCATTCATTAATTTTAACACTTTAGCAATGGAATTGCTTTGCCCCTGAAAGGGTTAAATAATGATTTAAAAGTTAAAATGTTAATTGATGGGTTTTTCAAGCCTTTTAAATCATAGGTGACGCAATACAGCTCCCTAAATCTTAGAAAGGGAGAAATACGTTTAACCTTTTAAATATGGGGTCTGGAGGTATGCCGTCCCAGCGACTAGTCCTTTATTCTGCTCCCACCACCTTTTCAAAACTAATCTCTGTCATACACTTATACTCGTGTATTTTCAAGAGAAATCTACCACAAAGTATTTTGGTAAATAGTGGTAAGAGTGAAAACAAAAATAGTCACCAATCCTAGGCAGTAAGCAAAAGGTTAATTAAACCTGATATTTACACGTAGTATATTTTCGGCTGTGTTTCTATAGAAAAGACACCATAGGTTTGTGCTGACAGATGCAGTCCTTCTATGTATCTTTACAAATGCATTTATTATAGAATTATATATTTTATTTCTGATTTTAACATTCCTTTTTCTTTGCAATTACAAAAGGCACAACGATAAATGAGGTATCATGCGAAAGGTTTTTGAACGAAAATTTTGACGTAATATGCTCATATGTCATTAAATATATCTATCTTGTTTGTTTAAAAAATGCAAGTAAAGGAAGCTACTGATTCCGGGATATTTGTATGGATGGTATTGAATAAATAATTTATGATAAATTTCGTTTAACTTGAAAGACATGTTAGAAATAAATATTGCTCGCTTCATCGTTCGAGAGAAATTACGAATACACTACTGAATTATTGGTTATTATTAGAGCAACAGGCTGGAATAATACAGCGTTGACAATTTAACGCTTTTTTTTTTTTTTTTTTTTTTTTTTTTTTTGTTAAATATCTAGCAGAAATTGTAAATAGTAAAAATCTTGTTAATTTAATTACAAATTAAATAAAACGATTTTTACTGTTCGAAAATTCTTGCAGATTTGTAAATGAAAACAATCCACTATCTCATCAACGTCACAATAATATTCATGAACTAAGTGAAGTAATTGGAAGAATGTTGATTTTGTGGTTTTGGTTGTGCTACCAAGCAGTATTCTTGAAAATTGCTAATAGATGCAATTTCCATTCATGTGCGAATATAAATAAGATCGTGAATGCGTTTGAAATATTTGAATTGTTGAACAGGGAACAGTAAAATATTGAAAAGAATGCCGCAAAAGCAAATATTTTTACACAGAAATGCACGCAATCGGTGTTCGTTTTTGTAGAGAGTTTTCCATATTTTATATCTACAAACCAAGTCATACGAAATAAAAATATTAATGATAATTCGGACAATTGCATACAAACAGGATCATAACAAATTAGTGTTGTTTAAAAAGGAAAAAAGATTAGTTAAAGAAAGTCATTCTTTTTTTTTTTTTTTTTTTTTTTTTTTTTTTTTTTTTGAAAGCTATAGATCTATTTAAATAATGTTTGAAAATAATAAGATTTTTAAATTATTTTTTCTGTAACTTTCTACAGCCAAATTAAAATTCTGAATATTTCTGTAAGCATAAATATCAGTATTAATTTCACAAAAGAAGACGAAGAAAAAGCCAAGAAGAAGAGGGTGGGGAGACTTTACACTAAATTCGTCCGCGTCTGTGAAATCTGCGGACAGCCCGGTGCTGGAGTTAACGTAGTTTTAATATTGTATTTAAATTACATTTTTTTAAATAATATTTTTATTTTTACACTTAAGATAATTTGAAATTAGTTTTAAAAAGTAACAAAATAGTCAACTACAACCAAAATAAAGTTTAATCTTAATTAAATATGCATATCCTGTGTATCAGATTATCAGGAAATGAAAACAGATATATTATCTTCGCTACTGAGTATTAATGCAGTGTTATTGATTATTACTGAATTATTTCTTTTTCCATTTGACTTCACAGCAAGATTTTTATTTTATTTGCATTAGTTCCAATCTTAGACTTCGAAACATATCATTCTGATATCTAAATCGTAATTATGTTCGAGTATCATTTATAAAATGGGACAAAACGGAGGTCTCGATTCGGGGACCGAAGTGGTTATACCACGACTAGGGTACAGATCCCAGAATAAAAATAAATGTAGTTTTAAATGTCAATATGACTCTTTCTACAGTGCTGTGTTAGGTTTACCATCAAACAAATTGGCGAATTGATAAAAACATTAAGGCAAGTGTGGTGATTTCAAGACTGCAACATTTTTATATTTTGCTTACACCAATATCTTTCGAATGTAAATTTTTATGTACACTTCTTTTGGAAATGTTTTCAAAGTTTTTGTTACCAATCTCTGTTTTGGGAAAGTAGTGCCAGATAGAATTTAAAAAAAAGCCTGCTTCAGTACTGTGATTTGAACTCCCTTTTGGATCGCTTTCATAGCAAAAGTACCAGCACCTTTCATCCCTTCTTTTACCAATTAACCCCTTAACCTACAATGACGGGCATAGCCCGCGTACGATGATCGAGCCAAATGTAAATTATTCCTACCACTAAGATTTCACAATAAATATAGTTTAATTTAATCGCCGGAATTCCATGATTAAACTTAAAAACTTATATAAAAAAAAACTTCTAATTTTGTATATTATGCTCTTCTCATGTTATTATTATTTTTTTTCATTCTTATTGTTTTATTCACCTCAAATTACTAGACTGGATGGACGCCGTCCTCTTGCTGTCGTATACTCCCCTCGGTTTTTGCGTTTAACTGTTTATTTAGTTAGAACTCTCCTCAATGTAGCTTTTTGTTACATTTTTATTCTTTTTTCCTTACAGTAATTTAAACTCTCTTGTAAATATGTATATATTTTAGTTTATTTTCATTTCTTCACTGTGTTAAACTTTTTCTTTTCAAGGTATATTAAATGTATGGTCTCTGTATTGAGTCTTTTTTTATGGGGCTTCCTTTGGTAGCTTTTACGCCTGTCTTGGACATTTATGTGGATCATATGGAACATATTTTTTTCCCTACTAGTTATACTAACAATTTTTTCTTTTAAAAATTGTCTATCTTCTTAGCTTTTACTCTCTCTTTTTCGTGGCTACTAGCCGCGTTTAAACGCTCTTTTTTCTATGGCTCCCATTGCATTGTAACACAATATATTCTTAGCCTGGATGTACAGTTGCCAAGCAACTAGGGAATCCACACACCAGCTTTATTGTTCCATGATTAAACAAGGCGAAAACCTCTATTAAATTTTAGTGGCAGCTATGTATTTGCTAAACCGTAGGTTAAATCCTAAGTTAGGTGGTTAGGCTATCGGAGTGGATAACTCTTACACGAAATACAAAAGTAAGAGATATTGTAAATCAATATCAGTGATTGTTTGAAATTCTATTCTTCTTTCCTTCATATTTATTCTGGTATGTGTTTTTAATTTTTTCAGATCTGGTCTACGTATATTATAAAAGCATATTTCGTCAATCCATTTCAAATCACGAAGGTGGTGTCGCTCAACATTTTTAATTTTCCTAAACGCTTAACCAAGTTTTCTTCATAGTTTTCGGTGTTTAAAAACATGATTATTATTATTATTTTTTTTAATCATATATTTTTTTGCCGTGGCCATTTTTAACAAGCCATGGAACCATTTTGGGCAAAAATCCTGTTTTACGGAAAATGCTGTAGTTACTTTATTTTTATATCTATCAAGATCAATGAAAAACCAAACTGTCAAGCATAAAATTGTCTACATTATACAGTGGATTTCCGTTACAACGAACTTCACGGGACCGCTAAAATATTTCGTTGTAACGATTTTTTCGTTATAACGGAATTACTCCGATTCATCTAATGAACTGCATATACACGTAAATTAATTATGTAAGATAAATTTACTTTTTATTATAGAAAATTTTAATGGAAGACTAGCTAAATTAACATAAAACAGTTAGTAAAATAAAATGCAATATTAAAAATACAAAATTACGGACTAACCTTTATTTAGTAGTACATTATTGCAGAAAATCTGTGATTTTAGTTTGCACAAAAGATTGTGTAGTTGATGATAACAAAAACGTGTGCAACGAATGAATGTGTGAAAATACCTCCTCTGGAACATTTTTTTGATGTGAAACAAAATCACGCATTTTGTCCAAGCATGAGAGAGCTTCCGAAGCGGTAACTTTTGAATCGTCGGTAACATCAGTATCGTCATCACTGCTGTCGTCATTTTGTTGGTTTGATGTAGTTTTAACGGACAAAATTATATCTTCATCAGATACTTCAGAGCATGTTTGAATATTGTCATCCACAGATAAGAAATCCTCCAAATCCACCTGATCAGGGACTGATGTTAATTTTTTGTCAGCCTTCCAAATTTTGTTTAACACTAGAACGGCGGTAGGGGTCATTTTGACACCTGAGTACTTTCGTCCGTTGATTACTTTTGTTTGCTTGGGCGAAATCGTTTGAAATTTTTTGACTTTTCCTAAATAGATAACATATATTTCTAAAGAAAAATTCAGCTTTCTAGATTTGTTAGTTTTTGAAATATGGGCTTGTATTCCTAGAACGGCGGACGGGGGTCATTTTGACCCCTTTAATAAAATACTGTTTGTACTCGAAGCTGCTTTTGTTGCTATACTATATGTTCGAGGAGCAATAAAAAAAAGGGTTTAGATTTATATTCATTGTCGTCCAAGGCATGAGGAATACTATTTTGCAAAGAAACTATCTCAAGAGATAGATTCAAAGAAAGAAAAAGATTTTTTAGGTTTGATGAAAAGACAACAAGATCTAGCAGACTACAGACTGTTAAATTTGCTCTTGCATCTAAAATGTGGAATAAATTTATTGAAAATTGCAAAACATGCTACCGACCAGGACAAAATATTACAGTTGATGAACAATTGTTCTCATCTCAGGATAGATTTACGCAATATATGCCAAATAAATCGGATAAATTTGGAATAAAATTTTGGTGATCTGTTGACGTTGATACTAAATACCTCTTGAATGAATTTATTTATTTGAAAAGGATGAAGCAGCCAATCCTTAATTACGTTTATCGGAAAATGTTGTCATGAAATTAACAGGTCCCCATCTAAACGAAGGGAGGAATATTACGACAGATAGCTGTTTTATAATATCAAATTAGCAGAAATGTTAAAAGCTAAAAATACAACTTTTGTTGCACAATGAAAAAGAACAGAATAGAAATTCCTATATCATTGAAAAATATGCGCAGTACTCTTTATTCGTCGGAGATAGGGGAATGTGATAATATGACACTTACCATCTATCAAGCCAAAAGAAAAAAAAGTGTTTTTCTACTTAGCTCATTACATTCTACAGTAAAAACTGAAGAAGGTCTCAAGAAGTTGCCCGATTCAATAGAATATTACAACGCAACGAAGTATGGTGTGGATATCCATGATCAGATGTGCCGAAAATACTCCGTGAAATCGGCTTCTAGACGATGGCCTGTACATATCTTTTTCAATATTTTGGATCATGCAGCTTTAAACGCCTGGATAATTTATAAAAGTGTAACAGGCAAGCCTATCAGTAGAAGAGATTTTCTATTAAATTTAGGAGATGTGTTCAGAATGGATCTTATATGGTTTCAAATCTCCCAAAGATCTTTCCTGAGTCTTCAGAAAAAAAAAACACGAAAAATAGATATCAAGAGAAAAAATGTCAAGTACAAACATGCAATGGAAACAAATCTCAAGAATTTTGCGCACCATATTTCAAAGTTGTGTGCAGAAAATGTACAGGAAAAATTGCTATTTTTTTTTTTTGATACAACTGAATTAATTCCTAATACGTGCGTACAATTTGGAGTATTATAAGCATTAAATAAAATTGAAACAGAATGCTTAACATATTAACCATTCAGCTACACTTATAATGAAATAATGGAAACAACAGAACATATTTCTCATTTATGGATTTAGAGAGTGAATCATTCGGCGAGTAAGTAGATGAAAATATAAATATATATTATTTTATAAATTGTGTTTTATTTTAGTTAACATTAGTTTTAATTTGTGAAAACATTAATTTTAAATCGATTTTTATATCAAATTAATGAGTTTTTTGAGTAGTCGTAGTATGATCCAATTAATCGCCCTGTAGGCGTTACATATACAGTACTTTAAAAATTCAATAAATTATCGAATAATATTAAATATAAATTATGAAATACACGTAAATTACATATTTTTGCCAATGTGTGGCTTTTAAAATTATTTAAGCGTTGTTATTTCAATAGTTTCATCGAGGGGTCAAAATGACCCCTTCCCGCCGTTCCAATAGGTAAGATTTTCCCGCCGTTCTAGTGTTAATTCAGAGGACTCATACTAATCTAAAATTTCTGATTCATTTTCTTCGTCTCAGATAACCGGGCATGTTTCCAACAGTTAGAAATTGTTTTCCCGCTAATGTCTTACCACGAACCAGAGATCATTTCAGTAGCTTCTTTGAGATTTATTTTTGGCCTATCCCCATTTTCTAAGCCGCAAAGAATTCTTTTTAGCAAAAGAGTTCTGTAGCGAGATTTTACAGCACGGATGATGCCTTGGTCTAGAGGCTGTAGAATAGAAGTGCAATTCGGCGGAAAGTACTCAACTCGGATGCAGTCCAATTTGGGGGAACTATTATGAGGCCTGCAATTATCAATCAGGAGAAGGATTTTCCGTTTTTTAGCTTTTATTTCTTTGCCAAATTGCACTAGCCAATCATTAAAGATATCTTGTGTCATCCATGCCTTCTTATTGAATTTATAATCGCAAGGCAATGAATGACAGTTCTCAAAGCAACGGGGCTTGCCAGAGTGACCAATAATTAATATTTTGCTCTTCTCGGTTCCTGATTTGTTGTAACAAAAGAGTGCTGTAATTCGTTGCTTTGAAGTTTTTCCTCCTATGCATTTGTCGTCTTTAAATGTTAATGTTTTTCTCGGTTTAAGTTGATAAAATATTCCAGCTTCGTCAGCATTGAAAACATCAACGGAGATGTATGTCTTTATAAGGGCAGCTACCTCTTCAGCTCTCCATTCATTTACAGTCTTTGTAGGTACATCACCTGCTTCGCCGCAAATTGATTTCATTACAATTCAATTTCATTACAGTACGAAAGCGATTGAGCCAACCTTAGGTATGAGACTTTTCCGCGTTTTGTAACACCAGTATAATCTTAGAGAAATTGTTATTTTATCTTATCGGAAAATTCTGCGATTTAACAAAACAACATTTTCTCTAATATTATACTGGTATGAAAAAACGCGGAAAAGTCTCATGCCTAGCCAACCTACACTGGCTTGGAAATTTTCGATACCAAGTATTGTTCCGAACTCTTGGGCTTTCTGCCTTATCAGAGAACCATTTATAGCCACATTTCGTGAGCGAACAACTTCGAACCGTTTGAACACGGCTTTATCGACATCTTGAAATTGGGACTGTCGCATTCGTTTTCTATGGGAACCAGTGCTTGCATTTTGGAATTGTCTCTCAATTTTTTCTTTATCTTTTAGAAATGTCGATAAAGTCGATGGTGTTATTCCATATTTTTTGGCCACATCAGTTTTCCGCAATCCTTTATCAATCTCAGAAATTATGACTTTCTTTTCTTCCAACGAAAATTGTTTTCGTTTCACACAAGCCATTTTATCAATGAACGAAGCAAGAAACACACTGCAACAGGTACTGGCGATAAAGATATCCCAGAATAAGCCCAAACAGTCATTTCACAGTGAAGTTCACCTGCTTTCCGTCACGTGATCATTTTGAAGCGTAAGAGCTAATGAAAGTTAAGGAATTAGGGAAAGAAGTAGACAAAAGAAAAAATAACAAAGGGGAGAAGATTCTGAAATAGCACCTGTCCCGAAAACAATAATGTTATTTATTATCTTCAACATTTTATTCGAAGTATATTTCATTTCTGTTAAGCAATTGAAAAAAATAAGAAAAAAAGAGCTCGATGAAAATTTTTCGTCGTAACGGAATTCCTAAAAAAAAATGCACTTCGTTAAATCGGAATTTTTAATACATTGGGGTTAATGCAATTTGAAATGGGGATTTGTCAAATTTCGTAGTAACGGGATTTTTCGTTGTAATGGAATTCGTTGTAACGGAAATCTACTGTATGTACTTATAAAATTTCCTTTGACTTAAGGATGTAGGTCAAAAATTTGTTTAAAAATCGAAGAAATAAAAGGTCAAACACCACATTTCGCTGCCATTACTTTTTCTGAAGAAGATCAAACTCATCTTAAATATTTTTTTTTCTGACAAAGATCTCTTATTGGATACTCCTTTTTATAAAGTTGTTTCCTAAAAATCTTTTTTTTTTTTTTTTTTTTGCACAACTTGTCAAAAAATGAGTTAAGTCTGATTTTGGCAATTTTCACTTGTTAATATCGCAAAAGGGACCGAATAAAAAATTCTGAAAATTTAGGATAATGAACATCTCTGTAATATAAAGTTAAATTGTAACTTTTATTATTGAAGTATAACTGGTTGTTGAATAACAATTCACCTAAAATGCACCAAAAACTCCTCCCCCTTTCCTTTTTCTTTTCTTCCAGAAGCGTAGCATTACGGGTACTTTCTGCTTAGGTACGTTCAAAATTATGATAAAGACAATTTTTACGTATTATTACTTAGTAAATATAAAATTAAGGAATTTCCAAGTATTCTAAAACATTTACGGAACATTCTAAAAAAAAAAAAAAACTTTATGATTCATTGGTAAAATAAATAAATTTTGGGGGACGAAGGGGTAAGTCGTAAAATAAGCTCTCAATACTATTTGATATGCGATTAAATTAATTCTGTTACATTAAATATTCAACAGAACGTTAAAAGAACAAGAAGAAGAAGACATAGAAAAATGTGAATTTCGCTTATTCGAATAAAAGGTGTATTTTCTAAAATCAAAAGAGCAAATATGATACTTCGCAAGGGGTAAGGCAGGGGGCGGGCGTATGCAAATGAAATATCTTATAAAATTTCATTAGCAAGCTGGTGTTTTCGATTGAGTGAAGTAGCTTATTAACGAGTACTTAGGCTAATCTCAAAAATATATGACAGAATAGAACTGTATCAGGTGCTCTTCAGCTGTGCTAAATAAAATCAAAAGCCGCACCCATTCTTTCAGAAGGTGTCCTGCCTCATTTCAATTTTTGAAAATACAACTTTCGTTCGTATTAATAAAATCCGCATTTTTTAAATCTTTTATTTTTATTTATTTATTTATTATATTATTATTATTTTTTTTTTTTTACATTCTGTTCAATATTTAATGAAGCACAAGAATTGAGAATTAACTTTACAATTTACCTTTTCCCACCCTACCTCCATCTGAAAATTAAAGTCCTATCATTTTGGAGTCATAGGGTCAATCCATTTCAAATCACCAATGTAAAATTTGCGTAAAATTTGCCTTGATCGTATTTTTGAACATACCTAAGCAAAAAGTATCTGTAATACTATGTATCTGTAAAAAAAGAAAAATGTAAGGGGGCGGAGTTGGAGTTTTTGGTACATTTTTAGTGAACTGTTATTCAAAAACCAGTTAAGTCTGAATCATAAAATTTACAATTTAACTTTTCATTACAAAGATGTTTATTATCCTAAATTTTCAGAATGTTTTATGTAGTCCCTTTTGTGACATTAATTAGCGAAAATTGCCGAAATCACGCTTAACGCAGTTTTTGACGAGCTGTTAAAAAAAAACAATTATACGGATTTCAGGAATCAATTTTATAAAAAGAAGTATTCTTATAACAGATTTGTGTCAGAAAAAAATATTTAAGTTGAGTCCGATCTCCTTCATAAAAAATAATGGCAGCGAAATGTGGTGTTTGACCTTTTATTTCGCCGGATTTAAAACATATTTTTGACCTACATCCGTATGTCAAATCAAAATTTTATAATTACGTAAAATGTAGACAATTTTATGCTGAATATGTTGGGCTTTCATTCATCTTGATAGGTATTAAAATAGAGCAGTTACAGTATTTTCCGTAAAACACGTTTTTTGTCCAAAAATGGCTGTATAGCTTGATAAGAATGGCCACCGCCAACGGCTATATCATTAGAAAAAATTAATCATGTTTTTAAACTCAGAAAACTATGAAGAAAACTTTTTTTAAAAGATTAGGAAAATTAAACATGTCAAGCGCAACCATCTGGGTGATTTGGAATGGATTGACCCAAAGACCACCGCCCTCTGAATACTAGGCCTGAGCGCTCGCACAAAAATGACACAAAAATGGCGGCTGCCGAAGGCGGATTTCTTTTAGCGTAGATACGGTCCCTTAAATGTGGACACCAGTATTTTATAAAAGATTTCTCTACCTTGTTTATTCTCAGAAAAACGAAGCGGAAAAAACTTCAAAAAATTATTGGTAGGAATATTTAAGGGACCGTACTCACGCTGAAAAAAATCCGCCTTCGGCAGCCGCCATTTTTGGTCCAGCGCTCAGGCCTAGTATTCAGAGGGCGGTGCAAAGACTGTGTTTTCCGTAGCAAAGCAGTTCCAGTTTTTATAAACGTAGATGACTGTTAGTGACTGAAATATACAATTACTGACAAAAGAGGGAGTCACTAACCCAAAAGCTAATTAAATATTTTTAAAACAGAAACGAAGGTGGGAAAGCCATTCGGTTTGAAAGGACTTTCAACGTAAGGTAAGTTGATGCAGGATCTGTACAGTTTTGTGACATTTTAAAATATAATTTTTGGCTTTATTTTGTTAAAAAAAATCGCAATTAAAGGAGGCGACAGCGAGCTGTGCTATTTATATGTTATATAGACATTCCCGAATAGGAAATGGTGTTGTTAGACTCTTTGGAAAATCCAAGGAGTGAGTGCACCTTGCGCAGGACAGCAAAAACATTATAAATGTAAGTTATTATTGATGTTTTTTGTAAATAGCACGCAAATAAGTAACACTACTTATTAAATACCTTTCCATAAGTATGTTTCTGTAACTGTTTTGTAACTATACAACTATTCTGTAACTTTCGTTTCTGCAAATATTTTTAAGTAAATATTAGTACTTAAAACTGAGAACAGCTGTTGCTCATTCAAGTCAAAAGCATTCGTTTTGACCTTCCTATTTTTATTTTAAAATTATCCCCTACTTTTTAGTTCCTTAATTAAAAAATGTTTTTTTATAATTTTTTTTAATTAAAAAAGAAGTCTGTTAGTGAGCATTTTTTTTTCAAATTCATTAACCCTTCCCAATTCACAAAGTCCATAATAAATAATTTAGCCATTAAATCTACAGCTGCATACATTCTGCTCGTTCCTATTTCCCTCGCAACGGCTGAATTATTCTGAGAGACGTTTCCTTAGACAACTCTTTTAAGTAATATTAATTGCCCTTTAATAACATCATTATGCTCACAGTAAAGAATTTGTGGAATTACTCGATCTCATTCACAGACCGTGGAAAAATTTCATTAAAATTCGCACAAGAAAGAATTTCTTAGAATTATTTAACTTCATTATTAAAAAGATTTTAATAATAACATTTTTTAATGAAAATTTTTATAAAAAATAAAATTGAAATTGTAAAAATTATTATTTAAAAGATTTTAATAATAAAGTATCTACGCCCTTCACGTAATATGTTTACAATTTTGAGCAAAGTTACCTTCAAGTTAAAAAAAAAAAAAAGTAATCAAACTCTTTTACATTTTCTCGCCCAAAAATATCATTTATTTAAAACAATATAAAGAATATTTAAGAAAGAAATTAAAGTTAATTAACAGGTGCGATTAATTTATTAATCCATATTAAATAATGACAGCATGTCTCAACATATTAAACAGAAGTTCTATGAAGAAGTTAATTTCATTTGTCAACTTCTTTAGATTAAAATCCAATAAAAATAAAAGTCATTAAAGGTAATTAAATTTATTCGTGTTCCATTTTTTTGTGAATGAAAAATTTCCTTTTATGGAGTACGTGAAAAAAGAGCTTTTGCTTACTTTGATATAATTTCGCTTGTGAATTCTGGTGTCAATCACTTATTTCAGCATTTTGCAATTGTACATTGCCCCTGAAAGGGTTAAGGAGATTCGGGTAATTTCTTTTTCATAAAACAACCCTTAATAAAAGTATAGTATTAATGGCTAATCCGGTTTAAATAAAATAGTCATGTCAGTTTAAATATGAATCATTCACTTTTGAAGTTCAAAATATTTGTGGCACGTGGAAATGGTCATTAATTGAAAAATTTACCTTTTACAGAAAAACAACAAAGCTACGACAGTTGCAATTTCTCATTTATAAATTTAGTTTAAAAATATTTTTTTTATAATTTCTATCGATCGTAAGTTTAGTTCGTAGAAGATGAAACAATGAACAATGAGAAATTTATGTTAATTTCTTATTTTCACACCATACGTACATATATGTCGAGCTGCGTTCTTTTTCTAATGATACTCAAACATAACAAGTGTCTAAGATTCGAAATAATGCAAATATATTAAAACTCTAGCTTTGAAGTCAAACTGGAGGAAAAATAATTTAGTAACAATCAATAGCATTAATAATGAATTGCGAAAAGGTTATAAAAGATTATATTGTATTTGTATTATGGAAAAACAACCAACAATAAATTTAAAATTTAAATCTCATATTAAAACAAATTTGTTTCAATATAAGCAAATTAACAATCAGAAAATTATTATATAATGGACCAGATGCAAATTAAAGTATATACATTTTATTTAACAAGTTTAAATATTGAAAGAACGCGCACATGCCTTCATCATCATTATATTCGTTACATATACAGTAAACCCTCTATAAAGCGACCACGTTCCGTTCCAATAAATTTTGGTCGCTCCAAGAGGTGGTCTCTTATTGGAGGTCATGTTTAAATCTAGATTTTAATTGTTGAAAATAGGTAACAATTAATGTTGCTAAAATTTATTTTTCACATTATGAAAATATATAAAAAATTAAGTATCAAAAGTTAATTACATAAGTTAATTACTGCAAAGTTTAACACGTTCACGCCGGCGCGGTGGGTCACACTCGACTGTCTCAGAGCTACTAAGTCTCCGTCTCTTTGGATACCAGTATTTTAATACAGAAAATGCTGTTTTATTTAATTAGAAAAATTGGGTGATTTGAAGGAACAACATTTTCTCTAAAATAACAGTGGTGTGTAAAAAAGCCGGAGACTTGACAACTCTGAGACAGCTGAGTGTGACCCACCGCGCCGGCGTGAACGAGTTAAAAAATGAATACATTGACGTTTTCTTCAGTTTTACGGTTTTACGGTTTTATATTTTATAACTTTTATTTCCAAGTCTTTTCGAAGTTCAATAAATAAATACCATTTTTTAAAATTTGGACGGGAACAAATAATGACGATTTCATTAATTTATCTCTTTCTTTGAGAGTTTCCTGACAAAATAGGGCAGAGAGTTTATTAGCGGTCGTTCTTAATTTATCATTAGAGTTAAATTTATTGCCTAAATAGGCACAAAGGTGTTTAAACACTTAAAAGTTACCGGAATTTAAAAAAATCTAAACTTAGTTTAGAATTTTGATAAATAATGCGCTCTCCGGAATTATTTTTCTAATAAAACCTTCTTCAAGCGACCAGGAAGAAATTGAATTTGTTTCATTTTCTCTAAAGAAATAGGTAGCTCATGGAGGGAATTCAACTGAGATGGTCTCTGAATGAAGGGAGAATTAGTATTGAACCTATGGGAATAAATTTCGTTCCATGAAAAAATGGTCGTTCAGGGAGGTGGTTGCACAGGGAGGTTTCACTGTAGTTACATATATCTTCAAACTGAAAAAAGTTACTTTCTAACCACCCTGTACTTTTTTAAAGCTTATTCATGCAGGGCTGCCAATAGCGACTATTTTTATGTTCTATTTGGGGGCTGTGCATACATAACGTTATCATTTTAGGGTGGAGGGGGGGAGGGGTCTGAAACATGATATCGTAAGATAGCGGGAGGGTATGTTTGTCTTTTAATATCGTTATCATTTTTGAACCAACCAAAATTTCCTCTTTTTACTTGTAACTTTGTCTTGGCATCAAAATAGTATGTTATAAATCTTTAGTCTGTTATCTATTTTTAATAAAATACAAAGATATTATTAACACTAGAACTGCAAAGGTGGTCATTTTGACCGTTTCGAAACTTTCATTGTGTACCAGTTTGTTTCTATTTAGAGTATAACTTTCAGTTTCCGTGACTTTTCCTATAATTTGAATAGCTATGATATGCCAGTGGTAAATTTTCCAGTCAGCCAAAATTTGTGAAGTATTGCAGTAGTATACCTAGAACCGCAGAAACGGTCAAAATGACCGCTGTCAATTTTGATGTACATTTTATATAGTAGATGTCGCAACAGTCCATACTTCATACAACTACACTTCAACAAAGGTTACAACATTGCCACAGATAACTTCTTTACCTCACTGCTCCTTGCAGAAAAGCTGAAGTCACTAAAAACAAGCAATTTTGGCACAGTCAATTGCGGACAAAAAACGAAATTCCACAGGCCATAAGATCTGAAAAAATAGCCTTTGTACAGTAGCCAAATTCTTGCCAAAGATGATATTACGTTGAGTTTATCAAAGGAAGAAAAATAAATATGTTTTAATTCTAAGTTCCCGATATCCACCAGTTACATTTGAAACTAGTGATAAATACTTACCAGAAACTGTAAAGTTCTACAATTCTAAAAAATTTGGCTTCGACGTGCTCGAAAGATGGCACAGAAATATTCTATTAAAGCTAATTCTAAACGATGACATGTACAAGTGTTTTATAATTTTCACATTCTAGCGGGCATCAGTTCTGAAAAACACAGTGAAAAAATATGTTCTATACCAGAATTTTGTTAAAGAGAAATCCCCTTCTTTAGTCCCGTTATATTATTCCTAGTATTTTCTAGAAGGAAATACTGGTAGGTTCCTCTTTTTTTGACTGTGCTTTTCCCTGACCACTAGCCACCCTGAATATTGTATTGCTCAGGAGATAAATATTTTTGTTTTTGTTTTCACTAAGTTTATTATTGTTTTTAGCAATTTCAATTTCTCATGAAAAATATTTTTTACTATAAAATATTCTTAAAAAATATATATACAGGGTGCATAGGAAAGTCCCTTTAACCTGAAAATATTTGCGAGCGGAGATAGTTACAGCTATGCAAGTGAGGTAACGGTATAGTAAAGCGATTACGCCCAACCTAATGCAAACGATATCAGCGCCCCTAGTGGCGAAATTTGGAAGATAGTCATTGCAAATCGAAAACGAAAAGAGATAGAACAAAATTTCGAATTAGAAAGTTATAGAGCATCAATCAATTAGTACGAAACGACATTTGGTTCACACGGATAAGATTAATCGTCGCCTGTATACCTAAAATGTCCGAAATCGATGAGCGACAATTCTACTTCTGCATATTCACATTTCGGAAATGTAGCAGTGCGCAATTCCACATTGTGACGCTGTACTGTACTATAATGTCTACAAAAATATAATTTTTAATTCATTTTAAATTTTAATCTAACTCTTTCAGGGGCAGAAAAGTTATTTTCGTAAAATGATGCAATAATTGACTGACACCGGAATATTCAAACGAATTTTTCAGAAAACAAAAGCCTTCTAATTTGCACTTTCATTACAAAAGTAAAATTTTATTAAAATATTCTTGGTGCCATCTGTCAGTTTTGAATTAAAATTGTGTGGCTAGACCGTCTAGCCACCGCCTTTGAAAGGGTTAAATCTCTGTCGTCGTATTGTAGAGGCTTGCAACAGACGTTCCATGCTGAGAAATGTGCATGCAGAATTACTCTCACGAATACAAATATGTATCGTGAGCAATGGCGAACTTTTCGAACAGAATGAAAATTTACTTTTTATCACTGCGAGACAGTTCGTCCTGTTTGTTTTTTGTGTGATGTTATAATTGATAAGATGTATTTATACAGTAAATAGTGCGTATTTCTTCATACTTCTGACTATTCTATTCAAACATTTACACAAAATGGAGTGCATCAATTTCGGACATTTTTAAGTATACAGGCGAATATTTATCTTATCTATCTAAACCAAATGTCGTTTCGTACTAATTAACTGATGCTCTAAAACTTTCTAACTGGAAATTTTGCTCTATCTCTTTTCGTTTACGATTTGTAATAGCCATTTTCCAAATTTCGCCACTAGGGGCGATGCTGTCGTTTGCATTAAATCGGGCGTAGTCGTTTTACTATATCGCTACCTCACTTGCATAGCTGTAGCTCTCTCCATTCGCAAGTATTTTCAGGTTAAAGGGACTTTCCTATGCACCCTGTATATATATATATATATATATATATATATATATAAGTTATTTATATATATATCTCAATATAATATAATTATAACTTAATAAAATACAAAAAAATATAATAAAAATTATTAAATATATATTACTATATGGGCAATGATGTTAATAATAGTAATAAACGATACTAAGAGTAAAAAATGGCAAGTAAGCAATATTTGCGCATGATAATCCACATCGGTCAAAATGACCGCTTTGGCGGTTATAGGTATACGTTTTTGCCGGCGGTTCTAGTGTTAAATCATTAAATAATTATAAAATTATTTCATTCCAACGTATGGAACACCGCAACGTTTCTCTTTCCTATTCTTCTGTCATATGCGTACTCATATATAATACGGTTTTCGAGAAACCATATGCGAAGTATGTTTGAAATAATACTATTGTTTACTAGTAAATAAAAGAGAAAGAATATTGCCTGCCTGTTTCGCTGATAAGAAAATTATGTCTTCAGACTCCCACCCCCGTGGGGGGTGGGAGGGAGCTCAAGTGCAAGATGGCATATTACTGTTGAATGCATTATGTAACAAAAATATATCATTATTTTTTTTTAATAGTAACTTTCAAGTGATATTTATATAAAGTTATTTATATATAAAGCTATATTTTATTGACTTCTCTTGTATCAATAATGTACGCGAAAAATAGGTGTAACTATATTTATACAGGGTGATTCATAAATATCGAAACAATAGGCTATTTCCTTAAATATTGCCCCTAGGCACATACTTCCAATTGCAAAGTTTCATAAAAAAAAGGTGCAAAGTTTGATGAGATAAGTTTCATCTCCATGGGGGGTCTATATCAGAAAATACAAAAATTAAATTTTTATATGGTCCCTGAAGAGTAAAATTTCCAATTAAGAAATTTTTCCTTATCCATTCCTGAATTAAACACAAACAAATTCATCTCGATATCTTCAAAATTCGCAGAGATAGCAAAATCCAAAATTCGTGACTTACACCATTTATCCATGCCTCTGAGCGACGAGTTTTTGACTCATTTTGAATGCAAGATAGGGATCATCCACAAATTGTACATTATTAAAAGTCGATATAAGACAGTGCCTCTCCTTTGGGCCTAAAATAGGCAGCGTATAGATTTTACTTTAAACCTGCTTTCAAAGTATGATGATGGTCTGCACTAGAGGTCTGCATGGGTCAAAATGTCTATGTCCGGTCTCGAACCGACCCATAGGAAAAAAAGTTCGGCCCTGCAACGAAAAAAGTCCAAATCGTAGCCTGCCCCGACCTGACTGAATTTCTATATTGTTTTTTACATGGTTTTATATTGTTAAAGTTGTTTCGTATGGAGGAGTTCTGACCAAAAGTACTAATTATATCTTTTCTTTTTTCATGTTTATAATTATTATTTTAAAGAATCGCCAAAAGCTGTGATTATTTGTTTTATTAATGAATCTCTATTTATATGTAAATGATTCACTTCTCCTTTAATAACGTTAATCCATATTCCAAGTGCTGGAGACAATGAAAAATGCTATAAAGTAAAATCTTTTAAGATAGAATCACATAGGAAAGAAAGAAAGGCGTTATAGACAAGTTCCCGTGTTAGGAGTTTTAAATGTAGTCTATTTTTTCTCATGTATTATTATATTCATTTTCTATGGATCAACATATTTTTCCGTTTAAGAAAGGATTCCATCATAGACAGATTTTTTCATTAGTTTTACTGTATTTTAATTTTTTGGCCTTAAAATCTACTATCCTTTAAAAATATGAATTTTAAAGTTTTATTGTAAAATAATGGCCATTTAAAAATACATGCATTTGTTGTAATAGTTTTTGGGATGAGCGAAATTTTATTTATTTTTGCACGGATTAGGCCAGTGAGAGATAATGATTTTAATACGGGTTGTCTTGAGACCGGGACAGATAATTTCGCCCAGGAGAGACCTAGGAATAAGGAAGCCAGTCCCGGTTCTGTATAACTATTGGCCGAGAGGTTCTGCTGTCAAAGATGGTTGACGGGAGGTGCTGGGTTCGAACCGAATCGCGCCTTTCGGCCCAATCGTTCGGAAATTTCAGTGGTTTTCTTCGAACCTCGGATATCCTTGCGTAAATACGGGTTAGGTTCCCCTAGAAAGACCTCCACGGAAGGCACCCCACTCCTTCGGGACCATATCCCTCGTGTAGATAATTGGCCGTCATAAATCACACCAACACCCGGTTCGGTATGAAAAAATACGTTAGGCCCGGCCTCGCAGAGTCTTCAGAAAAAAGTCGCCAATCCCTGGTCTGTCCCGGCCCGGCCTCAGAATACAGACATTTTTAACGGCCTCGCCGGGACGATAAAAAGGCTGAATTTGTGAGGGCTAAAATTATGAAAAACTCTTAACCACTTCACCGGCTGCCCCGAGATAACTCGGGGGTAAAAGCACTGTTTCCCCATACCCTTCGCCGGTGAAGTGGTTAAATCGGCCTTTTAGAAAAAGCATTGTTTCAAATTACACATTTAACATTTATTACTACATTTTTAGTAACATTTATTAGGACATTTAAATAGTACAAAAAGGAGGTGGAAACGGCAAAAGTTAAACTGAATCGGAAGTTTAAGCTACAGAAAGAAGTTACTTTTTCACGTGCAGTTTTTTTAAATGCATTTAAACATTTTATTAGGAGCCAACCAATGTTCAAAACTTTAAATGCGTTTTTCTGCTTGATGTTTTTTTCCACGTCTTTAAATTATTATAAGTCAAGAATCGTAAATAAAAAAGGTGAAAACTTGGAACATGTCTTTTTTGATTATTTTACATTAAATTTGAAAGAAAAATACTTCTGAAAATATGATTTTTTAAAAAATAAGTCACATAATTTTTTAAATAAATACGTTTAATATTTTTAAAATTAATGTTTAAAAAAATCCTGAAACAAAACTAAAATTATACGTTCCTCATTAATTAAATTAAGACAATTTGAAATCAGATGAATAATGTTTCGAGTTATAAAGATTTTAAATTAAATTCGCTTAAAAAAATACTAATCTTTTAAATTTTTTAAAAACTTTATGAGAAATATTAGGATGTGATTTATTTGTAAATTATATGGTTAGTGCTGGAATGATATATACATGCTAAAATATATCCATAACTTTAATACATTGCAACACGGGTAATGAGGTTGATTAATATAAATTTAAAAAGAGGAGATTAATTTTTATGATTCTTACTATTCGTACAGTGATAGCACCAAATGACTCTAGGTAAACGATCTAATTAACAATTCCCTTCGGGGAAATCCAAAGAAAATTTAATATATTAAATTTTTAGATTATAATTAAACAATGCGCTGTGTTATTTTTTTCGGAGATCGTTTACCTTCTAAGTCTGTAATTTCTTTTATATAATAAATCTTTTTTAGTAAATTATATAGATAAATAGATTATTTATTTTACATTCCCACATCTATAAGAGAAAAATATTAATTAAGAATTAAAATAAAGAAAAAATTACTCATATTCAAACTTGATTACATTTTATTATAGGAGAAAATTTACAATAAAAAAGGTTATTTACATATTGTGGGTTATATATTTTAATAGTAATGCTGATGCACATCATTATATATATATTTACCTATTTCAATTAATCAATCTATTTAATTAATTTTATAATACGTGAAATATCACCATAGTCCGTTACTTTCATAGGTAATGCTTATTACTGGTAAAAAACAATAGAATAAAATCATAATGGACTACCTGATCCACTGCCCCCGGCAGCATGTAGAATTCTCGTTGCTCCGAGAATGTCCCACAGGTAGGCACAAAAGGTCTCCAAAAATAAATGTTGACACAAAATATTAATCCTTAATCGGGCATCACATGTATTTTTAAGCCAATGTTGGGGTAACTTATTTATATATATATATATATTTTATATGTTATTCATGGAACAGCATCTGCTAAAATCCAACCGCAGCATCTTATTTTTTTTGCTGCCATCAGCATTGGGATAAAACTTTCAAGTGAAGTCTGTCTCTTACTTACACTGAAAAAAAACAAAAAAACGGACATTGTCCTGTTTACATTATTTATGCAAACATAAAATTATACTATATAGCTAGAAAATTTGCATACAGAGTTGCCACCCATCATTACAGGCGAATATCATTGGTCGACTCTGAATTTATGTGGCACAACCTTATAGGTTGAGTTTTTGCTGTACCCAGTTATATTTATTTTTACTTTATTCCGTGTGTGTGGTCCTTCTGGTCAAAGGTCAGCTGTAAATTTCGTTGTTATGCCCTCATGATGTCCTACACAACTATAAATCGTAATTTCGATGACTTTTGTAGATTTATTAGTATCGTAAATTTTATCTGTACGATACTTTACCAAGACATGCACTTAACCTAGTTCAGGTTCCATTATAGACATACGAATGCTTCTTTTTATATGCTGCCTCGTATATAATAACATCATAGTTTATAGATAAAAGTTAAAGTTTGTTGGAAAGACATATTCTTTCCATCATCTCCGCCTCCAATATGGAAAAAAAAAAGAAATTCGGTGCAACGTGTTTCTTTTTTTTTTTTTTTTTTTTTTTGCTTGACCCTGCTCCTTCAGCTGGAATATAAAGTCTCATGTCATTGTTCAGCACTTTGTGTGCATCCTGTCCTATGTTGTATAAATAGAGTCATTGACACTCACTGAGTATCATAGTGGTTTCGATGGCTTGAAGATGTGCATAGCAAGTCCTATTATACGCCAACAGTTCTGGTGTACGGATCACGTCGTCGAGGCATAACTGTCGTAGTAGATTGCACTGTATTTATTAATTATTCCATTGTTTGCAATTTAGCACTCAACAATTTAATGTTAAATTAGCCAATTGTATATCAAAGCAACCAATTTTGGAATAAGTAAGATAATAAAAGCCAAATTTCTACCAAACGATATGTAAATATGAATAGGCAAACAGTTACACATTAAACTAACATTACACATAAAAGACAATTCATTATATTTCATATATAATAATAAAATACTCAGAGAGACAAAATTTGTATACAATTATTACATTATGAACTCGTGAACATACGATATAAATTTTTTATATCATCCAAATCTACTGGTTCTTTAATTTAGTGTTTCGCTGATAGAATGTATGTGTTTTTATTATTATTATTATTATTATTATTATTATTATTAGTTATTATTATTTTTTATTATTTATTTATTTTAAATAAGTGGTGTATATTTACATATACATCGCTTCTGAATCGCTAACTGCCACTAAAACAAACATGCTCGTATTTGATTATCTGACTTAACAAATGATATTTGATTAAAAAAAAAAAAGAGATGAATCAGGTTTCTCCTAAGCGCAAATCCGATTCATTTCAAGAGCAGGAAGAGACATTTCATTCCTCTCTCGGCTAGGAGAAAACTGGTTGCAAGATCCACTTATCGATAAATAAAAAAAACTCGTTACAGTCCTAATCACTTTGTCTCCCCCATGAAAATTTATGGACTGTGCTGCAAAAGCGCGGGACCGACTGAGGGGTGAGCTGATTAGGATTACATGAATTTTCCCACAGTATCAAGTCGCCACCGTAATAGCGTCGCCGGTTTGGAATCACAAAGAAAAAAAACTGAAATCGTGCCACATTGGACTCAACACTAGGAATCTGCGAGAATGTATGTTTTCATAACTGCAACATTCATTAATAATCTTTTTTTTTTTATTTTTTTTTAGAAAACATCATCAGCAAGACAATATCCTGCCTAAATCGCATAATCTAAAAGGCGCAGATCTGCTGGCTCCAATGGATAGAACAGAAATGAAAGAGTAAGTTTTACTGGTACCCCTTAAGGTTTGTATAATATAGTACTAGTCGAGGTATGAAACAACAATTTGAAGGTAAGAAAGTAGTTTTGACGTGTTTCTCGTAAGCACGACTAACATTATAAAAATTTATATGTAACTCTCGCTAAAAAATCCAATATCACTCAATGATTGAATGTTTTTATAATTTATGTTTTAATGTTGTTGTGGAGAATAAAATATAAGTAATATTTTAGGTATGTTTTTTTTTTTTTTTTTTGAAAGATTGGCCAATTTATGCGCTCCTATTAATATTATTATTTATCATAAGCAATACCTAAACATCACACTATTTTATATGTTTTGTATATGCATTATGTATTGAGAGTCACATTGTATTATACACAGGTACTAGTATTTTTACGATTATGGGTTATATGTTAATCACAAATGTATTATTTATTTATTTATTTATATGCATAATTTAACAGTGTTAATCTAAACTGTGTTATGCCTACAGGAGGTATATTGCTAACCCTTATGTTTTAATTCCCATTAGCCTGTGAAAACCTACCTACGAAGTAAGTAGAGTCTGAACAAAAAATAACTCGGTGCGAACAAAAAAAAAACGAGGAGTGTGGGGGGGGGGGGGGTTAAACGGATCCAACAAAAAAAATATGAGGATCTAATCTACAAAATTCCTAATTATTACATTTTATTCTTTTTGCAACATCCATAACAAAATATACTTAAATGACTACCTTTGTACTTAATTTTATCTTAATTTAATTAGCGGTGGAGACAGAATGCTACGGAAAAACTGGATGCCGTGCCTATTAATAAGGAATGTCCACTCTATAACGAAGATCGGTGCACCACCCTGTTGCCGGCAACAAGGAAATCAACATTACAAAAGAAGGAATTCTCATAAACATGTACGATTTATTTTGTACTAAATTACCAGAAACCAAGGGTATAAAATTTTAATTGAGAAATCCCATTTAATTTATGTAATTAAAGGCTAAAAAGATATTTGTTTATTTTTATTTTACAGAAAAGAAACAAGAAAGGTTTAGGTAATATAGCCTAATTTATTTAAACATTGATATATTCCTCGTTAGTTACCTGATTATTTTTAAAAGCAATACATCATTTATTTATTGCCATATTTAGTATTTTATTTATTTATTGTTACGTGACAAAAATTTATTTATTTTTTTTTTATTTTGAAAAAAAGGAACTGTTTACTTAATTCGAATTAGAATAAAAGGAGTGTTGTCCAAACCCTGAATAATTTACAGATTGGCAATCAAAACGTAATCCTCTTTAAAAAATTATTTTTTGTTTGTTAATTAATGAACATGAGAAAGAAAATATAATTTATTATCTTCGTGTAAAATCCAGTGTAATGTAATTTAAATGACAATATTTATATAATTAATATTTTATATGACCTTACAATTCAATTAATAGACTGAGTAACAGTAATACTTTTTAACTTATTTAACTTATTTTTTATTTTTTATTTTTTTTAAATTTACTGCATGACTTCAATTATTTGAGAGTAAAATAGTGATAAGTTCACCCTGTTAAATAAGAAAAAAGAATAATTTTTATAATATGTACACTGTTGTACTACAGAAAAAAAAAATTATGTATAGCAAATTTCATAATAAGAACTAACAATGCATATTCCCTGCCTCATCGGTAATTTATGTCAGCCCTATTGGCAGAAACATGCTATAAGGACTAGCCGCTAAATCCCAAGGTATTAATAAATATTAAAATTAAACTAATTTATTTTTACTATTAATAAGAAAGTAAGAAAAAAAAATTATAATATTTTATAATAAAAATGCTTGAAAATTAGGATACTCATAATATGTTATACTTTGCAGTTGACTCTCTGAGGAATGATACCACCAGGAAAAAAAAAAAATAAATAAATCAAGCGAAGCAGAACTTCAGGACGTCTCATTCCAGCCTGCCTCTGATTGAAGACAAGTAAGCAAAATTTCATTTATTGCATGCCATAGAATTGTACCAATGTTTTTTTTTTTTACTTATCAAAACCTTATGTGCACAAAATTGTTCCTTCGAAACTGGCCATTCTAAAGCAACAAAGCAAACTCACTCTCTGGCGCGCAGGTTGGAGGGTGGGGGTGGGGGGAAACTAATCTCTCTCCTCTGCCTAAAAAGATGGACAGAGGAGAAAAATTCCGCTTTTAGCACCACGAGATGGCGCTCCTCCTCAAAACATTGACCATCATCGTAAACAAATCCCACAGCTCCCAAACTTACGCTGCGCGTTGGGGGAGAAAAAAAAATTGGTTTAAAAGAACCGGCTGTTCTGCACGATGTATTTTATTTTATTTTATATATATATACAGGTATATAGCACACCTACACTTAAATTTCCCATATAATGTGTATATAATGTCCTCTCTGAGAATTTAACCATGTGTAGTATAACCCACAAATTACACTTGAAAAAAAAATATCTATATACAACACAAATGTACATGAAACATATCATTGATAAATTAACGAATATTCTTGAATAATAAAAAGGGTATGTATAACGATAAATGAAATAACGCATATTATTTTCATAAATACAGTAATATATGAAAAAAATATATATATGTCCAACGACTTTTATGTACGTTGATTACCTTCCTGCTCCGACCCGTTATGAATTTGGCATGCTCTAGACTCGACTTTCGTTGTTGAGAATAATAGAGAAATATGCCTTTTAATCGGCTCTTTGAGCGGGTTTTGGAGCTCTGTTAAAAGGTAATTATTATTGCGAAACCTTCTTACGACTTCGAAAGGACCTCTCCATTTAGGCCGAAATACTCCCGGTGTACCCACACATTTTAGGTAACACTCTTGCCCGATTCTTAAAAATTTTACTTTCTGCATTTCGTCGTTATTAATATACTCGGCTAACATTCGTTCTTGATTATGTAGCGCAAATTTTTTTATTTCTTGCAAATGTTGTACCTATTTTGCACATATGTTGCTGTAATAATATCTTGTGTGGGAAGGTGGATGGAAAATGGGTTTCTAATATCTCTCCCAAAGAATAAGAGAGATGGCGGGCAACCTGTTGCGCGGTGAGGGGAAGTATTATAAAGTAATTTAAAATAGTCCAGCCTAGTATCCCACTCTAATGTAGTTTTACTCATAGCTGTTATCGAATTTTTTAATATCTTATTCGTAACTTCAGAAATTCCATTCGTTTCTGGGTGAGTAACGCTGCTAAATTTTAATTGTATATTTAAGGAATCCATGTATTCTTTGAAAACTTGAGAGTGAAAATATTTGCCGTTGTCTAAAGTTACGGATTTACATAAGCCATAACGGCTAAAGTATCCGTTCAGTACGTTCAAAAGTGTCTGGGTTTCATAGTTGCGAATAGGAACAGCTTCTAAGAATCTTGACGTCGAGTCCACAATAACAAAAATATATTTATGCTTTCTCAAAGACATAGGGAGTAACCCTATTAGATCGATATGAATTGCTGAACCTACCTCTTGGTCCTTTACTATTTTTTGTGTAGGCACCTTGATTGTTTGGTGCTGTTTGGTAGTATTGAATGGTATACATTTATTACAATGATTCTTTATATCACGGTACATTCCGTGCCAATAAAATCTACTCTTTATAATATCATAAGTTTTTTTTAAAACTGAAATGAGGTTTATGTGCATCTTTTATTATTTCCATTTTAAGTGACTCTGGAGCGATAAGTAATTCTTTACCATCAGATCCAGGTTTTAAAATTAATATATCTTTATGGTTTAGAACAAACTTTCGAGTAATTTTATTCTGTTTGTTGTTTTTTATTTTACCGATAATTTTCTCTAATTTATCATCTTGTAATTGATGCTCTTTGATATTTTCATCAACCAAATCTTTATTAACGACAAATAGTGAATTTTGTAGTTCGTTCCTAGCTGTTAAATTATTTAAATTACGAGTGGAATAATCTGCTGGATTGGCAAAGCCCGGAATAAATTCTATTACATAGCTAAACGGTGCGAGATTGTCGATCCATCTAGCTACAATATCAGGCTGTTTCTCTAAATTTAAATAATATGTTAGGGCTTTGGAATCCGTGCGTATAATGAATTTCCTACCTGTTAAAATGTATTTAAAATACATTACTGCCTCGTGTATGGCGAGTAATTCTAATTTAAAACTAGGGTAATTCTTCTCAGGATTTCTTAATTTTCTTCCAAAAAATTCAATTGGTTGGAGAACGCCATCATACTCTTGTCCCAATATGCCCGAAATTGCGGTTTTAGCCGCATCCGTGATTAGAATAAAATCTTTCGAAAAATCAGGGGTTTTTAAAGTAGGATTCTTTATAATAGCAGCCTGAATTTCTTTGAATGCATTCTCTTCTACTTCCGACCATTTAAATTTTACTTTATCTTTAGTGAGATTAATTAAAGGGTCTACTATTTTAGAATAGTCTTTAATAAGTGATCTAAAATAATTGGAGAGACCAAGGAGTGATTTGACTCCTTTCTTATTTTTAGGTCTAGCTAAATTTTGAATTTTGTCAATATTTCTTTTTGAAGGTGAAATTCCTTCCTTATTAAGGGTGAATCCTAAAAATTCGATCTCTTCCATGCAGAGTTGCATTTTAGTTGGTTCAATTGTAATATTGTTTTCAATGAATATGTTCAGTACCTTGTCTAATAGTTCTATCATTTCCTGTAATGAGTTTGTTGCCAGTAATATATCATCGATGAAATATGTCACTTGGCTTTTATCAAAGTGTCCTAATAATATATCCATTAATTCTGCGAAGTAAGCCGTACTGAGACGTGTGCCGAAAGGTAGTCTTAAATAAGAAAATCTTCCATGTTCTGTAATAATAGCAAGTTTGTCTGTATATTCTTCTCTTAAAACGATTTGATAGAAGGCCGAGTGTAAATCTAGAACAGTGTAGTACTTTTTGCCGCCTATTGTCTGCAAAATCCGTTTTATGTCAGGTATCGGATAGGCATAGTTTTGCAAAATTTGGTTAAGCAAACGAAAATCAGCAGCGACTCGATATTTAACTTCTTCTACGTTTTCGCCTTTCTGTGTAACTTTTTTTTTTACAAAAATAACTGGAAACGCGTAATCAGAGTGACATTTCTTTATTATATTAGCTCTCAAAAGCTTATCAATTTCTGACTTAGCATACTCCTTTACACTATGTGCCGTTTTATATGGTTTTGTTTGTATAGGATAATTGTGCATTAAATTAAATCTGGGTACAACTAAAGATGTTTTTCCAAGAGTGTAATAATTTTTGGAGAATGCATAAGCATTCTTTAAAAATAATTCTTGTAATTTTGCTTGTGTATCAGTATCCAGATGTTGTAAATAAAAATCCTCTGGACTGAGTTCCGCCTTTCTGCGTTCACGAATTTCCTCTAAAGAAATGTTGTTAACTTGTACTATTGGATCTGATTCTTGACTGCTATTTTCATTTTCTGACGTTACCTCAAAATGCTTGGAAATTCTTCCGATATTCATTCCTTCTACTAAATTTAATTTCTGCTGCGAGTCGTTCCTGATAATTATGTTAATTTTATTATCTTTGCCAATTTCATGAATTGATGTGTCATAATGTATGTTAATGTTATGTTTAATTGGTTCTAACATTATAGTGTCATTAATAATAAATTGATTTGGGCATATTAATTCAGTAATTACTCTCTCACCTGGACATATCTCTGAGTTTTGAGATATCTTAGCTGAAATAATATTTTTACGTGATAATTTTCTTTTTTTGTTTTTATTTCTTTGTTTTTTTATGTTAATTTCCTGTGGTTCATGATTGTCATTTGTACTAATGGGAGATGGAGTTAAATTGTTTATCTGCCCCTGAGATGTGTCTCTGAGAAAATTCAGTGTAATGTTTTTATTTTTTAATTTCATGGTTTTATCCTCAAAATCCAAAATAATTTTGTTTGTTTTGAGAAAATCAAAACCGAGTAGCATATTATAATCACGGCCAAAATCTGAATTTGTGATATAAAATGCACCTGACACGAATACATTTTCCAATTTGAAGGTTAATTTGATACATTGTTTGAAAGCAATTGTCGAATTAGTGAGTGTTTGAATTTTTACCTGATTACATAAATTTTTATATTTAACTTCTGCATTCTTTAGTTGCTCAAATAAGGAGGGTGAGGCCAGGCTGACCGCAGCTCCACAATCTGCCAAGGCGGTGATTTTAATACCCTTTATTTCAAAACTAATAATTGGAAGGCTTTCTATATTATTACTTTTCACGCTAGCAATCAATTTGTAAGAATTGTGTGACCCGTCCATGAGAGACTTACGCGGGTACCTTTTATTTGAATCTGTAAGTCCCTCAATTAATTTCCCTGTTTGTCCTTAGGTTTCTGTTCATAATCTTTATTTTGTTTATATTTGTTTTTGTGAGAATTGTTTTTATCCTCTTCTGAATTTCTATTATTTCTATGGTAGTTTCTCTGATAATTTCCACTTGTATATCCTCCATACCCATTACCCTGGTTATATGAATTGTAATGGTCCTGATTATAACCGTAGTTGTAATTAGGTAAATTGGGGTAGGGTGGGGGCATAAAGTTTAGGTGGGGAGGGGGTGGGGAGTAATACATGTAGTTAGGAGGTGCATAATGCATAGGGTTCGGATGGAAATTTTGATGCATATATTTAGAATTTTGTGGGAAATTTCCCTGATACTGGTAACTGTTATCTCTTCCGCCTTTTCTATCTGAATTCTGCTCGTTATGAGGGGTTGTTTTGTTTCTCTCAGCGGCATTACTTTTATTTTGGTCTTTGTCATCTTGGAACCAGCAATTTTGATTGGAATGCGTTTTAGAATTGCAATAATCGCAATATTTAGTTACATTATTTGCATTCGAATTCATATGTACTTTAATGTTGTTTAATTCACTAGTCAATATTTTAATTTTCTCCGCGCTTTCCATATTCATTTTTACTAATTCCTTCATTAATTCAGGGTCCTTATTAGCAGTGATATTATTGAGATCTTTAACATCGACATGTGCAAAAGCTCTCTCTAATTTTAATGCCATCTCACATGCAGTGTTAAAATCCTTCGGAGCATCCTTACGAATTTCTAAGCTAAAATCGCTTCTAATTGCATCCAGAAATCTAGACAACTTTACCATTTGCGTAAATTTGGAGTCATTATCATCCCCAATATCCTGTCCACTTTTTTTTATATATAAGTCCGCTGCTGCTTTAAATTCTAATATAAAGTCCGCCATATTTTGATCCGGTTTCTGCTTAAGGGAAAAAAATTTTGTTTGTGCCTCACTAAAACTACATTTTATCTCGAATAATTCTTTTAATTTCTTTTTGAAATTGTCTAAATTACTCTCCGAAAATAATTTTTCATCCCTCATTAATTTTTCTTTAGCGGGACCAACGATTCTTGCCTTTAGAATCGTTAATTTAGAAATCGGGCTTAATTCGGTTTGATTGATTAAATTATCAAATTGTAATAAAAAGGAATTTATGATAGATTCTCTTTTTTCATCATAATTAGGTAGTAAACCGATTACACTCTCGGCAGTTATTTTGTCAGTGGCCATGATGTATTTGTTTTTCTGGGGTGTATTGTTAATCGTAATAGTAGTTTTCTTATTACAATTTTTATTATTTATATTCTTGTTACTACTTTTATTATTATTTGAATCTACACTACTTTCTTTCTTTGTATTTGCCAGTTCTTTTAATTGTTTCCTAGTTGTAACTCCACTTACCCTTGTATTATCTCTATGACTTTTACGTTTACAATTATTACTCATTAAATAAGAATGTAATGTAAACTAAGTAATATATTTTTTTTTTATCAAGAGCGACACAATATACCATCAAAAATAACGCCTAGTTATTAGTATCAATTTTATACATGTAAATAAAATTTTAAAACTTAGTAATACACATCAACACTGCGAAATAGTGAAAAGGGTTTAAAAAAAAAATGTACAGTATTATAAAATAGCAAACTGTTAATTTCGCTTAACTGCATTAAATTTGCAAATTTTATACACAGTGATTTAATAATTATGACCAAAATCATTTATTTATCAAGTACTGTGATTGTATTTATCATATTAATTTACTCATTTGTTTACATCAAACATATAATTACTATTATTATTGAAGTTTACAATGTACATAAGATATTTTCATTACTCAGTGAACACACAAAGAAATTTTGTTTTTCAATTTCTGTTGTAAGTTATATATACATATATATAATAATTTTATATAATGCGCACAATAATATTTTCTCTTGTAGTATAGTAATTTCTGTTTGCCGATTCATATGTACTACTAAAACCGACTATGGTGATACACGTAAAAAAAAAGGAAAAAGAATTTTTTTTTTTTATTAATAACCTATGGTTCAGTCTCCTAAAATTAAATTAATTAAATTAATATAATTAGGAGAAGGCTAAGGCACCATTACAACTGGTTCACTCCCCTATGCTGGAATGATATATACATGCTAAAATATATCCATAACTTTAATACATTGCAACACGGGTAATGAGGTTGATTAATATAAATTTAAAAAGAGGAGATTAATTTTTATGATTCTTACTATTCGTACAGTGATAGCACCAAATGACTCTAGGTAAACGATCTAATTAACAATTCCCTTCGGGGAAATCCAAAGAAAATTTAATATATTAAATTTTTAGATTATAATTAAACAATGCGCTGTGTTATTTTTTTCGGAGATCGTTTACCTTCTAAGTCTGTAATTTCTTTTATATAATAAATCTTTTTTAGTAAATTATATAGATAAATAGATTATTTATTTTACATTCCCACATCTATAAGAGAAAAATATTAATTAAGAATTAAAATAAAGAAAAAATTACTCATATTCAAACTTGATTACATTTTATTATAGGAGAAAATTTACAATAAAAAAGGTTATTTACATATTGTGGGTTATATATTTTAATAGTAATGCTGATGCACATCATTATATATATATTTACCTATTTCAATTAATCAATCTATTTAATTAATTTTATAATACGTGAAATATCACCATAGTCCGTTACTTTCATAGGTAATGCTTATTACTGGTAAAAAACAATAGAATAAAATCATAATGGACTACCTGATCCACTGCCCCCGGCAGCATGTAGAATTCTCGTTGCTCCGAGAATGTCCCACAGGTAGGCACAAAAGGTCTCCAAAAATAAATGTTGACACAAAATATTAATCCTTAATCGGGCATCACATGTATTTTTAAGCCAATGTTGGGGTAACTTATTTTTATATATATATATATTTTATATGTTATTCATGGAACAGCATCTGCTAAAATCCAACCGCAGCATCTTATTTTTTTTGCTGCCATCAGCATTGGGATAAAACTTTCAAGTGAAGTCTGTCTCTTACTTACACTGAAAAAAAAACAAAAAAACGGACATTGTCCTGTTTACATTATTTATGCAAACATAAAATTATACTATATAGCTAGAAAATTTGCATACAGAGTTGCCACCCATCATTACAGGCGAATATCATTGGTCGACTCTGAATTTATGTGGCACAACCTTATAGGTTGAGTTTTTGCTGTACCCAGTTATATTTATTTTTACTTTATTCCGTGTGTGTGGTCCTTCTGGTCAAAGGTCAGCTGTAAATTTCGTTGTTATGCCCTCATGATGTCCTACACAACTATAAATCGTAATTTCGATGACTTTTGTAGATTTATTAGTATCGTAAATTTTATCTGTACGATACTTTACCAAGACATGCACTTAACCTAGTTCAGGTTCCATTATAGACATACGAATGCTTCTTTTTATATGCTGCCTCGTATATAATAACATCATAGTTTATAGATAAAAGTTAAAGTTTGTTGGAAAGACATATTCTTTCCATCAGTTAGCCATCACAAAAGAAGAAAAAAAATCAAAATTCTAACTCAACAAATATATTTTTTACATGTTTCCTAGAACTCTTAAAGTAACATTGTTTCTTGCATTGCACGCATTTCAATTTGTGTCTAATCCCTTAAAACCTGAGGAATTATTTAAACGGCCATAACTCTGCGAGTTTTTCAGATACGAGAATGCAATTTTTTATGTTTAATTTAGAAATGGATAAGGAAAGTTTTCCTGATTGGAATTTTTACACTACGGTGGCGGTATAAAAATTTAATTTTCGTATTTTTTCAAATAGACCTCCTATGGAGTTGCAACCTATATCATTAAATTTTGCGCCTTTTTTTTATGAAACTTTGCAATTGGAAGTTTTTGGGTCTAAGTGCAATATTTAAGGAAATAGCCTATTGTTTCGATATTTATGAATCACCCCGTATATCTCTCCAAGCAAAAGGAAAAAAAATAAAAAAGTTTTTTTTTTTTTTTTTAGACATTGATATCTTTACGGGGGTGGGGGGGGGGGGATCGAGAGATGATACCGTATGACATCGAAAGGGAGAGAGAGGGTCGAAAATTACCAAAAAGTCAATAACATTATATATGCATAGCCTCTTGGACCACTGTTTAAAAAAATAAATTTTGCAATATGTTTCGCTTTCTCATGTTGTCAAAGTGTATGTGGAAGGTTTTTGTTTTGAGAAAGTGGTACGAGATAATATTAAAAAAAAGTCGCCTGTGAAAGCCCTGTTTACGGTTAAAATGTAAAATGACTTGTATACTAACTTGAATTAATTGTCAAACTATAATGTTTTCTATTTCAAGTAAAAAAAAAAAAAAAAGTTTACAAATTTCCTACAATACGTATAAAAAGCACATAAGAGAAAACTCTACAGGCTGAAAATAAACAAAACATGCTGTCCATACTTGATAAATACGAATAATATGGTTCTCATAAAATATATTTCAATTTCATAACAGGCGTTCGCAAGATAAATATCTTAATCGCTAAATATTTTTTTGAAATTTATCTTTTGTAATATATATCGAGAAACTTTTAAACTTTACAAGAATTCTATTGTTTTAAAAGTACTTCCTGCAATATTACATTTGTTTATTTTAATGGAAAAAAATGCAAAACAATTTAAAAAGTAGAAAAGTACTTTTGCAAAAAGAAAAATATGCGCTGAAGGATATTTTCTTTGATTTTCGCAATTTAAAATAACATTTTTGATACAAATTTTTAGTATCTTTTAATTTGTAAAAATATTAAAGAAATATAATTTTAACATTCCCTGCCATTGTTTTTTTTTCGTTTACAATAAATTTATTTTTAAAATTATTTAACGTAGAAATCTTTTAAGTGCTGCGATTGGGTAATAATTAATGTATTGATTTATCTGTGTGACTTCTTTAAGGTATTCATATTCGATGCAATATCAAAAAAATTTTAACTTAATGTAAATTAAAAAAAAAAATTCGATTTTTGATTAAAAAAAAAAAAAAAAAATCTTACTTTAAAATCCTAAGTTTAAAGTTCTGTTATGATTTTACTGAATAGTAATTTTTTTTATAAAATTGTGTTGCAAAAATAATCATAATTTAATAAATAATACTTCAATCACTACAAATTTTTTAAATTATGTTTTAAATGTACAGGGTGTCCTAAATTTATCTTTACAACTTTGATCCTCCATAAAACACAAACGAAGTAAGATAGCGAAGTTCGGTTTTGTGTGTGAATAACCACAAATTATAAAGTTTTATTTGCACTGATTTTTTTTTTCTTTCTTTCAGGTACGACCCATTGCGGTCAATAACTGGTGATGGCTGTAATACAGGAAAAGGACCAATATGTGGTCTGGTTCATAGAGAAGAAGTCAGATACACAAGTCCAAAGGAATTTCCGAACAAAATACGGACGTCACCTGAAGCACAGGACTACTGCAGTCATCGCTACAATTTCTGCGAACATGCTCCAAAGAATATGGCAGGAGATTGATTGCCGTCTCCACATTGGTCGTGCATTCAAAGGGGCTCACGTGACGCTCTTCTAGCATCACATTAAGCTGTGAAACTTGCTGCTCATTATGCTAATGTCAGACGGACGTCTTTTTGCACGCTTTTTTCCTTACGTATTATCCCTACACAATGCTGCTAGCATTCTGTAGGAAATACGTAGGTATACGTAAGGAAAAAAGCGTGCAAAAAGACGTTCATCTGACATTAGCTTTATACAAATAAACATATTCTTGTAATCTACTTTCATTTAAGTTTTATGAGAATCGAAATTCTAAAGACAAATTTCGGACAACCTGTATATTCAAAGCAATTAGGTTACATTTAAACTGATTTATTAAACAATTTATGAGTTGCACAGTTTTAATTTACCCCATTTACGCCTTGGGTCCCATTTTGAATTTAAATAATTTCTTTTAATTTTCTTCTTCTTTATAACATAAAAATAGCATTAAATAATTATCTATAAATGTCTTTATCTGAGAGATGAAAGTATAAGAGTGATATTTATTTGCTTAACAAGTTCGCTTCCATCTACGATAATACTCGTATTTGGCAAACTGGGTTTCCTTTCCAACTACGAGATAACTCGTTATTGATCTTTTTATTTAAATCACCGATTACGAGCACTGCCATAGAAAATTGCTGCGATGTTTCATGTGCCAACAGCGAGCATACTCTTGTGAATTAATTTGTTACTAAAAGTAATTCGTTATTTATATAGTATTTAAATAATAAAACAAAAAATAACTTAAAAGTACTATATTGCAGTTAGGATCTTGGCGTGTATGAACAGATGCACCATCACAGCTTTAGCAGCGAACATGTTAAATGAAGGTTGTTTTCGGAATTCATAGATTTTTCATTTTTCAAGATGGCCAAATGTAAAAAGTAAGTTTATTTGCGTTTTTCCTACCAAGGATACAAATAAATAAATCAGAAGCTTGTAGATTTCTTTGAAATACGTATTTTTTTATTGTGAAATTTTTTGTTCAATCCTATTTTTTATGCATTTTTGTAACGTACAAAATATAGAGCACTATGCACGAATGGGTACATATTTTTATTACCCATTTAGGGAACAGTTATTTATGTAAAGTTCTTTTCAAGATAAGTATGAAACAAATTGTTTTTAAGCCTCAAATACGATTATTCTTAGTTTATTATTACTAATATTTATAATGTTATTAGTCTCGATAAATAAATAAAAATATTTTTTTAAAAATTCATAAAAAAATAATTATGGTATATAATATTGAAAAACTTATTGTATGTAAATTTAGACAAATCATGTTCCACTATTACATATTACATGCATATTATACTATTACAAGTACTATGCATATTTCCATATTTAATAAATATACATTTTATCAAATAAATAAAAAAAAATATCGTATTTTTTTAGTATTTTCTCAGTTCATTTTGCAAAATTTAAAAGTAATGTTACCAACAAATTTAAGAAAAAAAATTCAAGCACAAATGGGTTAACTGATCTTATGTGTTTTGACATAACTGAACCAAACAACGTTCATAAAATTATTTTTCTGGACACCGGAAAAAAGAGTTTAAAACATTATACATTATATATTTTTTTCGTGTCATACTGTTCAGCTTCCTTCTTAATTAAAGTTCAAGTAATCATGCTTCTCTCTATGGCAGCATGAAGAAAAAAATTATAGAAATATTTCTTAGTAGTGAGTTGGAGTGTTAGTTTGAGCTGAACCGTTTTAAATGCGTAACAATCCAATCCGCAACTGGACACAAAATCATTAGACGCAATATGCTTGTTTGACGAATTTCGTTTACAATAAATATCCTTCCAGTTATTAACCTACCATAATTATCTTTATATATTTTCTTTCTGATGTCACCATTCGTTTTTACTTAGACCTACAATACGCACAACGATGAATAAGGTATTGTAAGAAAATAAATTCAAAATGTTTATGGTTTACTAGTATAATCATTTTCTACGTTTAATTTGCTTATTAAAATTTGCAGTTAATTAAAAGGTAATGGACAAACGTATCAGCGAATAACCTTAAGAATTAGAGTTCAAATGCTGTACATGTGTCCAATGGTATTTTAAATTATATTAAAAATTTTATTTATATCTCTTTAACAATAATAAAATATAAGCAAGTAAAATTGTAATACACTAGATATACTATATGATCCTTTATACCAATTTTTTAATCACGGAGTTTTATTTATAAATTAATGAGCTTCAAGGAATGCTGTTTTCTTTGAGGCGTAATAGCTTGTCATGTACTTAGTTTTAGTCAGCACAGATTAATGTAAATAGGTGCCCCAATTTGCGCGGGTCGCCCGTATGTTCTGGGTTCCAAAGCCGTTACGAGGAATGCCAAAAGTCCCGATTTTCATGATTAACGAATTCTTTTAAATTAATTTTTGTAACATGTTTATTATTAGACTACATCAGGTAAAACTTCATACGGTAAAATATTTGAAAACAGAAACTCTACATAACAGGATTTTTTTTATGATTCCACCAAAAACAGTACCATACAAATCTACTTGCTAACACGGAAACCGATCTGAAGAGGGGTAACTTTTCCAGATGCTGGCGTTTCTATTTTAACAAGTTCATGCGAAACTGAACCTGCTTATAACGGAAGCCTATGTTAAACATAAATGTTTCATAGTAAACACAACAGGAATATCAAATAGGGATATTAATGCGCTTCATGCGTTTTGATTGTAAATCGGAAATCTGTCCAAAACGTAATTTTGCTTCCGCCCCTAAGGATTTCCTTTTCACTGGATTTTTTGCATAAGATAGTTGCATTTGTTTAGAACAGTAAAAACCCTCTAAGACGAAATCACACGGTATCCGATAAAAATCGTTTTAGACAGATTTATTTCTTAGTAAATATGATTGTACGATATTCGTTCCGTAGAAACCATGAAATTTTACAGTTTAGATAGGTTTAACATTCATAGGATTTACGTATTTCCCGATTCAGAAGCCATTGTCACATTAGAATAGAGGACCTGGCAACATAAGGTCCTATGTTAAATTTTATTTGAGAATTCAGCCTTGAAATCTTTTTCATTTGCGCTTGTAAAAATAGTGTACATTTAATGAAACGACATACAAGGTGTCACAAAATATGTACACCTAATTTAAATAATTGGGCGATTCTCAAAAGGTGGGCACAGGACACAAGTCATAACTTTAAGCCTTTCAAACATAACTTTAATTATCATTGAATTTATTTTTTTTTTTTACACTGAGCTTTTAATTCTATTCAGAGACAGGAAATGACATAATTTATTGTAAAAGCTTTGTATAAATATCTTAAAATTTTATTATTTTATGCTAAAGAGGCCAATTTCGGACATTCATAACGTTAACTGCTCCAATGTACCACCAAGAAAAAGAGTTTTAACTTTTTTCCAGGTGGTTCTAATGGTAAACAACGAATGCATAAAGGAACCGGATGATTTTTTGATAATTTCGTTAAGATATGGTAGGCTGATGTATTGCATTTTTGGAGATAGAGGGACTTTTCTATAAAGAATTTTTCTGTATTTTGTTATGTCCGAAAGTAACGTACGTAACAAAGTATTTGATTTTATTATTATTATTACTGGATAACAAAAAGTTAATTATACATATATCTTTGTATACAGACACATTTACTACATTCTTAGTCTTAAGAATTTTTTAAATACTAAGTGTTATACTATACTAAGTTTAAATACTAAATCTGTAACGTACGTTCGAAAGAGTGTTCAAAATTTGTAACGTACGTAACTGCTAATTAAATGCTTTAATCATAAATTTTCCAGAATAGTTGCTGTTTGTGTATAATTTTGTAGACATACCATTATAAAATATTTATATATTATATTTATAGACAAAATACGATACTATTAAAAAAAATTGGCCTTAGATTTGAAAATTTTAAAAATTACATATAGTTAACGTTTAATGATCCCACCTTTTGAGAATCTCCCAATTTTAAAGTTACTTATAAATACACGCCTCATTTCGAATAGTGAAATGTAACTACAGTAATTAATGTTTTATAAAATGAACTTCTGTTTTTGAACTGGTAGTCATTCTGATACACGTAGTGCTGATAATTTGAAGAAACATCAACTTACAAGACTATCTTTATATGCGGGATTTGTTGACGACCACAAGCTTCTATAGGTACGTTTGTACTATTGAAAGCGTTAAAAAGTTACACATTAAAAATTAAAATCGATAACTCCAACCAACGGTGAACAAATTTAAGAAAACTGAAGAATTAAATTTTATTAATCTTTCACATAATTACTATTTCAGTAAGGGAATTTTAATGTTTTCGCACTAATAGGTAGGAAGTTTATTAGGGGGAGACTGTGTAAAAGTGGCCACTGTCGGATCTATTAAAAAAAAATAAGATAAAAAAAAAGACAGAAATCATAAGTCCAAACATAAAAATAAACCGGGTAATGGTTGTGGGTGAAAAGGGTAGATTTCATATAAACGCAGATTTCCAAACTCATTTCATGATTGGTATTTACCATTTTCCATTATCTAAGTTACCATATGTAAGTCAAGAGCTTACGTATATTGTCGGTACTATGTCAAATTATATGTTTTGATTGAAATATATGCATGTCAAACTATCCAGTATGAAAAAAGTGTTGCCAGTGGGTTATTCTTTTAAAATTCAGATTTCTTGATTGGTACTTTTCTGAAATGGTTAAATCTCCTTGTTTTTTACCTAAATTAATATGTCATTAAATAATGCGAATTTTACTTTTTCAAAAAACTAGTGCCAATCAAGAAATATGAAAGTAAAAAAAAGTAGTCCACTAGCAACACTGTTTTCTTAGTCGATAGTTTGACATGGCACCGACGATATACGTAGGCAGAAATCTTTTTTTCCAGTCGTAGATACATCACAACATGTTTCTCAAAGTTCAAATTTAATAAAATTATTGGTTATTGTATAATAAAATTATTCGTTGACACAATCATGGAGAATTGTGTATTTAAAACCACATATAATAATAACATTTTTATCGAATAACCATTTCAGTCAAAAGCCAGTGTTTCTTTATAGTCCAGTAAATTTAGGTTCAAAAGAGAGCTTTAAGAGGAAAATTATGGTGTAATTGTGTTTAGTGTCTTACTTTATGTTTTTGGGAGTGCTGAACATGAATCTGAAGTTTTCCTACAATTTTTTTTTTCTCAGCAAATATGAAATTTCATGGAAAAACCACTAAAAATCGCAGATTTTTTGGATTTCTGGCTTACAACATTCAAGGCAATCTTTTTATGCAAAAGCTGACGCTATATTTAAACACAAACGAGAAAATTACCTACAATTCATGTTCTTATCATTTTTTTGGTACGACATATGGCTTTCAATAAGGCTCTGAAAAATCGGCGAAAAGTAGTAATTTTGGAAAATCGCACAGAAGATATTATTTTACACCCTTTCCGTTCATAACACTAATAATAAGCATTTCATTGTAAACATTTTCTAGCGTACTCATGTATTATTAGGTTATATATTATTATGATATAGGTATATAGTGTGACCTCGAAAATCCGCCATTCACAGATCCGGCATCAAAGTCATCTCCACCTCCACATTTTTTTCACTTCCAACTTAGGGGAGAACTAAATAACAATTGTTTACGAATTAAAAACTGAGATAAAAAGCGATGCATTAGCGGACAGGGAGATGCTGTGCTCAATAGAGCCCTCGATAACACTGGTAGCAGCTCAGAGAAACGAGGACGAGGACCTGGCAAAAGATAATGGTTCACCGAAAAAATGCATAAATTTGACCGGAGAAATTAACGTAATCTTTAGAGAAAAAAGACTGTATTTCCAAAATTGATATTCGTCAGTTGTATAAATCCAAGAAAGAAGGTAGTTTAGTTACTTGACACTGATGCTTGAGAAATTATACAAGAAGAATTAAGTACACTGCTTATAGTCCAGGCAATAGGGAATTTTACCTAGCAAAATTAATGGTAGTTCTGAAAATCGGCTATCTTTATGTTTTTTGGGTCGCTAAATCCGAATTTGTAACTTCCCACCAAAATTTCCCCCGGCAACCACCCCAAATTTTGGTAAAAAGGCCCCCCAAAAAAGGTTTTTATTAAAAAAAATGAATTTTTTTATTGTTTTAGGGGAAAAGAGCCTAGAAATTCAGAAAGTAGACAAAATTTGCAACAAATTAGATACATGACATTATGACTTAGGATGAAGGGGAACAGGGGATCTGCCTCGGAACATGCGCGCGGTGCTGCGTGGATTAAATTGCGCAATTCCTCTTAACCACTCACACGTTTACATTCGCCCTCCCATCTCCCCTCCGAACTTTCCTTATACGGTTTACTTTAAGTTTTTTGGGTCGCTGAATCCGAATTTTTAACTTACTCCCAAAATTCGTCCCCCGACCCCCCCCCCCCAAATAGTTGTTAACTTAAATTTCTTATTGTTTTAGGGTAAAAGCATTACGAAATTCAGAAACTGGGCAAAATTTTCAACAAATAAGATATATGACATTATGACGTAGGATAAACGGGGAGAGAGGGGGCTGCCTCGGAACATTCCCCGCGCGCTTTTCTCAAAAAAAACAAATTTTTGGGGGAGTTTCCGGGTGAAATTTTGGTGGGAAGTTACAAATTCGGATTCAGCGACCCAAAAGACATAAAGTGAGTCGAAATCCAGAACTAGTATTAATTTTTCCTAGTAAAATCCCCTATTGCGTGAACTTCATAACTTAGTGCACGTAGCACCGCAGTGGATGTTCAGAGGCAGCCATCCCCCTCCCCGTTCATCCTACGTCATAATGTCATATATCCTATTTGATGCAAATTTTGTCTGGTTTCTGAATTTTGTAATGCTTTTCCCCGAAAACAATAAGAGATTTAAGTTAAAAACAACTATTTCGGGGGGGGGGGTAATTTTGGGGGGAAGTTAAAAATTCGGATTCAGTGACCCAAAAAACTTAAAAAGTAAACCTTATAGAGAAAGTTCGGAGGGGAGATGGGAGAATGTAAACGTGTGAGTGGTTAAGTGGGATTGCGCAACTTAGTTCACGCAGCACCGCGCGCATGTTCCGAGGCAGATCCCTCCTTCCCCTTCATCCTAAGTCATAATGTCATATATCTAATTTGTTGCCAATTTTGTCTACTTTCTGAATTTCTAGATACTTTTCCCTAAAATAATAAAAAAAAATTATTTTTTTTAATAAAAACCTTTTTGGGGGGCATTTTACCAAAATTTGGGGGGGAAATATTGGTGGGAAGTTAAAAATTCGGATTCAGCGACCCAAAAAACATATAGTAAGCTTTTTTCCAGAACTACCATGAATTTTACTAGGTAGAGCCCCTATACGGTCTCTATTGCCTGGACTATTATCAGATTTTTTTTTCGAACTTAGAAAATATCAACTAAAGTAAGTTTTTTAAACATTCAATTTTCTCTTTTTCTCACATCAATTTCATTTGGGTATGAATTAAATTACTTATAAATGTCACTATCAGGAAAACCGTAAGTACATTTAATATTTTTTCAGAAATCTATAATTGTTAAAAATCGGTCCCGGTAATTCCAGATTTTCGAAGACATACTGTGTTTTAATAGGTATAGATTTTCTCCGAGTTTTTATTTGTTTGAGTGAAAAACAGGCACGAGTGATTAAGATACACTTATTGTCACCACAGCATGCACAACAACATAACTCTGTTGTTACCGTGTGTGAAGATGGCGATTAGCTAGTTATCATGATTTGTCGCTCTAGGGATATACATTCAAATGTATACTTTCTAAAGTCAGGCAAAGGGACAGTTTCACCACTCAGTTTTTGACCAAATTTGACCAATCGATTGCTGACACTTTATTACTTTTGCATGTCATGGGAGGCTGTGATACTACTTCAGCATGTTCAAAGAAGGAAATATGAGTTTTCTTCAGACTTTCAAGAAAAACTAATACCATTGAGGTTTTTAAAGCTCCTGTGGCAGGTGCTGTGCAGTTACCGATGCTGACAATCGTTTTTTTGTTTCACTGTATACATTTGCTGCCAAGGAAGCGACGCCATTAAACAAATTGAGGTATTTATGTTACCTTAGGTCTGCATATGAGACATCAATCCATTTGGCGTCATTACCACGTACTGAGTCTGCAGCTTAGCAACATTCCTTGAGGGTGTATTTTAGTTCAACAATGGCTTGGGAATGAAGAAGATCCTGAACAATAGGGTTGAAAGAATATGAAAGTTGGTCTGGATCCAGTAACCACGCTAGAGCCACCAGCACCTCAAGCCGTTTTGAAACTTATTTCTTGCAAATGCAAGAAGACATGCCAGAAAAACTGTGAATAAAAAAGCCGGCCTCAACTGCTCAAATATGTCTGTGAACTGCGAAAGCAGTTGCAATAACGTGCCTCTTACTGAAATCGAAGAAGAGGAGGAGGATCCGGAATTCCCTGAAATATTTGGAGGTAAGTATTCATAAATAATTCTATTTCACCTTTATTTTTTCACTAACTTTTTATATATTTTTTAGAAATATGTATCCTAATACAGTGTGTATAACTATTCAATTTTCCAACAATTAGAACTAAATCATAAATTAATTTTTTAAACGGTGGTTCGTAATATAACAGGCTAATATGTTTTCTAAATTGAGGTCCAAAAGTAAAATAATCATGACTTGAGTTGTAAAAGAGGGTTAACAAAAAAGATGTAAAAAGCATGTTATGATTAAACCTTGTATGAATCATTACTTACTTATTTAATTACAATTAATTCCACCGTTTTTAAAAATAGTATGTGCACCAGGGCAGCTCAGGAGCCTAAGCTTCGACCTTTGGGTGCTTGCAACATTCGCCTGCGGCTGGGACAGCAATCTTCTCCCTCCGGACGAAACCGTCTCTTTCGTGCCCAGGTGCGTAAATAAATATCATATTTAAATAATATTTTTAGGAGTAGAATAATTGGAACATGCCAGCAATCATGCAACCTTTGGCCAAGAAGGTTCGGTTTGACTGATGAGTCTCATTTAAAGTCAATACTCATTTAATAATAAGTGTTGTATAAAAAAATATTTACCTACCTATTTTATTATACTGCATAACATTAAACATTTTCCATACTAACTGATCATTTATCATTGTTTATCTTTTTGTAGCACCTATATAACTTAAAGTTAACGTTGTACATATGCCGGGTGTCCCAAAAATGACTGATGGATTTTAAAATTCAATAACTTGCAAATGGTGTCAGATATTAAAAAAATTCTTGCAGGAGTGTTTTGTAAGATGTCAGGAGTTTTTATGCTGTGATTCTCAATATTAGTTACAAATAGCATCAATAGAGGGCGCTGCAAGCAATAACCGCTAAATCCAGGCTCGATTTTTCGGAGTCTTTCTTCTTCCATGCGAAAAAGGAGATTAAAATGTATTAAATGGACCAAAAATCGGGACTGGACTGAGCACCTATTGCTCTCAGCGCCATCTATTATTTGAAATTCGAACTAAAATAAAAAATCAGTGTACAAAAACTCCTGACATCCTACATCACCCTCCTGCAAGATTTTTTTTTACATCTGTAATTGTTTGGGAGTTAATGAATTTTTAAATACATCAGTCATTTTTGGGACACCCCGTATGTGCAAACCTATAATGATGCATTTAACCTGCATGTTTTTAATAAATACGCAGCTGACTACTTCGTGCGTTCGTCATTGTTTTTCTCATAACAATTTAAGGTCCGAAAAAAAATTACTTACACATAAATTTTAGAGGATTATCTCCTTTTTTAAAGTATAGGATATAGTGAAATGCTGAATATGTGATATGTAGAAAGAAATGTATTAGTGAAATGTAAAAGAATGATCTTATTGAGATTTTCCAAAATTACTGGATTTCGTCAATTTTTCAACGCCTCTTACGAATCCATACGCCGTACAAAAAATGATAAGAATATGAATTGTAGGTAATTTCCTCGTCTGTACTTTAATATAGGGTCACTTTTTGCGTAAAAGGTTAATTTGAAAGTTATAAGCCACCCCCCCCCCTTAAAAAATGCGATTTTTAGTAGTTTTTTTTTTCATGATTTTTCATATCGAGAAAAAAATTGTAGGACAACTTTACATTCGTGTTCAGCACCGCAAAAAACATAAAGTAAGACACTAAAAACAATTACACCAGAATTTTCAATTTCGAACTCTAATTTGACTGGACTAATAATAACTTTTTATCCTAAAGTGTAAGTTATAAGGACTAACTAGTAATCCCCCACAATCCTGATTCAATTAAGTTTGATAAATATACTATGTTAATGCAAAAGTTGACTGTATTTATTTAATTTTTAATTTGACATGAATATTATGAGTTGTAATTATTGTAAGCGTTTATTAATTTAAAAAAATTGTAACATTTGTCTGTCATTATATAACACGCTGATGACTATCACGAAATTCTGGGTTATATTTGAATAATAAAATGTGTTAAATCGGCAGCACTGAATGGTATGCAGAAATTTTCATTTATTTTTACCTTTTAAACCGACGGTGAACTTAACCGCCTCAGTTTATTCACGTGCAGTAAGATGACGGCGAAAATACTCTGTGCGAAAAAAACTATTCATTCACATATTTTTAAATAGTCTGAACAATAAAAATAAATAAATAAATAAAACTTATTTTAGATATGATAATAAAGTTTTGATTTTTTTTTTACATTAATTTAGTAATAGAAACCGGAAAAGGTTAATAATAAGTAATATTTAACCTCAATTATTTATGTATTATTTTGAAGCCGTGGTATTTATTAATCAAAAAACAAACCTGTCAACTCAGACAAATTGAAAAATGTTGAAAACTGTGAATTTGTTTTTACTCGCGTGTTGTAAAAAGGCGTATAAATATCGCTACTTCCACAATGTGGAGTGTCATAAAAATATATGAGTTTCTCTGAGTGAAAATATTCTTTGATTTTGAATTCACATAAAAGTTAGATACGTATCAGTATTTAGGTAGAGAAAAACTCACCTTGCGAAATTGCGCGGTTACTCAAGCCGAGTTTTAGCCAAAAGAAAATACTAGTGTTTTCTCAGAAACTATAAACCCAATTAAAATACATCTTATTTTGCATTTTTTTGTCCCTAAAAGCTTACTTTTGTTGTTGCTGTGATGTTATTACTTTTTTGTTATTCCTATACTTTTGTTGATTGCTTGATTGTTTTTTTAAAGATTGCTCGGTTTGTCTGTGTCTGTCACGGCAGACGTATAGATTGAGGGGAAAGATTGGGATTTAAATAAGCGGAGATATTTCTTAACCCCTTGAGGGGCGGTGGGATTCCCACCTAATTTTAATTAAGATTTGCACCAAAAATTTTAATTCTGTTTTACTCTTATTACTTTGGTTAAAATGAGCTAAAAAATTGCTTTTCCTTAATTTTAAGTAATTGTTTTTTTATTTTCCGGTGGGAATTTAACATTACAGAAACACAATTGCTTGCCCCTTAAAGGGTTAAGGGATCTTGACCGCAAGGATCGAAGAAAATTACGGAAAACGCTGATGGGTCAGTTTTATGGGCTCAACATGGCAGGGAGAGACGAAAGAAATGTTTTCGTATACATGAATGTAGAAATCGTAAAAGACTTTTAAATGACGTGATATGTAACTTTCCGTTGTTGAAGATGGAGAATGCGAATCTGAAGTCAGAATTTGGAAATTTCAGTGACAGAATGGAGAAAATCAAGAATATTATGCTTAACCCATTAAGCGCCGCTGTATTAAGCACGTTAAATAAATAAAGTTTATTTATATATTATATATATATAAGATGCCCCTATGATAAAGCAGTTGAATTTTTTTTAATAACTGTAAGCGTTTAGAATGTATAACATGTTCCCGTAGCGGGAGCGTTGGCGTCTAACGTGGGTTGAACCTTCCTCTGAACTGCAAAGAAATGCGCGTTATTTTCTCCTGCCATAATGCAATTGCGATTAGAAAATTTAATAAAACTTCATTTTTAGCATGATGCAAACGAATAAACAAACATATAAACAATTACTAAAAATATATGGATTAATATTAATATTCATAAATCACTTTCATTTAAATTTTTTAACGAATATTCAAAATATTAGAAATATAACGTCACTCTTTCTTTTTTATTATTTCCCTACACATTGTCTATGCAACTTGAAAGGAACAACTCAGATATAACATTATGTTGTAATAAAAACTACACGCACATATGTATAAATTTGTTTTACACCTAGATTTCTGGCATATACTTATATTAGAATATAGTTTTTTTCATCGACACGTAACTGATATATATATATAACTCTATATATTCCTAAATGATGTTTTGAATTTTCTTTAATACCTGTTTCAAATAAAGTAGTTGTTTTACAAATGAAAATTGAGACATCTCTTTTTTCAATATAATGAATGCTTTTTACGTTACTATTACCAAACATCGATTTTCAAATTATTAAAAAATATATATATATATTATCTCTTTAATAAGAGGCCTGCATATATTTAAAAATCGATCTACAACAGTATCACCGTTAGTACAATTAATAATAACATGAAACAATTTAGAATTTTCGTAATCCTTCTTTTTCTTTTTTTATATTGTATATGAATCTAAATATGGATTTAAGTTTCAAAAGTAGCTGCCAACTACTACTGTATTATATCTTAATTTATGGTCAAATTTACTGTTACAAGAAATTACCAAAATTCTTTTTTAATGTTTTAGTAATAACTTACTTCCATGCAAAACGCAATCTTTTATTTTTGCATGTTGCATTTTAATTGTAATTTAAAGATTTTTTTTTTTTCTGCGGATGAACATCATAAATGTAAATTTTAAGGGGTTTTTTGTTCACAATGGTTCTGTTTTTCCGTATAATATTACGAATCCACATTCAAGCGAACTGACATACACTGCTTTTCATGAAAAATCAATATAAAATGTTCCCCTCTTTATGGAAGCATGCTTGCAGACAAAGGGACGGGACTGTAACCACAAGCCGCCAATGCTCCCGTTGTGGGAACATACGAAAGAAACCTTTCTAACATTGCTTTAAATGAATATATTTACTTCGTATCAGGAATTTATTATTAGATGATCTGTTGGCTTTAAATATTCACTGCACTTGTAAAAACTAAAGAATTTACTTTTTTCTTTTTACTAATTTTATTTGAGGAAGTCTAAAAACCAAAAATTCTCTTTTTTAAAAAATCTGCAAAAAATAGTAAATATATATATATCATTCTAAAAAAATATGTATACTATACGCCATACTATTAACTTTTCGGCACAAAATGTTTTTTTTTTTAAATAATTCAAAAATATGTTGAGGGGAAAAATAACAAATTGTTGTTCCCGCAACGGGAGCGTTGGCGTTTAATGGGTTAAACCCGGTATTTTCCAAATTCGATTACAAAATGAACATCGAACATATTAAACCCTTGAAGGGCGGTGATGTAGTTATGACATCACCTAATTTTAACCCCCAATTGGCACACTGACACTTGAATTTTTGAAGGAAAATTTCACTTTTTATGAAAATATACTTTTACTTGCTTACAAATACATTTTCTTGTGTCCATTATATCAACATTTTACGAATACAAGTACCTTGTCCTGAAAGACTTAAGGGGACCAGAAAAGCAAAATTCAACCAAAAAATCGATTTTTACTTTTTTATATCATTAAATAGCTTAAACTTTTATCTTTCCAACGATGTGTCACACATGTTTATATATAAAAAAATAATTGTTGAAATTATTCATTCTTTCTAAGAGTACTTCACCATTTAAATCTTTAATTGACTTTTTCTCAAAACTTGGATTTTTCATATTTATGTTCCTTTAGTTTCAATATCTATTAAACTTAAGAACTCAATTTTTTATTTAATACGTATATTATGTTATATTGTATACTTTAACACAGGGATTTAATGATTTGTTGAGAATTATTTCTTTTAGGCAGTGCAATCTTACCAAAAATGCTATTTTAAAAATGACTTTCAATAAATAATTCATAATTAACTTTGAGTTTCACTTAGAAAGAAAATGGTCTGTTAAAATACGCAAATTATATTGTTTTAAATATTCTAAAAAATCTAGACCTCTCTCTTTCACCACTTCTGAGAAAAAGCTGCATAAAGTTGGTGAATTTAACATGTCGGAGATAGGGCTTTCCCGGACCCCTTAAGGAGATTAGTTTCGTGGACCTACCGCCACCGTAAGAATCTTTGGGGATGTGATTATTATGAAATTCTCTAGCTAATACTTGAGAAAAGAGAGTCAAACACATTTTTCGAAGCAATTCGGAACATTTTTTCAACCACAATCTTCTGAAAACACGTATTTTTATAAAAAAGCTACAAAAATACTTTTTAGAACTAAATTGTGCTTGATTATATGATGTAGAAAAAACAAAAAACTTGATAATCTTTATAAAGGAAATATCAACTGCCAGATAAAACTGAACAATCGGGGAAAACCTCAAAATAAGCCAAAGTTCCGTAAAATGGAGAGTTTTATTGAAGATAAATATTGTATTTTTGTCCCATTCACCGATTTATGTTAAACTCTGGAATGTGCATAACACATTCGTCTAGTTTTTTGAGTCAATTTTTAAATTGTAAACAATGTAGCGAATTTTGGCCATTTCTTCTGACTGTCCACGGGTTCGATCTCAACACCTCCCATCTGTAAACTTTGAGAGCAGAAATTATCCAGCTCTGGTAGTGCTAATTGTTAGAGTTTCGATCATGTCACCAGGCCCTTATAGTCTCGCTTCTCTGTCCGTCCGTCACAGCACTCGTCCTCAGAAATTATTTACATTGCAGACTTATTTTTTTTTTTTTTACATTGACCTGGATACCCCCTGTCATACCCAAAGCATAAAAATTTCAAAAATTCTTATATTATTTTAATTAAGCGAATTTGTTCTATTTCAATTTCAAAACGTAATCTTAATTTCAGCAAACATCTAAGAGGACCGATGGTGCCTTAGTAAAGCGCACGTCTTCAACACAGCAGATGGTGGGTTCGAGAGGGGAACTTTAAATTTTTATTATTACACTTCATTTTCAGATGGATTTAACTAAAAGAAAATTCCCTTTTCTTTGGCAATTTTAAAGGATTATTTAATTTATTTTCGCAGCAGTAATTTATAAAATCTCTTTTTTTATTTCAAACAGAGAAAATCTGAAATATCAATAAAAGAAGATCCTGAGAATTATTCACTTATATTTTTAAAAAATGCACATTTAGTAACAATTGATGCTTAAAATGTTAGATGATATAATCAAGTCCATATTTAATATAAAAAAATTCCTCATTTTCAATAATTAATTGGATACAGAGAAATAAATATTGCAATCCTCTGGAATAAATATAGTTGTCTATTGTGTGTTTTATATGATTTTAGTACGGATTAGAATATATATATACTGATTTACAATAACGTAAAATTTCCACGAATAGCATTAACAAAATTAATTAATTTCACACATCTAATTTTTGATATTTTAAAACCACACTCGCAATAACAAATTCATTTTTTAATATTAAACCAATATTGCATGAAACCACACAGCAATTCTTTTAACCCCTTAACGGTCCCATTAAATTACGGTTTAAAAATTCAAATTGCTTATTGGCACCACTTTTTTGAAAAAGAAATATTCACCTTATTGAATGACAGGTAAAATGATACCTTGATAAAGCTAATTACGCTATTTTGCAAAACTGGTAGGAATCAAACAAATCTGAATAAATCTAAACAAAGACGCAGCCCGTGAATATGACGGGAGCGAGAATTAAGGTGTAAAAAGACAGAAGATTAATTCAGTAAATAATAAAACAAATTAAACCTGTTTCAAGTTATTGTTTCGCAACTTATTACATTGGTATTTACACCGATCACGTTACCTACAGTAATTTAGAGAATATGCATTCGCAATGCAGAGTTTCTTTCTTTTTTGTTTGTGTGTCTAGAATTTAATATTTTTTCTACATTAGTTTTTAATGCTATTTTTAACAACATCATTCATCAACAACGTTACATAAATATCATCAATTTGTAAATAATAAACCCTAATTAAAAAAATAGTTTAAGGAATTATCTCTTTTGAGGGCGGTGTCCACAAGAAAGAACACCTAATTTTAAGAGCACTGGCGCCAGAATATTTACTAAAAATTTTACTTTTATGAAGTACGGGAAAATAAGCATGATTTTATTTTCTAATAAATTCGTTTGTAAATTTTGGTATCAGTCCATCATTTCATCACTTATCAAACAGAATTACTCCACACCGGAAAGGGTTAAATAGTTTATCGTCAAAAGTGCAAGGAATATAATATTTTAATGTAATATCAGATACCATTGGGTACGTCTTTTGAACAGCATTCCTTTAAGATGTTCGGTGATACGTTTCAACTCGCAGCAAATTTCAATGAACCAAGTAGATACGATATGTCTTTGGACAAATATATGAACAGCTTCTTGTAAAAACAATTCGTATAATAAATGGGCATTCATCATTGTGCGCTTGTACGTGTATAGAAAAAGGAATGTTGACATCGGAAAAAAATATATGTAATGATAATTAACATAGTTTATTAACCCCTTAACACTCGAATTAAATTACGGTTCAAAAATTCAAATTGCTTATTGCACCACTTTTATGAAAAAGAAATATTCAGCTTATTTAATGACAGGTAAAACAATACTAAAATGTAGCCGATTTCACTGTTTTTTAAAACTGGTGGGAATCAAACAATCTGAGTAAAAGACACAGCCCGAGAATATGACGGGAGCGAGAATTAAGGGGTTAACAAAGTAAGGAAAATACTGCCGATACCAATTACAAAAGCACAGATGTTCATAAATGTTATAATCGAAAATATAAAGTTTATCAAAAGGGTATGGGAAACAAAAATGTATTTCAGATGTTATTATAACTGCAAATGTGTAGATGTAAGTTCGACTTACATCACACACACACTTTACATTACTTAATTTGTTTTGCAGAGCAAAATTGCTTTTTCAGACGTGCGTCTTTGTTATCGAGACTAAAATAACAGAATGTTACACATAGTCAGGGATAACAGCATATAGGAAGAATTTTACTGTTCATACCCGTATCCCTAATCTATAACCTTCAATATGAACTTTTTTTATGTATGCTAAAAAAAATATATTATGAAGATAATTTTTCTAAATGCTGGTGGCAGCTATAAAATTTTTCCTATACGTTGCGTTGCCTAAGCAAAATAAACGAAATTGGAAGCAGTCACACCCCTTCAAATTATTTTGGTGTTTTAGCCTGTTATGAATTGCATTCCCATCACAACGATATAGGCTTAATACTCAATCACATTTCTGTTATAACAAAGTTTACTTTTTTTTTCCCATGCCGCTATTTATAGTAGCATAATTACATGAACTGCTAACCCATTAAGCTGAAGTAGATAAAATTCGCGGTTCGAAGAATGTTTGATTGAGCAATACTTTTCATTAATAATTTTTTGCATATTTTTTTGGTGTCAACTTTAATCTAATTCTTTACACTGTCAGGGTTCGTACGCATCGAGAGATGCAGGGGATTTTAGATGTTTCAGTACTAGAAATTTCGTAAGGTATTATCAGGTCGCTATATCTGAAGAATTTATTTTTATTGAATAAGGCAAATATAATTTTACAAAAATTCTGGTAAAAGGTGCTTGAAAGTCCTTGAAGCGCACGAACCCTGTGATATCAAAATTGTATGTTAATACAAATTCCCCTTTCTTTTTATTATACATGCTAAAATTTCCCCTTTTCATATAATTAAACCTTTCATTTTAATGCAAATCATGTAGTTGTATTGCAACAGACCTAAAAGATAACCACATTTATTTAAATACATTTCCCGTTTTTGTCTTGCAATAAATATATCATCTCAATTCTCTGTTATCTATTTTCATAAAAAAGAAAAGAAAAGAAGAATATTAACACGTTGACTGCCACGAGTATACTCGTAGCTTTAATATTCGTGGCTTTAATTTATTACTTTCTCACCATTATTTTAAAATTAAAAAAATTGCCTTATTTATTGGCAGAAATTTCGCTGTATTAGTAAAGCGAAATTTACCTTTCAGAATGTGTGGTGGCAAACGACTTTCAAGAAGAAATTCGAAAATTCTTACTCTTTGCGGTAGTGAACGTGTTAAAGAACTTAAATTACATTCTTCCCGCAACCGTCAAGTCAATACCATATCCTTATTTGGTTATGTAGATATCGAAACCGGCATAACGCATTTTACCCAGACGTAAAATTTCTTGCATCCACATTTTTATTTTGACTGCTATGCTCCAACGAACTGGAGCATAACTCCTTTCACTCAGATATATTTTTCTTAACCTCTGAAAAGATATAAAGGTATCTTTATATAATATGCTGTCGGAACTCGAAACAGTTTATGCCCGAATCATATTGTCAAGGGATAACGATTTAAAAATGCGTAAAGTTATTTAAAAATAAATTCAGGGCTGTGGCGATACAGGAGCCATTCTAGAAAATATGTTCATCTCAGCGAAGCGTAGTTCGCCAACTAGTAACATATTGGCGAGATTTTAACTCTAGAACGCCCGGAAGGAGTCGATTCGACTCCGAACACATGATTATATGTCCATTGGAGCCAGAATTTTTTTCAAAAAATAAGTTAAATGTAAGCGACACAGATTTACGTTAAATAAATCAGTCAAATAATTTTAAATACAAATTCTGGGGTGAAATATTTTTATGAAACTTGAGTAAAATTTCCGGGCGTTCTAGTGTTAAATACTCGACTGGGTCGTGCTTATCTATCGTGTTCTATTCAAATTATGATTGAGAATGAAATTATGATTGATCAACATATGTTTGAGCAACATATTATGATAATGACCCAATATAGTAATTGGGAAGATAGATCGACGGAAATAATTGCTAACCCTTTGGACTCCTGCGTCTCTTACACAAATTTTATTCGGTCGGCACCACTTTTTAAAAAGAAGTTTCCTTCCAGTAAACAATTTCAAAAAAGCTCTGATTAACGCTGGAAAGGCCGGAAATTTCAGTCAAGTTTTATAAAAATAATTCACACCAGAATTTTGATTTGAAACAGTTTAACTTTTTTATTTAACGTGTTTCCTCTTTGTTTCTTTTAAATATATTTTTAAATGAAATTCCTGGTTTGAACTGAAATATACTCATGTGGTAGCGGTCACAATGACCGCTCACGGCCGTTCTAGTATTAAATAAGGCAAATTTTATTTTTCTGTATTCACCCTAACAAGGTTAGGGTGAAACGAAAAGGATATTAGCAACAATATGGTTGAATATAAAGGTGGCTATCATTATAGACTTTTCACAAAAAACATTCAATTCACGAAATGGTATTAGCTAAATTACGCCAATTGGCTGTGGGAGTACACCACCACAATTTAATCGCACGATATGTGTCGCAAGATATTAATGACTGCGAAAAAATTCTATGTCAAAAGTACCAGACATAAATTTTTTAAAGCTACAATCTGAACAAAAATAAACAAAAATTTGTTTATTTTAAATACGATAATTAACTTTTGAAAATAAATGTAACGTTATTTTTAACAATAGAAACCGGAAAAAGTGTCTAGTTATTAAGGAATAAATTTGAAGAACCAGAGAATTTTAGTACTTGAGACGGTTTTGTCTATTTCCGTCAAAGTACAATCCTGTCGTTTTACACGGATTGAAGATTATTGAAAAGTTTTGTGGATGTGTTCTTAGAATCTGCCGATTTAATATAAATTAAAATAATCTTTAATTTTGGTTTAGTGAGAAGAGTTAGATTTATAACTGTATTTATTTAGAGAAAATCTCGCCTTATGCACTCACGCGATTACTTAAGTCGAGTTTTTCTAAAAGAAAACACTGGTATTTTCTCATGAAACTGTGGGCACCCTGTTAAAATACAGCTTATTTTACTTTTTTTGTCCAAGTGAGTTCCCTTTTGTTGCACTAGGGTGTTCTTACTGTTTTGTTGTTACTACGTTTAAGTATGCCTTATTGATTGTTTAAGATTGGTTCATTTATTGGTGTTTGTCACGACAAATTATCTGTTGCAGAGATACAGGACGAGGAAAGTGATTCGGATTCAAGGAGGTCTTTCTTAAAGGATCCTAATCCATGTTTATATGCAAAGGTCGAAAACGTTTACGGAAAACTCTGATAGGTTAACCCCTTGAGAGGCAAGCAATTACGTTTGTGAAATGCTGATTTCCCACCGGAATCTTTGAAAAATTCTATTTCAAAATAAGTACAAGCAATTTTACGACTTTTTCCCACCAAAGTTACAAAAGTAAAATTTAATAAAAATTTTCTGGTGTAAAACTTCATTAATCTTAGGTGGTATATAATGTATACCGGTGCCCCTCAAAGGGTTAAGCTGACGAGCTCAACATTAGACAGTGAGACCAGCGCCTGATTACCAACGGGGCACATTCCCACCAGTAAAAAGAAATAGAAAATTTTTCCTCATTCATGACTGAAATTTTACTCGAACACGACGATAAAGCGAACATTTCTTTTAAAATTTATTGGTGTGAGTGTGCCGGGTTGGTAATCAGGCCCTGCTTATGAAATGTAAATATGTGTCGCTCACCCGCAAGAAAAGTAACACATCTCGACAAAAGTAAATTTCACAGGAGAGGCAAAAGAAAATTTGCAGGATTTTAGTTAACTTGAAATTATGGGACTTAGCTCAGCATTCAGGAGAAAAAACGTGCATAAAAGCATAAAACCTTTAAGAATGAAGACATATCATGAGGTTTGGAGGGTTGGATAAATTTACCTCCCAATACAATCTACCTCTTTTCTGTGGTCACGAATGGACAAATAGCGTAATAAAGGAAAATCCTGTATAACTACACTTATCAAGCGTTTTGTATAGCAAGACACATCTCTGACAAACCTATTAGTGGAATAAAACGCAAAATGAATTTTTGCGAGATGTGCCACTTTCCCCTTTCCGGCACAGACAATTTTTATTGTAAAATGATGAAATGATTGACTGACACCGGAATTTAGAAACGACTTTTTTATATATTAAAAACGTGTTACTTTATATGCTCACTGTAAAAGCACAATTTTACTAAAATATTCTTGGTAAGTTTGGAATTAAAATTAGGTAACCCGGACTGGGCACACTGTGCCGGAAAGAGTCAATTTTGTGGAATATTTCATACGTAATTCCCACCTGATTCATTAATTGTGTCAGATACACCCAAAAGTTTTATTAGTAATCCAGTTAGCCTTTTCTGTCACACCATGGGCCATGCCCATGATATCTATATTTGGCTCGATCATTGTACCACGCACCATGTCCGTAATACTTACATTTGACCCAAACGATGTACTACGGGCCAGGCCCGTGAAAATCAGTTTTCGCCCGAATACAAGACCACGTGTCTCACACGTAGTTGTAGATTAAGGTGTTAACATTTTTTTAAATTATTTTATTCTTTACGAATAACATAAATTATTTAAACGCTAAGAGAAAGGGGATACCTGATAATTTTCCATTAAGGAGGGAATCGGGGGCCAAAAACAAATTGCGTCTTATTATTCGTTATCTACCTAACTCCTTGCTTTGCAATGAATTTATTTCCATCCGAGTTAGATACCGTAATGCACTATGAATTACGGTATCTAACTGTATAAAACCTTGAAGTAAATGTTCATATTACCTGCGTGACAAGGTGTTTTCATTTTCTATTTAACTAAGCGAGACTATACCCGGGAAATTACGGTAAATGTATTTACGTGTTCTACATCCATGTACACGAAAACAGGCCTTTTGTCTCACTCAGTGCCTGATTACCAACGGGGCACATTCCCACCAGTAAAATGAAACAGAAAATTTTGCCTCATTCAAGGCAGAAATTTTACATGAATACGGCGTTCATGTAAGGCAAACATCTCTTTAAAAATTTATTGGTATAAGTGTGCCCCGTTGGTAATCAGGCACTGACGCAAAGCGATATAAGTAAGCGTCCTATCTTAAATGGGAGAAGTAACCGCAAGATTAAAAGCGAGGTCACATCAATCAAGGTCGTGCGCCACGTAGCGGATGGAGTGTGAACTACAGGTAGGTACCTAACTGTTTTCTTACTGACACCACTAAAATTGTAAAGTTTTTTTCACCTTGATTAATAACTGAAGTTCCTCTGACAAGGCGAGGAAAACTTCGTGGTGTGAAGTGCGTCTGAATGTCCCTCTCGCTACGTCATTATTTTGCGGTAAATGTGGCAAATAAAACACATTTTCATGAGTGACTGAAGATTTAGAAAATATGCGCCACACTAAAGGCCCGCGTATGTGAATTATCACTCCGTCCATAAGGTGGCGCAACTGTGTTAATTTACGCCTGATTCCAGCATTAAGTTTGTTAGCTTACTTATAACGCTTTGGCCCTGACGTATTCCGCTTCTACAGTCATAAAAAGTACTCGTCGCATCATTGTACGTCGCTGGGTGCAGTGGTTTTGTTTTGACCTTTTTCTAACAGCGCCGAAGACACCGTTAGATGACTTGAATACATAATAAGGTGAACACCGTTCCACTACGACGTTGTATCAAAATTGTTTTACTTAAATATTTGGTAACTTATTTTTACCGGTACGAGAAGTATATTTTTCAGGACATAAAAAGGCAGAAAATATACGCAATTATATTTTCTTGATGTCTATTGTATTTTATCAAAGCAGCTTCTTCTGATTTCCTTAAAAACTTTTAGTCATACAACTATAGCTTTTCCGGCACCATTATTAGCACCTCAGAGAAGGCGATGAGTCGTAATAATTTTTGCTCCGACTGAGTGAAAATAAAATATATCCTTTCCGCTTCCATTTTCTTTCCCTTGAAAGTTGTATTTTGGTTCACAGATCTGCCAATCGTTTCAATTACTATTAAAATCACTAAACTTTTTTGCACTTTTATATAATTTTCACTAAAGCATAAATCACTAAGTATATATCACCCACTGAAGGAGTGTATATATATATATTTTTAAAGGATGCATTCGTTTTAAAAATATATAAATATTGTGAGGCATCCGATACGAGGTTCATTTGTTAAGATTTTATTTTAAAAATAGAAATTCTTACAAAATGGGATTTGATTAAGATTTATTTAAGATTATTAACCCGGACCCAGTCAATGCCGAGTTGCTCCCATGTGTACATTCTCTGGAAATTATGATTCATCTGGAACATTCGGACGATACAAAAACTGCAAAATTTTCGCTAAGGACATGAATACGCGGGTGGGGGGCTTTTTCTCATATTTTTACAGTTAAATATCTCCTTTTCTGCATGAAAATTATATGTACTCTACCGAAACATTATATTTATACATCTTAAAAATTTTAAAGATTTCAAACGATAAGAAATATTTTTTTTTAATATTAAATAACCAAACTAAAAAAAAAAAAAATAATTTAAAAAGTTCTTTCGACCAGTGCCAGGAAGAAGAAGTAGCTTTCATATTTCTTGGTTTTACAATTTTGAAGGTTTTAATCGAAGCCAATTTTACTCAAATTTTAAGAAGGTAAAGTGCAAAGAACCCGATAAGAGAATATTTGTCAATACTGAATTTGAATGAGAATTGCGCCAAATTAGTAAGCTATAGCCAAGATGGCATCACTTATGGTTACTTATTTTAGGTCGCCAAATTTCGCGATATTTAGCCAATTGTCGAGAATGCTTGGCGAGAATTTGAAGCGAATAGATATTAATAATATTTCGAACGCATAATAATATTTAAGCATTGCGCGATATACACGGTGCAAATAGCCGACATTTTGAAACAAAATGGCAGATTAAGCTAGCCAACGAACTCGGTCGAGAGATTCATATGTACTATGCACAAATTTAATGTTATCCAAATCGGTTTATAAATACAAGCGTTACAGTATGACAAAAACCAGATTGTTTGAAAATGTCAGCCGTCCTAGAAAATCAAACTGCTATATCTCAGCCATTTTTAAGATAAAGACGAAACAAAACATGCTTTGGATCTTTGTATAAAGGTTAAATTCGTAAGATAAAAATAATTTTCAATTTTTATTTTCCTTGCACCGCTTTTAAAATTTTTCATTTTTTTTTAAATGGCCGTTATTTTGAAACAAGATAGCGGATGAAGCTGGCCAACGAACTCTGTCGAGATATTGGCATGTACTACGCATACATTTAATTTCACTCAAATTAGTTTATAAATACGAGAGTTATCGCATGACAAAAATCATATATATATATATTTGTTATATTTGAACGGAGGGTGGATTTGGGGTCTAGGAGCTGTGTTGCCAGTGGGCTACTTTTTTAAAATTCAGATTTCTTAATTGGCATCACTTACTGGAACTTTGAACACGTCGCCAGATAGTTTTTAATGATGTGTTAAACAGATTTTTCAACCCGGAATATGGCTTTTGAGGATGATAAAAATTTTCAAACAAATATTTTTACCCTCAAACATGATAAATTAACAACTGTAAGAAAAAAATTATATATAGTTATTAATAAGTGATCAATAAAAAAAATGGCGTCAAGCGATTAATTTGGCAAGGGTGCTAATGCTGCTCATACAGAGCCACCACAAGCAACTATTTTTATATTCTATTCGCATCCAGTGTTGCCGGTGAGCTACTTTTTTTATTCAGATTTCTTGATTGCACCACTTTCTTTAAGTGGTAAAATTCACATTATTTAATGACATATTAATTAAGGAGAAAACGAGGGGAATTTTACCACTCGAAAAAAAGTGGTCACAATCAAGAAATCTGAATTTAAAAAAAGTAACCCACTGGCAACACAAGTTGCACCACTGTTTTAGAAAGATAAATTTTGTAGTATATTTCTCTTGCAGATGTTGCCAAAGTGCATGTGAAAATTTTTTGTTTTAAAATAACGGTGCCAGAAAAAAAAAATGCTTGCCGGTTTCAGTCCTGCTTATATGGCGGCATTGATCCGTTATGGGTTAAAGCCATAAACCAGTTTTTCAAATCAAAACGATTTCTGCCGGTATTCTTTTTCACAAGGCAAAAATTTTATTATAACGTGAAAATAGATTATGAGAAAATAATGTGGGATTAAGAAAAAAAAAAACATTTTCAATTTTTTTGAGAATGACACACCTATATCATTTAATTACAAAATTGCATAGAGGAAAAATATTTTTCCAAAATCTGCCATGCCTGATAATGCATTGCGTTCTATAAATTTTGAAAAGGCTTATCTAGACAAAAAAAAATTGAATAAAATGTTTGCTATTATTAATTCTTTAATAATTGTATGCGTTGTCTCTTTTAATATCATAGCACCGCAATAGTTGTAGGGAAACACTTTCCTTTTTGTAATCAAAATTAAGAATTAATTTCAAATTTCTCATTTTTATCATAATATTTTTAGTATAATCATTAAAATGACAGACACAAAATACAAAACTAAACTTTAATAGATAAACAAAAATTAAAATGAATTAACGTATAGAAAAGTGTACAGATAAATTAGTTTTTAAATTACAATGAAAAATTTGTTTAGGAAAAAGTATTCATAATTTATAAATATTTCAAAAGTACATATTGAAGTAAGCATTTATAAATTTCCATGATCAATAAAAATGTAGCTCTCTAAAATAAATGTTTAGTTATTTAATTTCAACATAATACAGATCGTCTAGTTATCCAGATATTTTAATATAAGTTTTTCAAAATTAAATCTTTGTCTTATTTTATCACATAATACCAGTTTTGATAGATTAAGGATCTTTGAAATGAGTAGTAGTTCAAAATCTGGAGGTTCGGTAGTTCTCATAAGGCTTTCAATCACAGAAGCTACAACAGATGAATAATCTTCTCACTGCATTCAAATTCAAAAAACATGTATTCAGAAATGAAATTTGAAGGAAAACAACCATTTTCAAATGGGATCCATAGTTAATCTTTTAATATATGCAATTAGAGGGCTCTGCCTCCTACGAACTACGCTCGCCAACCCCCGTTCAGACACACTAAAATCCAAAAAGCACACTAATTTGATCGGCTTTAAAAATATTGAATTGAAATTAAAAAAAGAAAAAACAACAGTAGCGATCTCTCTGTAAACGGGTTTCCATTCGTTTTCGTTGGATTGGGGATTTTTAAGACCAAATCTGCTGCTGTTAAGGGATACAATGGCTGTTTTCGTATTTAATTAAAAAATTAGTTAAACATTTGAAAATAAGCTAATGTAAAATGAATTAAGGAAACAGTGTCATTTTCTCCCGGTATTTTTTAACAGCGCTATAAGATAGTTCTTTTAAATAATTCATTTTAAATGTATCGTTTTAAATCTGACGTAACTTACAACAAATTTTTATTTCTCTTATTTATAATATTCACATGAAAATACTTTTGTTGTTAGAAGGAAATATTATTTACGCTGTCTTCGAATTCACGATAATAGTTGAAAAGATTATCTGAGAATATCTCGCGCAAATATATATTTTTATTTAAATTCTTTTGCCATATTTTTTGGTCATTTTAAATATGACGTAATTTTCCCCATTTATATGTTTTAACACATAATAATGATTTTTTTTTTAATTTTAACATTTTGTTTCTCTTTTAAAATAAAGTGTAAACATAAAGTGTAGTCTTATGACGTAATTTTTCTGCTTTTAACATGTAATCATTTCATTCTAATTTTAAAGTTTTTGTTTCTGTTTATAATAGTCACGTGTAAATAAATTTTTAATTTGAACTAAACATTATTGTTTGCGCTGTTTACACAATTGACAACAGTTTAAATTAATGACATTTTCTAAAATATATAAAAAAATCTCTCGAAATGCTGAACATTTGAATTTAAAATAGAAATAAAACCCCAAAAAATTAGTCAAAAAAAAAAATATATATATGCAATCAGCACACCGAGAACTTATAACGTATAAAATGATCTAAAAATGATTAAATTCTCCTGTATCGTTTTTGCTCCTATAAAACTTTTTTAATGGAACGATTTTATCCACCTTTAGCATTAAATATCTCTTAAAATAATTCTTCGATTTAAAAACTGTCTGCATCAGCGTGTTTATCAAACATTTCTTTATAATACCACCTATTTTCATATTTTTGTATGCCAGTGTTTTTTTTAAATATTAACGAAGAAAAGGCCCTGTTTAAGCATTCAAATTGGATGCCGATCTACAGGGAATATCTACGCAGATTTTCATTGGTCCATTTCTAAATCAACATTTTTTTTATATAAGAAGGATTCAATTTCTTGACTTATGTTGGTCACCAAACTTTTAGGCCACAAACTTTTACTATATTCTTTCGCTACATTTCAGCGATTAAGTTTCAGCGACTTAATGAAAAGAAAATGTAACGCTGAAAGGAAACTTTATTTCTTAAAATTTCCAACACAATAAATACCATTAACTACTTGAGGGGCGGTGGGATAAAATATATCCTAATTTAAATATGATTCTCACCAGAAAATGTTAAGTATATTTTATATTTTTAACTTTGGAGGGTTATCTTTGGAATTGGTTTGCCTTACTTAAAAATAAAATTTTTCGATTATTCCGGTGAGAATTCAATATTTAGAGGTATTTTTGCTTGCCCCTCAAGGAGTTAAAAAATAAGTTGGAAATTGTTCGTCGAAGATGACAAATGAGGTGCCTTCGTACTGTAACTAGTTTTATAAATGTTGAGATTTTGGTACAATGGCTGTTTCAATCTTATGCAAAAATGCATGAATACAAAATTTATTACGATTATACATATTAAATTCAGCAATACGGAAGCAATAGGACTCCATCTTAAATAGAATGTAATGACCATGGCAATATAGAATCATTACCTATCATGCGATATCATTAATTTAAATACATAAGATAAGATTTAATATAATAATCACCATAGCAACATAGAATCATTACATATCATGGGATATCATTGCCTTAATTACGTATGATAGGATTTAATAGAATGAAGAAACCTTTTATTAATATATTTTTAAGTTTTGATTCGATATTCATAAAATTGGAAATGACTCGAAAAATTCTGCAATGATTATATATATTCAATTTCAAATCATTCGGTTGAGTAGTTTTTATGGTGTTACATGAAGGCAGGCGTACAGACGCACGACCGGACCGGACGTGCTACATATTTATAGAATTACAAACACACCTAAAAATTACTACACATGAGTGAAATCTAGAACTTCCCATTGTATTGATGCTCACAAAAAATTGATTTCATTAATAAATGAGTGATTATAAACAAAGAATTCCTGTTGCACGCAAATTGAATGCATAATTTGCCTCTTAATACATGCACCCCACTTTCATGAATTAATTTACTGCATCAACTATAAGTTAGATGGTAACCTTACGTTTGAAGCAACAGCTATTCTCGAGATTATGTTCAAGTAAAGTATTCAGACATTTCTCAAAACGATAATTTATTCACATTTTCACAGTTTGTGCGTTGTGTTTTGCGGAATTTTATAATGAAGATCAAATTTTGCATGCATATTTCGGTTGTTAATAAATCCTCAAAAAGCTAATAAATCTTGCATTTTTAACTTATCTGGGATACGTTATTTGCATATGTATATTAACTGTGTGGATATTTTAAAATACCTTCATTTCGGCGTATAAGCTGCGATTTAAATAAATCTGTTTCATATCAGAAATTCCATTTAATAAAATGACTTATTTCTAGTTGATTCTTATATATTATTTTCATATATAACAATCCTTGTTTTAAAACAGATTTATTTTAGCTTAACAGTGGGATTATTAAGTAAATTATGGCATATGTACGTAAATCGTGACGAACAACGTGCGCTTATGGTACAAAAAAAAAGGTATCGAAATTCATAGATGCGCAATTACATCGGTTATAAAATTCACAGATTAAAAAGAAGACAAAAACAGATGGTTTTGATTGATAATTTGAGTTTTTACAATGAGAAGACATGATATGTATTAGGAAAATTATATATCTTATCAACTTAATATAGCTTGCAATCGGATGTGATAAAAACAAAAATACTAATTATGTGATTTTTAAATTCAATTCATAATTTCTTCTATGTTTTTTTTTTCTCTTACAAATTTCATATTTTTTTCTTTAGAAGAAGAAAAAAAGGCTCTATGCAGCAAGCATATCTAAAAATTATAAAATGGAAAGTTTATACGTCGGAACAGGGCTTAATTTCTAACCAAAAAAAGTACCGGAGTCCTTATATTTTGCAATACCGGTACTAAAAACTGTACCCCTTCCCTCCCCCCACCTGTCACTCCAATCTGCATATTTATATTTTGTAATTTTTTTTCAAAATTTAAAGTATTTTTTTTCTTTAGCAAAATAAAAATTATATATATCAGGGTTCGTACGCTTCAAGGCCTTTTACCAGAATTTTCGTAAAGTAATATTCCGCTTATTTAATAAAAAAAAAAAAAATCTATTTTCAGATATAGCGGCAAGTACTTTACGAAATTTCTGGTACTAAAACACCTAAAATCCCAGGAATCCCCTGATACGTACGAACCCTGTATATATCTATTAGCATATACTTTACTCTCAACTATTCCACTTTTTAATTGTCATTCCTACCGAATAGTAATATTTGCCTAATTATTAATCTTTGCCAATTTTTTGTTAATTCTTCGATTAAATATGGTAAGGATTGTGATTCAGAAAAGAGTTAACACAAAAAAGGGATAGTTCGCAGCTATGCATTTTTTTGAAAAGATGAATGAAATTTACAGAAATTAATAGCAGTATGCTGAAGAATGGAACAATGTTTTTCAATTTCCTATAAAAGGTGCATATCTTAAATTATAATAAATTATTTCCGCATAAATATCCTTTGTGGTATGTCACTGAAAATCAGGTTAAATTAAAAACTTGACACCATTATCGGAGAGATTCGATGCTTTTATAGAAATGGGGGAAGCAATGCTCAATTGCTTTCTATCGGAATAGCAATACATGCCAATTATATCTACGTGCAAATAAAAGTGATTTCGTAAATGTGCAGAGCAGAGCCTTAGCATGGGCGACGTTCATGATACAAAGTAAATAGAAAAATCATTTACGTGATTTTTATACTCGCACGCAATAGGAGATAAAAAACCTCAAACAAACAAAAGAGCTGATGCTCGTTGGGTAAAAACAGAAAAAATATTCTTTTGAGGTTAGATATCTAAAAAAACAACAACAACCAATTAAAAATTATCTTACTGTCATAAAAGAAAATCGAACTGAAAGCAAATTAATTGTTCAGTCTCTTGAACGGCGCCGTATCAATGCGTCGCCGACATAAATTTGGAAATACCACTAGAATAGAAAAACATGGTTTCTGTTTTCCATACATTCTGATCAAAATAGCCTTAAAATGATTTGAAATAGAATATAATATGTAATTTTGAAGGGGGATTTTTTTTTTATACATGAATAAATAAAATTTCGAATATAATACAGATTGCGCCAGAGTCAGTCCAAGCCCAAAAACTGATATAAAAATTGAATCCGTTTTATCTCCATCTCCTATGTGTGCGACACATTTCGTCACTCATAAAAATGAAAGTTTTGACAAAAATGAAAGCAAAAACTTGGAGATGGGAAGGAAAGGAAAAGGTAATTTAGGTTTCCGTTTTTCGGAAGCGCTATTGCACTGGGCTCCGGAGATCTGTATTTGTGAGCTCCGGTGAATTTCGACCAATATTTAAATATTTACTGAAAGCAGAGAGGTACCGGAGTAGGACTCCGGTGGGCTCCGGCGCAAATTAAGCCCTGCGTCAGAATATACAGTATATGACTTTCATTTAAAATTGATATACCGTTATTTCCCGCGTATAGTATTCCCTGCTTAGTTAAGTCTTTTCCATACCGGAAATTTTATTTAAAAAATGAAATCAAATAAATGCTAATCAAAAGCAAGTCACATTTTATTTAAAACAAATTCTGGTAGGAAATCGAGTTATTTGAGCTGCGGCGTATACGCGGGAAATTACGGTAGTACTTTATGTTTCTAATCTTTTGTGTTCCCCGTTTGTTTTGAAAAGGGTTCGTACGCTTCAAGGACTTTCATACACTTTTACCAGAAATTTTGTAAAATAATATTTGATTTATTTAACGAAAATAAATTCCATGTTGAGATATAGTGACCAATACTTTACAAAATTTCTGGTACTAAAACACCTAAAATCACATGAATCGCGTGAAGCGTACGAACCCTGTTGAAGCGTTTTAAGAATTGACAATAAAAATTATAAGTGCTACACTTTTTCGATGATTCGACCCAAGGAACACCAATAACGTATAACAAGTAAGCGTTATGAATTCTTATGAATTTTTAATATGTAAATAACCTCATTAAAAAAGTGTCTCCATAGTCGGAAAGAAGTCTCTATTCGAGATTTTTTTCTAAACTACCTGCGAATAAAAATGAGTAGATCGTTTTCCCTTAAACGACCATACATTAAAAAAAATTTAATTTTGCTTAAAATATACTGGGATGTTCATTTTTTAAAAAATATATTATTCGTGCGTCTAGGTCTTTAACCCCTTAATTCTCGCTTCCGTAATATTCACGGGCTGTGTCTTTTATTCAGATTTGTTCGATTCCCACCAGTTTTATAAAATAGTGTAATTGGCTTTATTATGGTAATATTTTTCCTGTCATTAAAGAAGTAGAGCATTTCTTTTTCCCAAAAGTGGTGCCAATGAGCAATTTGAATTTTTAAACCGTAATTTAATGCGACCTTTAAGGGGTTAAATAAGCTGAATATTTCTTTTTTAAAAAAGTAGTGCAATAAGCAAGTTGAATTTTTAAACCGTAATTAAATGCGACCGTAATAAAAATAAACAATAGCAAAATAGTAACAAGAATAAATTACCTGGATTGTATTTACATAGATCACAAGAGTTTCAAACAATGTTTTGTTTGTAACAGTTTCGATTGTCTTTGCGTTAAAGCTCTATCACGGAGTTTTTTAATGTTACAAATTCACCAGTATCACAGTATTTCTGCTGCTCCAGCCATGCCATACATTTTGAAAAACATTCAAAAGCTTCAGAATTGCTAATTTGTTCGTTTCCTTCCTTCCACTCTGCAGCTTACAGGAGCTCAAGTTAAATCCAAAGGAACTCTAAACTAGTATGTTGTGACCATCACAAAACTTTCTTCTATATAAATCACGTCAATTAAATAATTTAAATCGTACAAGAAATAACAACGATTTAGTACCAATTCATATCAAGGTATATCTGAATTTGAAGTTGGATGAAAATCCGTGCATTAGTCTAGAGCTATGGCGGAAATTCTGAAAAATGTAGCATAACAGTGCCACCTGTTGAGTGATTTACACCAAAAATAGACAGCACTAAATGATATCAAGGTATACCTGAATATGAAGTTTGTTGAAAATCCAAGCATTAGTTCTTGAGATAAAGCTATTGCAGAAATCAAAACAAGTACAACATAGCAGCGCCACCTGTTGAGCGATTTACACCAAAAATTAAACAGTACTAATTTATACGTCAATTCATGTCAAGGACTAACTAAATCTGAAGTTTGATGAAAATCCGTGCAATTGTTCTTGAGATACAGCTCTTGCGGGAATCGTGACCCACCATACCAGCGCCACCTGTTGGTGATTTACACCAAAAATTAAACAGCACTAATTTATATCAGGGACTAACTGAATCTGAAGTTTGATGAAAATTCGTGAATTTTTTTTTTTTTGAGTTAGAGCTATTGCGATAATCATGAATAATGCAGCATAGCAGCGCCACCTTTTGGGCGATTTTTACAAAAAAGTAATCAGCACCAAACTATATCTTGGACTAACAGAATCAGAAGTTGTATGAAAATCCGTGCAGTAGTTCTTGAGATATAGGTATTGCAGAAATGGTGAAAATGTCGCATAGCAGCGCCGCCTGTGGTGCGATTTTCACCAAAAACTTATCAGGTCCAGTTTATATCAAGGTCTAACTAAATATAAAGTTTTGTGAAATTCCATGGATTAGTTCCTGAGATAGAGCGCCCACAAAATTTTTTTCACATACAGACTCACAGAGTGACAGACAGAGTGACAGACAGACTCACAGACAGACATTTTCTAAAAACCATCAAATCGTGTTCTGGGCATTCTAAAACGTATAAATCCGTCGAAAACCGGAAGTCTAAAATTTTTACTAATCCAATACATTCTTCTTGTAAAGATAGACGAAAGTAAAAAGGGGATCGAAAATATTTATATGGAGGCGTAGTTCGGAAAGGATCGCTTCCATACAATGAATATGATAGTTAAAAAAAATTTTCAAAGTGGACTTTTCACACAAGGAATATGATAGTAAACAAAAAAAAAAAATCTTTAAAATTGGATTTCGGTTAAAAGAGTTTCGGATAAAAGAGGTTCCACTGCAGTTTATTGTAAAAAGTGCAAGGAATACAATTTTTAATATACTATCAAAAACCATTAGATCTGTGTGCAATTTTGAACTGCAGAATTTGAGGTGATTGCCTGAAAAATTTTCCATTAATTTTTAATTAACTTGAAATTTTAACAAACAGGGTATTCCCGAAAATAGATTGCACTATTATGTCAAAACTCAAAAACCTTTCGTGTGATACCCCATTCATCGTTATGCGTTTTGTATGTGTACAGAGAAAGGCATGTTCTGATGGGATGATCATTAACCCCTTAAGGGGCGGTGATGCCGTCACTGCATCACATAATTTTGATCCCCAATTGCCACATTCACGCCGGAATTTTATAATCAAAATTTCACCTTTCTTAAATATGCGAAAATATGCTTTTACTTGTTTACAAATAAATTCTCTTGTAAATATTGGTGTCAATAAATTATTTCAACATTTTATAAAGACAAGTACCTTACCCCTAAAAGAGTTAACCCCTTAATCGTCGCTTAAATTTGGGAAAATCTTTTCTAAAATCGTCGATTTTTTTTATTGCCCGATTTTATTATTCAGAAAATTCTGAGATCATTTGTAAAAGAAACAGGGTATTTCCTTAATATTTAAACCTTTTAATGGTGGTTTCAAGTGTATGAAATCCCTTGATTTTAATACCCAAAAGTCCGCTAAACCCAGAAATTTAATACAAAAATTTTTGTTTAATAATTTTGCGAAATTTCTCTCATTTTAATTTGAAATAAATCTGTTCATAAATTCCGATGTCAAACCTTTATTTCAACATATAAGCAATGGAGGGGCTTTGTTCTTGAAAGTGTTCAGGATGGATAAAATTTTTAAAACTTACAATTTTATTTATATTTTATTTGATTGTAGTGTACACACATGACGTGCAGAGAAGCTTAAATTCAATGCTGCAACCTGTGGTTTCATTTTAAGTAAAGGTAAAGCCATATATAATTCAAATATTTTTTTTTTTTATATTACTACAAGGACAGTAATTGCATTCAAATTTAATTTGAAAATCGGCATTAAAAATATTTTTCAAAATTTAGTAAATATTGAATGTAAGGAAAACTTTGAAACATGACATGCATAGTCCCACATTACAGTCCTTCCATTCATATTTGGTTTATTTTATAAATTTGTTTCCATATTTATTCTCATAGGAAGAACAAACTTTTCATCATGTGTAAGGTTTTGTCCGTAGGGGTCATAACATCCAGAAAATGGTGTTCACATAAACGACTTGATGTTGATAATTGTTCTTTATAAATCATTCGGATGCGCACAAACAGTCGAAGTTTTGTACAGTTTTGGATTAGGTGGATTTTGAGGATCGTGAGCTTCATTATTCCAAAAATGTAATTTTTTTTTAATTCGCTGTATCTATTGTACGCCATAATAACGCGAAAATAGGGGTTTTTAACCCCTTGAGGGGCGGTGAGATAAAATATATCCCACCTAATTTAAACAAGATTCTCACCAGAAAATTTTAATTAAATTTTATATTTTTAACTTTGGAGGAATATAGTTGAAAAATTGCTTTTCCTTATTTAAAAATAAAATTTTTCGATTATTCCGGTGAGAATTTAATATTTAGAGACTTTTTTCCATGCCCCTCAAGGGGTTAACAAATAAAGTGTACTCCAAATTATATTTTCTTTAACTTTTACTTTTAAGTAATTTTTTTTATTTACAATTTTTTCGACAGTAGTAAGAGCAATAAACAAAAGCATTATATTTTAAGAAATAGGTTGCCATCCCAATCTGCCTTTCTCTCTTTTTCTCAAACAACATTTCCACCATTTTCCATCATAGCGATTAGTTTCGATTACAATATTATCCGACAATTCATCATTTATAAAATGTTCATAGTACTGCAGAATACCTGAAATAGCTTCAAAAGAAACGTTAATCTTAGGCTCCTATTTGAATTACAAGCATGGAGGTGAGTAATATTGAGTCATCATCACTATCTTCAGTTTCCTATTTTTCAGAATCAAAAACATCTGAAAAAAATGTAATCTTCTGATTCCTTTCCAGATATCTCAACACTAAAACAACGTCTCAACACAACGTCGTATAGGGGAAAAAATGTACTTTAAAATGCAATTTGTTTGGAAGTTCCACCTCAATTTATTTTTGAGATATTAATTTTTTTTATGGTTTTTGGTACCAATTTTGTAATTGTGGCAACTGAAGTACATTTTTATTAAAAGTAAAGGGAATTTATTTTTATTGATTATATCCTTATTGCTGCCATTTTCACATTACAAATAAAAGTAGCTTTTTTTCTCATTTTTTGAACAGAAAATGACGTCAGCCATTAAAACAAAACACGCATTCTTCTTCATAAATCAAAAGATTGAAAAAGATATTTCAATATTTTTACATTACGCTAATACTGAGTTTTAGATGCTAGACAAAATGATTCAGTGAGTAAAAATGATGTCTTATTTAAAACAAAACGATCATTTTCTTTGATAAAACTAAATATTTGACCGATACTAAATGGCCAATACTTTGGCAACTAAAGGCAAATTTCTGAATGGTAAATTTTCGCGAGTACTGAGATTAGAACTTAAAGTTTGTTCGAATGTTCACATGAAAAGCTGTATCGGACAAACGTGATTTTAAGTTTGGAAATACATTCATTAATAATGTATTGCGCTTTAAAATACTTTTAAATTGTGAATTTGAGTGGTGCGTATGTAAATGTTGAGGATGTGAAAATAACATACAGTTTAGATTTTATGGAGGGAAATTTTATGATGTGATAAAGCGAAAATCTTTTTACTGACTTTTCATCCCGTAAAAACAAACAAAAGAGCCTCAATCGACAAATTCAACATAATCACCCATCTTGATTACGTATTCTAATACAGTTTAATTTTTCAATAATTTAAGCAGTTGAAGTTTGTGGAAATAATATTTTGGTAATTTTAGGTTAAAAGCATTATTTGTTTTAAGAGTTAGACAACAAATGCAAGATGAATTTTTTATTATAATTATTTTTGTAGGTTTATTATAAATTAGATCTAACAGTTCCATTCTAAATATTTTAATTCGTCGAATTTCGACGGGTTCCAACTCGTATATATAGAGATAGATATATATAAACAAAGAAAGAAATTGTTTTAGGTCATACACCATGTAAAAATGCAATTATTTTCACAAAATAAAGTACTTTTGACACATGGTAAAATCCTTCATATTTCATCCAAATCTGCCCATGGTAACATATAAAATACCATACAGTAATCCTATAAACTATAATAAAATCACATTTTTTTTTCACATTTTTACTTTATTTGACCCACAATAACGTAAATAAGACTAAAAAAAAATTCTTAGCAATTTCTTGTAGTGGGAATTAGAGGGTTAAAATAAAATCTGCATTTTAAGTATCGATACAAGATATAATATCCTAAAAATAAAAGTATTAATATTTATTTTTTATTTTTAAGCTGCTTTTTTTTTAGATCAGTGGTAGCGGATTTGTCATGCGTCTCCGAAACATGATTCCCCTCCCCCCAACCACACTACTACAGGTATAGGGGAGTATAGAGGAAGCCAAAAAACACACTTTAACACAATCAACACAAAGACACATTAACAAATTTTTTTTCACATATTTTTTAGCTTATCAACTATATTATGTATTTGTTACATGTGTTTTTTCATTATAATAACTCTATAAATGCAATGAGACCATAAAACTCCGTTTTACGCTTAAACATGTTTTGTTGTTCCTTTTCAATTTACCTCAGCGGGAAACAAAATTATTATATGGCCTGTATTTTTATTTTTAGAAAATTTCTTGAAGAGATTCCCACATTTGTCACCTAATTTAACAGAATTTATAAATTTTAATAACTCAAAGAATTTGTGTAATATTTTAGGACACATTAAGATTGCATTATAAGTACACAATGGCCAAGATTTAAAAAAAAAAATCTGAATATTTATCTTTATCATTTTAAATATCACTTCTTTCACCTCATATCTCATGTGCATATCATATGATTTTAAAATTTGATATTTATTCAAGATATGTATTTATTTACTGTTTATGAGACCTGAATTAGAGCCATAAGAAATGTATTATTCCCGCATATCCTTTTCTGATGAACATTTGACATTTGTATATTTTATAAGGTTTCTTCGATTATTTAAAAATTTATTAAATTGAGCGTATTCAAGTTATTAAATTTTCTACGTACCCTTAAATAGTTTCATGTATAACAGTTTCTGTGTGTGATATATAGCAATAGTAAGCACGTCTCATTCAGAAAATATTAGGTCTACCGGAACATTCTGTCCGACAATGTTATTTCACGCCTACCTTTTTAGGTGCGTTCGTAATTATATAAATACGTAGCACCTATAGTCGTCGTTCAGTCCCTCCGTCCGTCTGTCCGTCCGTCTGTCCGTCCGTCTGTCCGCATGTAACAGAGCAAAAACTACCCAACCGAATGGTCTGAAATTTCAAATATATGATTGTTGCAAAATTTTGTCGAGCCATTTCAAATTTTATGAAAATCGGATGTATAGTTTAATTACAGGGACAGTCAAAAGTTTTTCTTTACATTACGGCCAATAGGAAAAATTATTGCAAGTGGATTTTAATGATATTACAGCCTTCCGAATGATCTGAAATTTTAAAGATATAATTGCTTCAAAATTTAGTCGAGCCATTTCAAATTTTATGAAAATGGGATGTATAGTTTAATTACAGGGACAGTCAAAAGTTTTTCTTTACATTACGGCCAATAGGAAAAATTATTGCAAGTGGATTTTAATGATATTACAGCCTTCCGAATGATCTGAAATTTTAAAGATATAATTGCTGCAAAATTTTGTTGAGCTATTTCAAATTTTAGGAAAATCGGATGTATAGTTTAATTACAGGGACACTCAAAAGTGTTCCGTTACATTACGGGGAATGGGAAAAGATTATTGGAAGTGCATTTTAATGATGCATCAGACTATGCACTTTATGAAGTGCAAAAAATTATACATTCAGTACAATATGGGGTGCAAAAAATAATTATAAAACTAGTTATAGTACGAACGCACCTCATTTGCCACGTTTGACGAGCAATTTCCAAATTGTTTTAATTTAGATTTCTTCATTGGCGACACTTTCTTGAAATGGTAAAATTTTCATTCTTTTCATCTCAATGTGAAGTGCGAAAACTGTTGGAATTTTACCATTTCAAAAAGACATAATAATTTGATGAATCGTAAAATTCAATAACAGCGTGAAAAGTTATAGAACTAGAAGAACTAAAGAATAATAAATATGTCCAAACGTTTTAAATGATTTTCAACTAAACCGGTTTACATTCTTTTTTAAACTTTCTATTGGTAATTTTTTTTAATTCAATATTTTTTCTTTTCTTTTTTTAATTTTGTATTAATTGCTTTTATTTTTTTTCTTCAGCATATTTTTTTTTTCAAAATCAGACAAAAAAGATGCATTCAAACAAATGAGAAAAAAGATTACAAAAGACAAGAAATCTGGGAATCAAAAGTAAATTATTTCACTATTTCCCTGTGCTAGGATAAATAGGGCTCACAGGAAAATAGAAAATAAAAATTGTCATTCAAACATAGTGCCATTCTCACTTTTTAACCCGTAAGCACACGCGCTGGTATAAAATCTACCCCAATCACATTTTCTTTTTTTCAAAAAAAAAAAAAAAAAAAAAAAATGAGGACGCTTCTGACTTGTCTTGAACCTTTCAATGTCAAGCTCGAGAAGAGATGGGTGAAGGAATGTCCTTTCTTCGTTTACCAGGAGGATAGAAATACGGCTCTAGGGATTCGGTTCTAGGGATAAACCATTCATTTCGACATGTTCATTTCTTACATGATAACACACACTAAATAATTTTAATGAATAATATAAAAGCTTCTTGTATATATTGATCAAAGGCCATTAAATGCAATTAATATCCACTTTCTGAAATAATTCATTTTTTAATGGGTAAAATACATCATTTGCATATTGTCTGTGGGAAAACGCGATTTTTGCAGAAATTGGCACAAAATCTGGAAATAAATATGAAAAACATGATTCCCCCCCCCCCCCCTGACGGGACTCTCACCCTTAACGCTTTTCTGTCTTTAATTTTAATTATACTCCCTATTATAAAGTTTAGAGTACCGTTAGAAATCCCTAATTCCCTAAGATTTAGAAATACAGCTACTCCTAGATAGGACGTGAAATTGGTGTCTACTCAAATGTTGTAGAAATGCCTAAACTGTTGGGTCGATTGGCTTTGTAGTGGATATTCTTCAATCATGCACATGAAAAGCAATCATGTTTATATGTTTATTTTCAATTACTTCAGGGACATGTGAATGTGTTTCTATAATCTTGAATTGACACCACAATTTTGAAAAAAATTAGTTAGAATAAATATAAGTGCAGTGTATGGCTTACTTTCCAGCAAAATCATAACTGTAAATTCATTTAAAGAATTCTGGTGCTAATATTGATTAAAAATAAGTAGTACATAAATATCCTACTGCTGTTCAAGGGGTTTAGTATTTTTGGAATGTAGTATTTTATTCTAAAAAAGCATGTTGCGATTGTTAGAACACGTATATTTCAAGTTTTATGTGTAAGACTTATTTAAACTTAATTTTTCGTACATTGTAATTTATTTATAAAAACGACGCTCTTATCATTAGTCGCTAGTATTCGCGTATTTTAGATCTGAAATCAATTTTTACATGAAAACTTGCATGTTTTTAATTACGGGTAGATGCAACATATGGTGACCAAACTACATAATTTTAAAAATGATTTAACAAATAATAACCTAAGTATTAAACCAACAATTGTTATAAGATTTTTATTGAGGAACCACTATAAAATTTTCAAATAAATTCTTTAAATCAAATTTCAATATTTTTAATGGTGCTTTTACATTGGAAAACTTCTTGCCATTAAATAGCAAATACTTCTTGCCTGTATTGCATTAAATTAAACAACAAGTAAACTTTCATGTGATAGGCAGTAATTAATACCAATATTCCACCATTATCAACAAAATGTAAACATTCCTATATTGGGGTCATAATTTGAAGTATTATAAACAAGACGTAAACTTTCTAATGCTAGAGCAATATTTCATACAAATATTTATTAAAGTACCGTCAATATTAGCCACTGTACAGATTTTGTAAAACATATGGGCCAATATTATCTTGTTACTTATATATTCCATATAAAATTAATTATTTATTATAATCATACTTAATAATCCCATTAATACTAGTAATAATAGCTTTATTTATTATTTATATTATAATTTATGATGATTGTCATCATTTGTATACATTTCTTATTTCCAAACTTGCAGGACTTGATGCAAACCTCTACTAAATTTCGATAAGCTGTCTAATTCTTCAAAACTTGAATACAAAATTATGAATAAATTCATAAAACAATGCGAAGATATTTTGATATTAGTATAATATGCATAGAACATTTCTGAATCACATAATTATAATCTTTATAAACAAATTCAAGTGTTTTATTCTGAATACTTATCTATAAATAGCAAAATTTTAATGCATCATTATTGTTTTTAGATATAATGTTCAAAGTCATTATCATAGAATTTCTAATAATTCCTTTGACATGCCGATGTCCGCTAATTATTCAATTTTGCAATTTTAAAATTGTGATTTAAATATCAGTATCATAACGCCAATTTAATATTATATGGCGCTCAATGCCTCACAGATTCCATACGACTTATACAACAAAGTACCAATATCACGTGGTAGGTGAAATGGGGAGTGAAATGGGTAGGTGAAATAACGATTAATTTCCACATATTTAATATTCCAAGTCGATTGGTGCAGCTTAGTTTTATAATTAAAAATTTGATTGCGGATATACAACGTAAAAAACAAAACAAAATTTATGTAAATAAATATTTATTTCACAATTTTTTGGCCACAATGTTTTATTGAAATAACCATAATGTGACTATTTTCATTGTTTAGTTTAAGGTAATTAATTATTCCTTTATTTTTCAGAACATAGAAACTTACGATAAAACATTTATTTCCAGTATCCCGAACATGCTTAATATTAGAATTTCCTTCAACTTCTTCTTTAACTCGATTTTGTAAAAATGTATATTTTTAAATAAATATATATTCAAACGGACCTCTTACCAGGGACAAGCATTTTTTTTACATTTTCTTAAAACCAAATGTTTAGTTTTTGAAGTAAAACGCACGCTGTTTCAGTATGTGTATTATGCTTTTCCTTATTTACAAAAAAATAAAAATAATAAAAATAGCAGATACAGAATTTTTTAGTGTGTGCATGAGTATGTGTGTGTTTATCATATCAGGTGATTTAATATTTAAAAAGAAAACAGATTTTATTGCCCAACCCTTTGAAACTTGTGTGAGTTTAAGTAATAAGATTTAAAACGCTGCATAAAACACACTTGAAAAAATATTGATATTTAGATGCTTCTAAAAACGCCCCTTTTTTGCTAAGATCCTCTAATAGTTAAAAAACTACTTCTTATTGTCCAAACCCTTTGAAAATGTTATGTTTTAAATATGATTACGAATCCCGTGTGTAATTTTCGAGTAAGAATATGGATATTTAGTTGTAAAAACATGAGAAATAGCCACTCCACTTGCGCATTCATATTCAAAGCGAAAATTTTTCAGATTTTGTTATCATATTTTTAATAGTGCGAGGGGTCGAGATTTTTACATATCGGAACCGACTGGCGTCGACTGTGTGCGTGATAAAAGAATTAAATAAACCTCGAACTTCCATGACTTTATATCTCTAGCCCGATTTTGTAAGAATTTATACTTCTGAAAGAAAATCTTTCGAATCAAACCATTTGCCGAAGATTGGGGGGAGGGACGTAATATTTATACAATGAAACTTTGATAATTCGAACTTGTTTAATTCTAAATTCTGGATAATTCGAATTTTTTCTCGGTACCCAGAATTCTGTTTTAAAATAATTTAAAATAAATCGTTTATATTTCGACTTTTATTTTGGGTAATTTGAATTTTTCGTTCAATTGCCCTTAAACTTTTGCGGTAAAAATTGCTCCCGAGACCTTTTTCAGCAAAATATTGATAGAGATGCAAAATATTTTAACAGTTTATTTTAACGGTCTTTCTAAGAAAAATAAATGCGACTGTTTGTAATAACTCTATGTGGGGATTCCAAGGAATTTTCTGACCCAAGCAAAATCCTGCTTAGCAAAATCCCAAAACTTGACCACATCCCTCCGGCAGGAGAATCTATTCCACTGCGGGTTGAAAGTATGGAAACTCGGGGTCTACAATGGAAGATTCTCCCCACTTACGCTTTCTCTCACTTTTTTCCTTGAGAAGTGCAGCTAGATTTCTTTCGGTCTTAGCCGAAAGCTCACCTGTGCTTCCAGGTGCGTAAATTATTTAATGCGGTTGTAAGTGTTTTTGCTTGTGTTATAAATATTGTTCCTATGCTCTTACTATGATATTATCAAAAGCTAAAACACCTTATACGTCATTAACATTAGCTCAAAAGATAGGCGGTCATTAATGACGCGGACAAAGACCTTAAAAAGAACACGGATATCGCTATGGAATTTAAGAATTCCATGCAACATATTATCGACATATTTGGGGAATAAAGATAAAGTTGTGAGCAGCGAAAATGGCACTGGAAAAAATAAAAAAAGAACGAGAGGACCTGGCAACCCAGACGTAAACGGTTGTATTCTTAAATGGTTTAAACAAGCACGAGATTTATGAGAGCCAGAGCTGAACATTTTGCCGCTGCATTATGCATTAAAGATTTCAAAGCCAGCATAGGTTATAGATGAAAAATTTCACAGATATGATAGAAATGATACTTCTTTCAAAGAAGTGTGTGTTGAAAGTGGTGCAGTGGATATTCAAGCAGCTGATGAATCAAATAAACATTTGAAAGAAATTCTGCAAGATAAGGAACCTAACAATATTTTTATGTCAACGAGAATGGACTTTTTGACTTCTGGAATGGACTTTTTTTTTGCACTCGAAATAAAATTCTTGCTTTCAAAGAAGAAATGTGGAGTGGCGGAAAACTAATTAACCCCTTTAGGGGCAAGCAAAAATGACTCTAAATATAGAATTCTCGCCGGAATAATCGAAAAATTTTATCTTTAAATAAGGGAAAGCAATTTTTCAACGATTTTCCTCCAAAGTTAAAAATATAAAATTTAGTAAACATTTTCTGATGAGAATCTTGTTTAAATTAGGTGGGATAAAGATCAAGTAATGTTACTTGTTGGTGCAAATGTTGACGGTTCCGAAAAGCTGTCACTATTAATGACTGGCAAATTGTCCAATTCACGTTTCTTTAAAAAATATAAAGCCTATGCTTGTGCCCTACGATTCAATTACGAAGATATGGTATAACCTCCAAAATATTTGAATAATGACTTTTAAATATGAACAAGGAATTTGGAAAATAAACGAGAAATTGTCCTTTTTATTGAAAATTGAACGACTCATAACAACATCCTCAAAAATGAAAAATGTAAAAGTCATTATTTCCGGCCAACCAGACATCTAAGATTCAGCCATTAGAGCAAGGAATCAAAATCCTTAAACCTTTCTGCAACCGTCTGTTGTTTAAAAGCATCCACATTAGAGATGTTGACATTAAGAATCTCAACATCCTTCATGTTTCACCATAGCTGCCAACTTGTACGGATTTTTCATACCAATAAAATTTAATAGAAATTTTTGACTTATTTAAACGTTAAAATTTCTTGAAATTCGGTGATTCAATTAGCTAAAATTTACTGTTAAATTTTTATGAAATGCTATCATAAGGCGGGATTTGTAAAGAAAGAAACGGAAAGAGTAGATGTAGTGAAAAACTTAATTGTTTCTGAGCTGGCTGTCGACAATTGGGAAGATATAAAATGTGATCTATAAATCTGGTATAAGGACTATGTCAACGTGGACAAAAATGCGGCTGTGTGTGGCGAGGCAATTGATGCGGATATTATTAGCTTAACTCAGTGTTGAATTCAAGCACTTTTCTCCGGGATGGATTTTTTTTGGCTCTGGGGAGACATTATAGAGTTCCGCATTAACTATTCGAAAGTGCACTTTTTGAGAAGTGTAAACACAAAATCTCAAATCTTCCGGGGGTGACGTCACCCCGGCCACCCCTGAATTAGACACTTGCTCAACTGGCTGATAACAGCTAAGCTGAGGATGGGCTATGAAGATAACAAAGAAATGCAAGAGAAGCCCTACCGAGTTAGTCAGAAGCTATGGTACATATTACATGAACTTCGACGCTTTTTATAAGGTCAGTCTAATGAATTTTTTTTCTTTTTATCAATTGATAGGTTGGAATTTTATGCTATGACTGAGATTGTATTAAAAAAGATCTGCTTTTTTATATAAGTGATGAATAATTAAGCTAATTAAAAATATTTGATTGATTTGTGTTTGATTAAAAAACGTAGCAGCCAGCGCGCTGCGCTACGGAATTTTTCGGGTGCATTTGTGATAATATCCGTTCTGAGAGGCGCGATGTAGACGCAAGCCAGTTTGGATAGCTGTAGATTCATGTCTTTTCTTTTTTAACCCCTTGAGGGGCAAGCAATTACGTTTGTGAAATGCTGAATTCCCACCGGAATCTTTGAAAAACTCTATTTCAAAATAATTAAAAGCAATTTTACGGCTTTTTTCCACCAAAGTTAGAAAAGTAAAATTTAATAAAATTTTTCTGGTGTAAAACTTCATTAATCGTAGGTGGTATAGAATATAGACCGGTGCCCCTCAGGTTAGGTTTATTTTCAGCATATTACTAGATTTTTTATGACTATTCAATCTGTAGCGGTTGCAGATGATCGCTTTTAATTTTGAATAAATATCTTTTCTTTATTTTTACCGGTGCAAATAGTATGATTTTTTTTTTTTTTTGTAAAGAAGTTCTATTTCTTCAGCCTAAAATTCACGGCATTTTTACGATTTTTCTCTCTTTCAAGAAAATAGCATTGGGACATTTTGAATTATTATTATTAAAATTTTACTTTTCTATTTAAGTTTTTGTATGTAAAAGAAATGGATAATGCTCCTTGGGCGACAAGTAATATCTTCTGGTGTATGTCGCACCTTCAAATCGGGCGACTGCTTTCTCCGATCACAAGCATTTGAAAAAAAAATTATCCAAATTTTGAAAGCTCTTTAAATTTCTTATCGTTTATACCAACATTCAGTTTAAAAAGTCGATTTAAAAAAAATGGCGGTCATTAAACAAAATGGTATTTAAAAAAGACATTTTGCAAGCTTGAAATATAATCTATGAAAATTATACGTTTCTATAGCATAAGCTCCAGCAAAACTGATTAATTTCATTTAAACTAAAAATGCAGGAAATCGACTGAATAGCTCTCGAGAAAAATAGTCGTCCAGTTTGAAAAATCTGCTTTCGAGAAAAACAAATTTTAAATTTTACAATAGCGCGTGCGCCTTTAATTTAGACAATACTGCTTGCAAATGTCTGGGCAGTGTTTATGCATATGCTACAGCAAGCGACAAAAATTTAGGGAGGTATCATTTCAACACTATCTTGCAGAAGAAGGTGGGAGGGGCAGCACTTTAATAGAGTATGAATTTCTTTCGCAAATATTTTTGATTATTATTAATTTTTGTTCTTAAAATATCTATTAAGGCTAATCGTTCTGTCAAATCAAACAAGTTACTTTAGCTTTTATAATTAGAAGGAAATATTATTCTTAGCCCTGTTTTTAAATTGGCAACAATTTAAAATAATACCCTTTTTTTAATATATAAAAAATATCTCTCGAAATGCTGAAAATTTGAATTTAAAATGGAAATAAAACCTCAAAAAATGAACGAAATTAAAAAAATAAATGCAGTCTTCACACCGTGAACTTCAAATGTATAAAATGATCTAAAAATAATTAAATTCCTATGTTTAGTTTTTGCTCCTATAAAACTTTTTTAATGGAACGATTTTGACCAACTTTAGCATTAAATATCTTTTTAAATAATTCTTTGCTATGAAAACTGTCTGCATCATCGTGTTTATCAAATATTTCTCAATAATACCACCGATTTTCATATTTTTATGTGCAGTATTTTTCTTAATATTAACGAAGAAAGACCTCAGGTCACAAAAAAATTCATTGTCAGTGGCGGTGACAAAGTTAGTTACTTTTTTTTAGAATAGATACCTATATTCATATTAGTCCACATACGTACCAAGTAATGAAAGTTTCTTTTTTTACACTTTCCAACATAGTTGATAAGTATTTTTGACTTCGGTTTGTCTGACTGTGTGGCTGTCTGTCCCTCTGTCTGTCTGCCCGTCTGTCCGAACTCTAATACTCTAAATATACTTGGATTGCCCTCATTTTGTTTTATCTTATTGACGTTTACTATAGCACGATCATTATTGAAAATGAAGTGTAGCAATTTTAGATCATTTACACGGACAGTCAAAAGCCATCCGTTGCATTACGGTCCATGGGAAAAAGTCGTTTCAAGTTCAATTTAATGATGTTAGACGATTTCAAATATGATGAAATTGATAAGTATTTATGTAGTGCACTGAATAATATATTATGAAGAATAAGAGTGGCAAAGCATTTACTATTTATTTACAGGGCCACACAAAATAATTCCCCTATATAATAGTCTACAGGGAAGTGTTTGCAGAATATTTTAGTTATGTTATACTATTTCAAATATAATAAAATTGATGTATATTACTGGGGATTACTACGAGATACTTGTTGTTTAACATGATGTGCATAGCATTTATTGTTCATTTACAGGGACTTGTAAAAGAATCGGATAAAGTACTGTATCTGAAATAACTGTCTATTATCTATAACTGGGCTTAAAGGTAGCTTTTAATGGAATTATACACATTCAATTGAATTATATTTAGCGTACTAAGAAATGTTTTTACAATATAAATAAAATCATATCCAGGAACACTCAAAGAGCTGGATATATGACCTCCTAAAGATGATAACATTTGGAAGTGGTATTTGAGTAGTTTTAATTATGTTACCACGCGAATTAAATTTTAAATTAATGTGCATTGCATATAAAAATCTGTTGGTAATATACAGGGCTGTACAAAAGAATTCAAGTAGTTTTCCGTATATTGATAGAAACTGTTGAAGGTAAATTTTTAAACTATTATACATTTTCTTAATACAATAATTTTTAGCATATTTTCTAGAATGTGTACAAACTATAGATGAAATTCAGAACTTCACAGAATAAATGGATTACATTTTAGCTATGACGGTAATTTTTAAAATCTGGTTTTCAAATGTGTTATGAGTTTCCTAAAGCGTTTGCTTAATTTTTTTACCCTACTAAACAGCAATTTTTTGTTAAAGAATTGAAGTTTCCGACACCTAATGTCGAAAACTGTTTCATAATCTATATTTGAGGCATAATTGTTTAATGTGAATTCGTTATAGGAAGTAGAGGGTAGAAGGGGGAGCTATTGCCTTTTTTTTTTTAAAGAGAGAATTCACGAGCAGTTGTATTATACCTAGTTTTTACAAAGGCAAGCCTTGACAGCTACTCAAAATCGTAACATGAATTGAAAGAATTTTACTTTTGATTTTCACTCAATATAGAGTCAGTAAAATACAAAAGATGTCCATAATTACTCTTGCAGTATTAAGAGTGCACTGTAGTGTGATCTAATTGAGAGAATGGCGCCAATGTTTGTGGGAAGATTAAACAAGACGAGGGGGGAAGGATTCTACGAAAAAAATAATAGTTCCAAATGTCACCGCTACGGGAACATGGGGCACTGTGTAATAGAAAAGAGAGTTTTAAAAAATGCAGAATCAATATTGAAATAAATTTATCTTTTACTTAGCACATTTAACGATTAAATTCAACCTCATATGACTTTAAAAAAAGCTAAAACTTAATATAAACACTGATAAAGGCTCTTTATCTGCATTTCACTTACTGAGTCTGTCCCAAAGAAAACAGCAGCAGAAGAAGTTCTTTATTCAAATTTCACATTATATCCTTTAGCACAGTGCCATCTTGTTAGGCTTTTAAAGTCAATGTTTTACTTTTAAAAACCATTCGATTGAAAGTTATGTGCATTAATGTCTCCTCTTTAATCGGGCGTGTGTTTTTTGACATTTTTTTTTTTTTTTTTTTTTTTTTTTTTTTTTTTTTTTTTTACCTCGAGCAGTAAGCTCTTCGTGTATTTGGAACGCAAAAAATGCGAAAAAGTAATGGTCCTTTGTCAGTTAATGGTTCAAAAGCAAAAGTTTCAACAAGTTTTTCACACATTTCAAACACGTATTCATACGGGACGAGAACGAGTTTAAACTAAAAATGCACGGTTGTTTGATTACTGTAAAATTCCATTTCGTAAATCCTAAATATGTACTTTTTTCATGCGAAAATTGCCTATTTTTTTTACATTTTTTTTAAAATCAGGTGATGTGAAAAAAATAGCGGAGGGAAAATGTTAAACTGTTATTTTAATTTGTATCCTAGTGCTCCAAATGTCCATTTTGAGCAACGCGTTTAATCTGTAACTCTATTTTTAAAAGGTTCTGTGCCACTCGTCACCTGCAGTTAGATCTATATATGGGACCAGTTTAAGAGGCCACACTAGTTACTCAGAAAAACTCGAACGCTAGTACTAAGTCTTATCTTCCTCTAAAAATAATTTTTCTCCAGGATCCTAAAAGTACTTCTATATATTTTTGCAATTGTCAGAAGTCTCTCAAGTCTCAGAAGTACTTTGAGATACGATATTTTGCAAAGTATGTTAAAACTGATTATATTTAAACGTAAATCAAATAAATATATATAAGCTTTTGGGTTCTCATTTTAAAAGATAAAAAAGTATAATAGAATGATTAAAATTAAAAAAAGAAATTTATAATGGACAACTGTAATTCTTAGAAACCAGGTTGCTTCGTAAATCATTAATCAAAAAATTAAATAGAACTTTAATATGCTGCAGGTTTTTTTTGTTCACCATCTTTTCTTTTATTTTAAGAAAAAAAAAACCGGTTTGAAGTAATTAAAATTTTTAAATGAAAATTTATCTTCCAGGAAACCTTCCTTTCATTACTTCTAAAATTATCTGTACAGTTTTTGCGATTTTGAGAAGTCATTTCTAATGAGTTAGATTTACCTGGATTGTTTTTTAAATTATTATTACTAAAACGGATGACATTTAAATGTGAAAGAAAAAAAAACATATCAAATTAGGATTTCTTTTGAGAGCATTTGCAATTTTAAAGTTAAACCTGAAAAAAAAAGTCATCAATATATTATCTTTCAGGAAAAGTTTTTTTTTTATTTAATATTTAACTCGGCTGGGGTATATTTACTATGCCGTCTATATTTAATCAAGTTATGTATAAGAGTTTTTAAACAAAATTTTGCCTTTATAATTCTTATGAAGAAAAAAAAACTGTAAAATTAATTTTCATATTTTTAAAGAACATTTTTTGGTAGAACTTAATACTAGCGATCGTTTAGACATTTAAAAAAATCTTTCGAATTTTTGCACGTGTTTTTTAAGACACTTTAGAATTTTTGGTTAAAATTGTAATGAATTAAAATCGATTGAACAGTAAAGTATTCAGTAAAGTAAAAATTGTATCGGTAAATAATTTCAAAAATTGCAGTGCGAAAGCCTCGCAGGGGTCGACATTTGTAATGTAAATGCCTTAACGACATTCTAAATGTTTGAAATATCGTTTAGAAATTTATAATTAATTTATAAAACATTGTAAATATTTATAATTTAATTTTATCCTATGTAATATAAATTTATATTTGACAGATTCATAGATTTTTACGGCATATAGTAATTTACATAGGGTATTTAGCATTTTATTCCTATATAAACAAATCACTTTTTAATGGAGCCATAGACATTTATTTGCAAAGTGAATGCACGTGAACATAAGGGGAGCACAATAGTAAGACGATAAATTTACAATGCTAATTTTTATGAAGTTTTATGCTATTAACAACTTTTATAGTTATCTGTTTGTTCTAAACGTTTTAGATTCTAAAATTTTAGTAACATTTTACCCGAATTTCTTCCGTTTATACGTAAGAATTTCCAATATCATACTCTAAAAGTCAGTTCTTGTCAGAAATAAATAAAAGGAATTTCTGAACAGCCTTCGCTGTAGAATAAATATTTTAGTGGTCATAAAATGTCTTAGCACTTCAGTAGTTTTTTATAGATAGCGTGTCAGTAAAAATTGGTTGCCAGATTGAGACTGCGTAAAAGGGTGTTTATTTCCACGTTTCTATCAAAATTCTTTAATCATTTATTTTAAATCTTATAGTTGAAGCTATAAATAATATGTTGTAAACATGAGTTATTTTTATGATTAGTTTTCTTTTAAAGATAAATTATAAAATTATATAAAACTTTATTGAAATTTTATGTTAGAAGATTTTTAAAAAAATGTTGAGAAAAAATTGTATTTGTGATAAATATTTTAGTGTGAGGCCTATATTTTGAAATTATATGTGATGGAACAATTTTAAAAAGATGCATTACTAAAGTAGGTGTTTTTTGATTTAACGTAAAATTGTAACTATATGCTAAGTTTTTCAAATATTATGTATGAATCCATAATTATTTCATAAAGCACTCATATTTTTTATTATGTCAAACTATTCTTATTACTTTCTTCTATCTTTACAAGAAGAAAATATTGGATTCGTGAAAATTTTTGATTCTCGGTTTTTGACAGATTTACTCGTTTTAGGGGTCAGAGATTCCGAAAAACGTGTTTTTACAACATGTCCGTTTTGTGAATCTGTGAGTCATGTCCGTTTTGTGAATCTGTGAGTCTGTCTGTCTGTATGAGACACACATTTTGTGGGCGTTATATCTCAAGAACTGAAGCACAGAATTTAATAAAAAATTATATTCAGGTAGTCCCTGATATAAATTGGTGATGATTAGTTTTTGGTGTAAATCGCCCAACAGGTGGTGCTACTATGTTGCATTTTTCCTAATTTTCGCAATAGGTGTATCTCAAGAACTAATGCACGGATTTTCATAAACCTTCAGATTCCGTTAGTTCTTGACATAAATGGATGCCGCTTACGTGTTGGTGTAAATCTCCCAACAGATAGCGCTGCTATTTTGCATTTTGCAGGATTTACACAATTTCTGCAATAGCTCTATCTCAAGAACTAATGGACACATTTTCATGAAATTTCAGATTCAGTTACTCTTTGATATAAAATGATGCTGACTACGGGTTGGTGTAAATCGCCTAATTGGTGGCGCTGTTGTGCTGCATCTTGCACTATTTCCTCAGTAACTAATGCACGAATTTTCATCAAACTTCAGATTCAAGTATACACTATATGGCCATTAATGACCGTCAACTTTCAATTTTAGACATTTTGTCGAATATTTAGAAACATACTTCACAGATTATTCTGGAATTTCAGGATTAAAAAGAACAGGTATGACCTCATATTTAGCAATGTCGATTTAATTAGGGGGGAAATTAGGGGGCCAACAAAAAATCAAAGAAAAAAAATAATACTTGGGATCACCCTGTAAAATAAAATGCACGAAATGATCTATCGCTACCAAATATAAATAAACAGGCATTGCGCAATATGTGTACTCTTTTGCGTAAGAATAGCACGTATATTAATGGAGATATAGCGATTTATTTAAAAAAATTAAAAAAATGTTGCTTGTTTTTTGCTTATAACATGCAGTGTTTTCAATAAAATTTAACGCCGATTTCAGAAAAATTGACAAAATGTAGTACAAACAATATAGTGCAATTAGAATATAAATATATTAAATATTTTAGGAAATATGAGCAGCTGTATGAAATAATTTTTATCGGCGCATGCGCGAACTATAACAAGAATTATTTTACATAATTTAATAGTCAACACTATGGAGCAACTTTAAAAAAAACTTACTCAAATATTGTAAAAATTCAGAAAGATATCGGCGTTAGAGTGAGCAAATTTTTAGTTGTCCTCTAAAAGCAGCTCAATGATGAGGGATATTACATACATTGTCATTTTTACTTTCTTCTTTCTTTACCAGAAGAAAGTATTGGATTCATGAAAATTTTTGACTTCCGGTTTTCGACGGATTTACACGTTTTAGGGGTCAGAGATTCCAAAAAACATGTTTTTACAAAATGCCTGTCTGTGAGTTTGTGAGTCTGTCTGTCTGTCTGTATGTATGTGACACAAAGTTTGTGGGCGCTCTGTCTCAAGCACTAATGCATGGAATTTAATAAAAATTTACATTCAGTTAGTCCCAGATATAAATTGATGCTGATTAGTTTTTGGTGTAAATCGCTCCACAGGTGGCGCTGCTATGCAGCATTTTTCACGATTTCCACAATAGCTCAATCTCCAGAACTAATACATGAACTTTCATTAAACTTCATATTCAGTTATTCCTTGACATGAATTGACGTTTTGTACATTTTTATGTGAATCGCTCAACAGGTGGCGCTGTGATTTTTTGTGATTTCCGCAATAGCTTTATATCAAGAACTAATGCTTGGATTATCAACAAACTTCTGATTCAGGTATACCTGGATATCAATAAGTGCTGTTTCGTTTTTGGTGTAAATCACTCAACAGGTGGCGCTGCTATGCAGCATTTTTCACGATTTCTACAATAGCTCAATCTTCAGAACTAATGCAAGGATTTACATCAAACTTGAGATTTAGTTGCATGAATTGACGTTTTATACATTTTGGTGTAAATCGCTCAACAGGTGGCGCTGCTATGCTGCATTTTTTACGATTTCCGCAATAGCTCTATCTCAAGAACTAATACTTGGATTTTCAACAAACTTCAGATTCAGGTATACCTTGATATGAATGTTGATATGGACCTGTATAGACCTTCATATGAATGTAGTATGGATCTTGATATGAACCTGTTTATGTTTTGGTGAAAATCGCTCAACAGGTGGTGCTGTTATGCTGGATTTTTTAGAATTTCCACTATAGCTCTATCTCAATAACTAATGCACGAATTTTTATCAAACTTCAGATTCAGGTATACCTTGATATCACTTAGTGCTGTTTTTGGTGTAAAACGAATTTACACATTTTAGAGGTCAGAGATTCCGAAAAATCTGTTTTTACAAAATGTCTGTCTGTGAGTCTGTGAGTCTGTCTGTATGTGACACAAATTTTGCGGGTGCTCTATCTGAAGAACTAATTCACGGAATTTAATAAAAATTTATATTCATTCAAGTAGTCCCTAATATAAATTGGTGCTGATTAGTTTTTGGTGTAAATCGCCCAACAGGTGGCGCTGTCATGCTGAAATTTCCGCGATTTCCGCAATAGCTCTATCTCAAGAACTAATGCTTTGATTTTCAACAAACTTCACATTCAGTTATACCTGGATATTAATTAGTGCTGTTTATGTTTTGGTGTAAATCGCTCCACAGGTGGCGCTGCTATGCAGCATTTTTCACGATTTCCACAATATCTCAATCTCCAGAACTAATGCACGAATTTTCATCAAACTTCAGATTCAGTTATTCCTTGACATGATCTGACGTTTTATAAATTTGGTGTAAATCGCTCAACAGGTGGGGCTGCTATGTTTCATTTTTTGTGATTTCTGCAATAGCTCTCTCTCAAGAACTAATGCTTGGATTTTCAACAAATTTCAGATTCTGGTATACCTCGATATGAATTAGTGTTGTTTAGGGTTTGGTGCAAATCGCTCAACAGGTGGCGCTGCTATGCTGCATTTTTTAGAATTTCCTCTACAGCTGTAGCTTAATGACTAATGCACGAATTTTCATCAAACTTCAAATTCAGATATACTTTAATATGACTTGGTCCTAAATTGATGTAATTTCTTGTACTATTTAAATGACATAAAATGATTTAATTGAAGTGATTTATGTAGAAGAAAGTTTTATGATTGCCACAGCATACTAGTTTAATACATGCATTCCAAAGTATTCCAAAGTAATGGAATACTCAATATATCCACAATTTCGGTAAAACATTTGAATAATTCGCAGTCACGCTTTGAATATTTACTATGATTCAAGTCTGTTACACATGAATTGCTCGTTCACCAGTAATTCTAGGTATGTACTTTCATTTATTAAAAAATACGTATTATCAAATCATGTGTAAATTGATTTTCAATATTTGACGGATGTTTACACGTAATAGTGATAACCTAATTTCGTGTTTTTCTATTAATATTTTGTTTTTAAATAAACCAGATACTTTTTATTGGAGGCGTAAACATTTATTTCTAAACTGAACATTGATAAACGAAAAGGCACAAAAATCAGACGATGAAGTTAGTATGCAGTTTGCTGTGAACCTTTCGACTATACACTTTTTTTTATAGTGACCTGTTTGCTGGACTAAACGTTACGGGATCAAAAATTTTCGAAACAGCTTTTTTACATTTTTTTTTTCTCGCTGAACCATAAAAATATCTGATAATATACTCTGAAACTCACCATCTGGCATTCTGACAGATTTCGAAATAGACTTGGAACCTGACAAAAATATTTTAGAGGTCATAAAATATATTACAGCTATGTACATTTTTACACGTAACATAGCTGCCAAATCAAAATGCATAAAATGGTTTTATTGTGACATTTATATTCAAATTATTTAAATATTTTCATGAAATTTTATATATGAAGATTTAATAAGTTTTTTAACTTGAATACTTAAATCATATGTTTGATCCTTATATTGTATTGTCATATAGGATGACAGGGAAGTTGGATCAGAAGAATATTATGTGACTATTAAAAATCACCTGCCGGGGATGCGGAAGTATTGTTAAACATAAAACAAATTAAAAGAGAGAATCACAAACAAAAAAACTAAAAGAAAGAAAATCACAGTTTTTTCTTTATCAGAACTGCTTTGCAATTTTATTACATTGGAAATTATGCATTTTCTCACATTTTTTATTTATCAAATGTCTTTAGTAATTAATACAATGTATGTACGGCGCGACAGAAAAGAATCAGCTTAACACGTTCACGCCGGCGTGCATCACCAGTGGGTCACACCTGACTGCCCCATCGACCGGCGTGCATCACCGGTGGGTCACGCTTGGCTGTCGCATCGGGCGGCGTGCATCACTGGTGGGTCACACTCCACTGTTAAATAGAAGGCGTGCACTACAGGTGGGTCACATTCGAATAAGCCATAGACGGGGTGCACTACAGGTGGGTCACACTTAAATATTCAAAAATTCAGTAGTAAAAACAATTCAATATTATAAACCTTATACATTCACGACAGGAAACGAGAATTCTCGTTTTCATTCAAAAGATATCATTGACTAAGGGCGTTGCTTCTACCTTACAGAAAATGCATTTATATCGTGTTGTCCATATTTTTTTAGATTTTAAGACAGTTTATATTAAATTCGTACATATGCAGTCAATAAAATCATGTCTCTAAATAATTTGCTTACCCCTTACGAACTTTCAGACATTCGCAATGAACTCTGCTTGTTATATTCGAGTTCAATTTAATAAGTATGAGAGGGGCGTGTCATTACATACAGTGTCTGAATAAGCGAAAGTATCGCGCCGCCAGATGAAGCAAAACATGAATTCGAACGCCGTCTCACAGCCAAAAACATGAATATAGGCGCCGGCGTGAACGTGTTAAATGCGGCTAAAAGTTTGGGCACTTCAGAATTATACTTGAATTAGCCTAAATTACGAAAAATGAATTTTTTTAATTCAAGAAACTTAATACCAGAAATACTTAAAAGAGAATCAATTTAAATAAAAATAAATCTGAAAAATGTCAAGTGTACAAGTATGAAATTAAATGTTATGCATATTAAATTAAACCTTGCTATATAGTCTCCGTTTACGAGTAAAAGAAAAAAAAATCAGTATTTCAAAAGATTCCCGAGAGGGATCTTGATAGTGTATATACACCACTCAAAACAATTAAAGGATATTTGAAGTTTTATATAAAATAAAGATATAAACGAAATTTTTTTTGCCGAAAATAGAAGAAGAGAATCACAAATGCAAATTTTTCTGGTTTTCAAACTGTGGAGTATGCAAATTTTGAGTTCGACGTCAAAAACGTCGCTTCAGCGGCAGCGAATGAAATTTGACTTTCAACTGGATAAAAGAGAATGAAGACAAGGATGATCGGCATTCAGTGATTGCTTTGTTTCGATGAGTACGATGTCTCAGCGAAGTCATTTGACAGATTCAGAAGCTTTGAGAATTGTTGGTAGGTTAGAAGGGGGCCAAACTCAAGCCGAAGTAGCGCAAGCCATTGGGGTGTCACAATGTGTCATTTCCAGGATCTGGAACCGTTTTTTGGAGAGTGGATGTGCAGGCCGAAGACCAGGGCAAGGTCGTAGACGGGCAACAACGCCCAATGAAGATCGGTATTTAGCGTTAACAGCTCGGAGACACCGAACCATGAACGCTACTCTTCTCCAACAACACCTTCGCTCGGCTACAGGCAACACGATTTCAACTCAGACTGTCCGAAACCGGCTCCATGCTGTAGGTCTGTATGCTCGCCGACCGATGGTATGTGTTTGATTAACATCAAGGCATCGTCGCGACGCAGGGAGTGGGCAACCGAGCATGTCAAATGGAGGAGAAATGAATGGAGCAATATTCTGTTTTCTGACGAGTTTCGTTTTCCTGTGCATCCGGATAATAGGCGTATTTTCATCTGGAGGGACCGTGGCAGTAGGAATAATCCTGCGTTCGTGCACGAAAGTGTCAGATTTGGCGGTGGAGGAGTATTGGTGTATGGTTTCATCTCCATTGACGGGCGCACTGACCCCTACATCATTCGAGATGGAGCTCTGACTGGTCGCCGATATCGGGATGAGATCCTCAGACCTATTGTAGTCCCTTACGCTGCAGCAATCGGAGATAACTTCATTTTAATGGACGATAACTACAGGCCACATCGTGCAAACCTGGTGGAGGATTTCCTTTTCGAGGAAGGAATCGTTCGAATGGAATGGCCAGCGTGTTCTCCAGACATGAATCCAATCGAGCACGTTTGGGACGCTCTAGGAAGACGAGTTTCTGGCCGCCAACAACCCCACAAACTCTCCAAGAACTGGAAAGTTCTCTTCTGGAAGAGTGGGGCAGAATACCCCAACTCGTCATTAATAGCCTCATTGAGTCCATGCCTCAAAGGTGTTCAACGTTGCTGGCCGTCCGTGGAAACCATACCCCCTACTGAAAATGATTTTCTTTGAAGAAAACACCTTTTCTTATTCTTTTTTTCTCATATGCACAAATTGTGTTTTTTTCCTTTAGTACACAAATGCGCAATAAAATGCATTTTTTTCTGCCAAACATGTGTAATTTATTCTCATATAACCTACTATGTCTGTCGACCATGTATCAATCAGCCAAACAGTTTACCAGATACAAAATCCACCTAAAACTGCAATATCCTTTAATTGTTTTGAGCAGGGTATATTTGACACAACTACAGGACAGAAAAAGAACTTAGAAAAGATTCTAGCAGGTAGTGTTGATTGATCAGTTGCAAAGAAAATCTTAAATTCGGTTGAAATGCAACTTCATTATTTATTTTTAAAAACTTCAAACATAATGACTATTTCTTTTTAATATTAGATCTGACTCCACATTTAGATTCTACTGTGGAGTTAAATTTCAGATAATAAGTTTCAAGTTATTCACTTAAGTCGTTTAAGCGTTTGATTACGGGCCAAGATTGCGACTAACTTTAATCACAAAATGCGTCATTAAATTAACATTCAAAATTATTGCGAGTTGTGGCATATATTTTAACAAGTAAATATATTTTATTAAAATACACATTTATAAAATTATTAAGTATTTAATAAAAATCACATTTCTAGAAGTTTTTAACATACGACTACAAAATTTGACATTTCGGTTCTAAATCAAATTTCAACTTGAAATACTAAAATTGAAGATATTAAGTGAAGACATTAGAATTAATTTCAGCATTCCAACGTTAAATTAATGTTTACTTTTCCATTGAGAATTATCTTTTGAGCAGCTTTTCACTTTTATGTTATCATTTAATATACCAATCCTAATTAAGTGATTTCTAAACATTTTTCTATTTTTATTGTGAAATATATTATTAATTATATACTACAAATTGTGAACTGTAGGATATATTTTAACAAATAAATAAATTAATAAATATTTTCAGTACACTTGATAAAAAAGTTAATAAATATAAAATACTTCACAAAAAAGCAAAAACTGTTATACTAACACATAATGTAAACATTTCTATAGGTTTCGAAAATGCTCACATAAAATTTCAGCTCATTTTCCAAGCAGTTTTTGGTTTTGATATTGAAAATTTGTTTTAAAAATTACATTAGAGAATTTAATTATCCTATTTCTCATTCTGACAGTGCATTTAAATTCTGCTGCTATTTGATTGTATTAATTTTTACTTAACCCCTTGAAGGGCGGTGATGCCGTCATGGCTTCACATAATTTTAATCCTTATTTGCCACATTGGCACCCGAATCTTTTAATGATAATTTCTCTTTTATGAAGTACGCAAAAATATGCTTCTACTTGATTACAAATAAATTTTCTTGAAAATACTGGCATCATTCAATTATTTCAACATTTTTCGAATAAAAGTACCTTGTAACTGAAAGGGTTAAATCATTCCATACTAAGTGATAGACTGAGCAATCAAATTACTGTGTCATTAGTTCAAAGATGCCACAAATGATCGATTAGTACCACCGTATTTTAATAGTATTCAAGTAATAGTATTTAATAATATTAGTATTAATAGTATTAGTAAATAATTTTAATAGTGTTTAATAGTAATAATAACAAGATTTCTGAGATTTAATAAAGCAAAGAATACTATTAAAATTTAATGGTTAAATCAACCATTTGTGGCGCAGCGCCGTGAACTATCCGTGTTAGTTCTTGATTGAAACGAATGCATAATTACCAACTTTTACGCATTTTTGTTGCCACTAAAATGTAATTTAAATGTTTAATTATACATTTCGGCGATCAAGTAAATCAAAAACGGTGATTAAAATTTAATGGTTAGAAGAAGAGCAAAAATTGACAGCTCTGACTATTGGGCTGAAAACTTTAAAAATTATTTTATTGATTCTCACTTACAACTAAAATGTTGATGATACTATTCAATCGTGGAATCTAATTTGATATCACCTGAAATACCCTTTATGTATATTTAAACGGTTGAGGTATTTTTTGGGCGTGTAAAGGACAGGTAAATACGACTTAATTTAAATGCGACTTTTAAAAAAAATAACGCTTTAAACCATCAGAAGACAAATACATAACATAATTTTATCAGTGACCTGAAAGAAGACATCTTTATTTAAAATATACTTTTATAAAGACATCCTTACATAAAAACACCAAATGAATTATACAAAATTTCAATATATATCCGAATATGGCTTAACAAAATATTTAATCTTTCGTTAATAAATTTAATATTAAAAATTAAAGTATAGAATTTAAATAACCTATTTCCTAATTATAGCAATGTACTTGAGTTGTACAGCTATTTCATTTACATTACTCTCTACTTTAGACCTTTAATACTAAGTGTTAGACTAGGCCATCAGATTAACGTATTAGCAATCGTTATCGAAGATAATGGCTAAAAGCTTTCAAAGTCATTTTATTCTTTTCCCTACCAAGTTAAATGTTAATAATTCCATATAATTGTGAAATTCTAATGTTACTTGCATAAACTTTAGGGATTTTAAAACGCATTTTTGGGAGGGGTGTGAAGGGTAAGTAAAAAATACTCTAAAAACTATTGAAAGTGAACCATATCACTAAAGATTAAGAAAGGCATAGAAAAGAAGATTTCTTTTAATAAAAAACTTCTTTTTGAAATACCCTTTTTCATAGAATTAGTTCGTGATCCATTCTTATACATACTTTTTCAGAAAACTGTGGACAATTTATTTTTCAGACGACAGATTTATTTTTCTTGAACAAACATACATAGACAAAAAAACATTTCACATACTGGTGGTAATGATGTTTATAAATTTTGGAAATGTACACATTCGCATATTTCCATATTATATATAAAAAAAAAGATTTTTTTTCATACATTGGAGTTTTATCTGCACTGTCAGAAAAATTCGTCTTTATAGACTAAATTTTCGGTCATTTTAAAACAAATAATTTCTCTACTCCTAGAAAATATGCTTTTTCCATTCATTCTTTCCAGAAGTCTGAAAAAAGGGGGAAATTCCGTTTATTCCTTTCACGCATTAATACCAAAGTTCGAATTTAAATAAAAAACCGAAAATTTAATCAATTATAATTTGAAATTTATTTATAAACAAACAAAATAAATGTTTTAGAATTTAATAAAGTTGCAATTTTCTCATTCATTTAAAATTATTCGCAATTTATTTTATAGAGTGTTAGCCCCCTTGAAAGGAACCCATATATAATATATACAACTTAATTTTAATTCTTAAATACCACATAGGCACCATAATTTTAAAACTAAATGTTGCCTTATTTAAGGTACATGAAGATAAGTTTTTACTTCTTTTCATATAATTTTTCTTATACATCCTGACATCAATCATTTTAACATTTTTGCATCAGAAGTACATTGCCGCTGTAAGAGCTTAAAAAAAATATCCGCATTTAAATTATATTCCCAAATTATCAGATAATTAAATCTATAAAAAAATTTCTTCTCGAATTTAATTGAAAATATAATAGACTAATTCCATAAAAAACTTGTCATGTTTGTCACATACTACGATTTTTGGCTACCAGTATTTTAGAACGGAAAAATGTGTCTTATTTTATCGGAGATATCTCATCCATTGAATAAGTGAATGAGATAAGATGTACATGAAGATAAGTTTTTACTTCTTTTCATATATTTTTTCTTATACATCCTGACATCAATCATTTTAACATTTTTGCATCAGAAGTATATTGCCGCTGTAAGAGTTTTAAAAAATATATCCGCATTTAAATTATATTCCCAAATTATCAGATAATTAAATCTATAAAAAAATTTCTTCTCGAATTTAATTGAAAATATAATAGATTAATTCCATAAAAAAAAATTGTCATGTCTGTCACATGCTACGATTTTTGGCTACCAGTATTTTAGAACGGAAAAATGTGTCTTATTTTATCGGAGATATCTCATCTATTGAATAAGTGAATGAGATAAGATGTACATGAAGATAAGTTTTTACCTCTTTTCATATATTTTTTCTTATACATCCTGACATCAATCATTTTAACATTTTTGCATCAGAAGTACATTGCCGCTGTAAGAGTTTTAAAAAATATATCCGCATTTAAATTATATTCCCAAATTATCAGATAATTAAATCTATAAAAAAAATTTTCTCGAATTTAATTGAAAATATAATAGACTAATTCCATAAAAAACTTGTCATGTCTGTCACATACTACGATTTTTGGCTACCAATATTTTAGAACGGAAAAATGTGTCTTATTTTATCGGAGATATCTCATCTATTGAATAAGTGAATGAGATAAGATGTACATGAAGATAAGTTTTTACTTCTTTTCATATATTTTTTCTTATACATCCTGACATCAATCATTTTAACATTTTTGCATCAGAAGTACATTGCCGCTGTAAGAGTTTTAAAAAATATATCCGCATTTAAATTATATTCCCAAATTATCAGATAATTAAATCTATAAAAAAAATTTCTTCTCGAATTTAATTGAAAATATAATAGACTAATTCCATAAAAAACTTGTCATGTCTGTCACATACTACGATTTTTGGCTACCAGTATTTTAGAACGGAAAACTGTGTCTTATTTTATCGGAGATATCTCATTTATTGAATAAGGCGAAGCCAACTTTTCGAAAATAACGGTGACCAACAAGCATAGTGATGTTCAGCTATGTGACAGATATGACAAGTTTTTATGGAATTAGCCAATATTGTACTTCTAGAAATCAAACTTTGTCTGAATAAAAATATGTCTAATATATCGAATATAACCACATACATGTCTTAAATATGTGTAATATTTTTATACTTTATTATTCTATAATTTTTAAACATCAACCCTTATTTCATAACGACGAACTGTCTCTGATATTAAGTTACAATGTGAGAGCTTTCTGAACAAGAAATTTAACAAGCTTTACGAATCCCCTACGTATTATTCATTTAAATCTCGCTTTCTACCAAGTGCTTGCTGGCCGAGTGACGCACGATCCCAGGTTCAAATCCTGGTGGATCCACGAAAGACCGACAGATTTACTTCATTTTAAATTACTTTTTCAGATTACGGAAATTTTCTGTCCTAAAACGAAAATTACTCGGAAATGTCTTTAACTCTCGGATATATACCGGTAGCAGTGCTGCCAGGAATATTTCCGTAAATTGGATATGGTATTTCTGAAAGCGCGCTAAAGCATAGAATTAGTGCATTTTCTTACCTGGTAAAACATGCGTTTAAAAATGATGATGAAGAAGAAAAGTCATGTCACTTTTCCTCGTTGAATAAATAATGCTAAAATTATAATAAATGTGTTTTACTTGGAATAACTTGTCCGGAACATTTAAATACAACCCGAATCATAACGAGAAAAATAGCTTGAATTCGACCCGATTCTGGACTCTGATTTTAAGGCAATAAAGTTTTTTATTTTAATATAAATTGCAGTTTTAGCAATGCAAGACATTAGAAAGTGATTTTCAAACTACAGAAAGTTACTTCTTCAATTGATAATGTAATAAATACTGTAGAATAATGCATAAATTAAGCATAAGAATGCATAAGAATTTTTTTTTATCGCATCAAGTAAACATACGAATCCATAATTTAACATGGATTTTTGTAACAAACTGACAAAAACTCCATCATATTTTCTAATATAGAAACAAATAAAAGAAAATTTCTAGAAACTAAACATTACTGCTTGAGAATATATATTGCGGTATATGTATCACAGCATATGTATTTTTTTTATAATTGATGTTTGTTTACTTTTTCTCAATATTTCTTAATTAATTTTAGTGCCTATTGTAAAAATATTAATGAAAAAATGAGGAATTTAAAATGGTTTATTAAAAAAAAATGCCGCAATGAAACACATCCAAAAGTTATGTGTAGAGTTGCACTAAAAAAATAAATATACAGACTAACTGCATAAGCGTCTTTATTAAAAGTCGGTTCAAAGTGAAATGGAATCACAATGCAACTGAAATTGAGTATTATTCAACAGAATTTGCACCGCATTTTTGGAAAAATATCTCACAGCATATGATTAAAAATTTGAAAATATTGTTATTTATGCTACGTTTCAAATTGAAACCTATAAGTTCAAAGAAATCTTTTAAAAATCAACAATAAATTTTCCTGGACTTCATTAATACTATTGTGTATATACAAATAGTACGTTAAAGATTGAAACATCTTTTTTTTCTATTAAAAATATATAGGCAATATAAATTACAAAACTATTCAAAATTAGGGTGTAACTATGTTAATGAAGGAATTTTGCCGTTAATTTTGAAAAATATACTCATTTTTAATTTTTTTCTACTGTTTTTGAGTCGTATAATTTATATTTAGAAAATTTTAACCATACTCCGACAAGTGTATTAGTAAAAATTCCATTCGTCTACGACTAAAACTTTTCTAGTTAGATAATTTTGAATTACATGAAATTCTGAGCTATCTGACACTAAAAGAGCGTCTCTGAGTTTGCCTAGTTTGCCTGAGTTTGCCTGAGTTTGCTGGAAAGTTCGGAAATTTCATAAAATTCAAAGTATTGCAACTAGGAATGTTTTAGTCGTGGAAAACCCCCACCAGTGGCTGAGAGATTCTGCTCTCGAAGCTGGTAGACGCGAGGTAATGGGTTCGAATCCAATCGCGCCTGTCGGCCTAACCGTTTCGGAGTTTTCGTGTTTTTCTTCGAAACCTTGGATTTCCTTGCGTAAATACGGGTTAGATTCCCTTAGAAAGACCCCCCCCCACGGAGGGCACTCCCCCCTAGGGCCTATATCCCTCGAGTTGATGATCGGCCGTCAAAAATCAACCCAACCCTAGTCGTGGAAAAATGCAAACGTTTTTGTACTAGAAGAATGCAATTTTTATTGTATTTCTTGTCAGAGCATGGTTACTTTTTTTCTAAATATAAGGTTCTGGGACCGTATAAAAATTTAAAAGGTGTAATTTTTTTTAATTTAATTTCAGGATTATTTCATCAACATAATCGTAAATCCGACCATATTCCGAACACTTTTCCAATATATATTGACAGCTGGCAAAAAATGAAAAGACGTTGCAATCTTTCTGGAATTCCCTGTATAATTCAATGTATTTGCTCCTTTGTCTTTTATCTAACTGAATTCGTATTAAGATTAACGGTTTTCGAAGTTCATAATTCATAAATTTATGCAGTTTTCGTTGGCATAACATGCAATATACACTGCTCAAAACAATTAAAGGATATTGCAGTTTTAGGTGGATTTTGTTTCTGGTAAACTGTTTAGCTGATTGATACATGGTCGACAGACATAATAGGTTATATGAGAATAAATTACACATGTTTGGCAGAAAAAAATGCATTTTATTGCGCATTTGTGTACTAAAGGAAAAAACACAATTTGTGCATATGAGAAAAAAATAATAAGAAAAGGTGTTTTCTTCAAAGAAAATCATTTTCAGTAGGGGGTATGGTTTCCACGGGCGGCCAGCAACGTTGAACACTTTTGAGGCATGGACTCAATGAGGCTATTAATGACGAGTTGGGGTATTCTGCCCCACTCTTCCAGAAGAGCTCTTTCCAGTTCTTGGAGAGTTTGTGGGGGTTGTTGGAGGCCAGAAACTCGTCTTCCTAGAGCGTCCCAAACGTGTTCGATTGGATTCATGTCTGGAGAACACGCTGGCCATTCCATTCGAACGATTCCTTCCTCGAAAAGGAAATCCTCCACCAGGTTTGCACGATGTGGCCTGCAGTTATCATCCATTAAAATGAAGTTATCTCCGATTGCTGCAGCGTAAGGGACTACAATAGGTCTGAGGATCTCATCCGTATATCGGCGACCAGTCAGAGCTCCATCTCGAATGATGTAGAGGTCAGTGCGCCCGTCAATGGAGATGCCACCATACACCAACACTCCTCCACCGCCAAATCTGACACTTTCGTGCACGAACGCAGGATTATTCCTACTGCCACGGTCCCTCCAGATGAAAATACGCCTATTATCCAGATGCACGGAAAAACGGGACTCGTCAGAAAACAGAATATTGCTCCATTCATTTCTCCTCCAGTTTACATGCTCGGTTGCTCACTCCCTGCGGTCGCGACGATGCCTTGATGTTAATCTAACACATACCATCGGTCGGCGAGCGTACAGACCTACAGCATGGAGCCGGTTTCGGACAGTCTGAGTTGAAATCGTGGTGCTTGTAGCCGAGCGAAGGTGTTGTTGGAGAAGAGTAGCGTTCATGGTTCGGTGTCTCCGAGCTGTTAACGCTAAATACCGATCTTCATTGGGCGTTGTTGCCCGTCTACGACCTTGCCCTGGTCTTCGGCCTGCACATCCACTCTCCAAAAAACGTTTCCAGATCCTGGAAATGACACTTTGTGACACTCCAATGGCTTGCGCTACTTCGGCTTGAGTTTGGCCCCCTTCGAACCTACCAACAATTCTCAAAGCTTCTGAATCTGTCAAATGACTTCGCTGAGACATCGTACTCATCGAAACAAAGCAATCACTGAATGCCGATCATTCTTGTCTTCATTCTCTTTTATCCAGTTTAAAGTCAAATTTCATTCGCTGCCGCTGAAGCCACGTTTTTGACGTCGAACTCAAAATTTGCATACTCCACAGTTTGAAAACCAGAAAAATTTGCATTTGTGATTCTCTTCTTCTATTTTCGGCAAAAAAAATTTCGTTTATATCTTTATTTTATATAAAACTTCAAATATCCTTTAATTGTTTTGAGCAGTGTAGTTCAACAGCAGAAGACATTATTTCGATTTTTCTTTTTTAAAAACGTGTATTAAAACTAAATAAATTAAAGTTATAACATGCTAAAAGTGAAAAAAAATGTACACTTAAAGATATATAAATACCTTTTACTAACCTGACCTACATGTCTTGTACGTACAGTGAGCGTCTTTATAAAGATTAATATTGACAAAAAAATTGTTTCCGCAAACTTTTTTAATGAACGCGGTAAAACAAAAATCACGTAATTACTACAATATCGCCTGCATTAGTTTTCATGCCGCCATTTAAAACAGCATAAGTACGAGAACACTATAGGTAAGGTGGTAGACATGCTTTCGGAAAACTATTTTAATATATGTATAAATGTTTTGAAACATTTTTTCCGGTGCCATCTTATAACTATTTTTTTAAATGAAGAACACAAAATTACAGAAGATTATTTCGAAGAGGTTCAAAATTTTGCGATTAAATAAAATAATTATTTTTAGTTGGAAATAGTGATATGTGATTTCCAGCATATAGTACTGTTTCCGCATTAAAGTACATTATTTAATTGCAGAATTATACGATTAAATAATGTAAAAATCAGCATTCTTAAATAATGGTACCAAAAGACTAAGCATTTCAATGCATTCTGATTTTGTGTAAAAAACGCTGTCAATTAAAAAACTTCTGTTTCACTATTTCAGAATTTTTATGTAAAATTTTAGTAGTGTATTAATGCTTGGGAATTTTTCCAGAGAGAAATTTTCGCCTTGCATACAATATTTCAAATGAAAATCAAATTTCAAATGAATTGATTAAAAGGCGCAAAGGCCAACATAGGGAAAAAGATTCCATGCCTGGACTCGAAACCGGGCCATCAGTATAGCGCACTGACATTCTACGGACTAATCCACATGAAACGATACCCAGCCTGGAACTTCTCACTATTACATGTTTGCAAGGTTATAAATGCAGCAAACGTGCTGCTCTATACCATGGAACTATTAATAAAGAGGAACTGACATATCCTTAAAATACTGAAACTTCGTAACCGCACTTCAGTGTTGTTGATTAAAGCCGGAAAAACTTCCACCAATAAATTTAAATATAAATTTTCTCCTTATTTAAACGGCTTATTAATACAAAATTTCAGTCACAAATGACGGCAAAAACAGATATTCATTTTTACTGGTGGGAGTTTAATTCAGCGGTAGACAGGACTTGCGTTTCCGCCACATTGTGATAACCTAGATAACAGCCTCTCAGTGTCAGTGAAAAAGATTATAATACCTGGACAAATTCCCAACAGTAAAAACAAACACAAAATTTAACCATATTTATAACAGAACATTTTCATGAAAAAGCCGCTTAAAAAAGGGAAATTTTTCCATTCAAAATTTATTGGTGGAATTTTGCTCCGGCGGTAGACAGAAACTGCTGATCTGATTTAAAAAATCAGCCGCGATCTTGTGACAGCTACCTCAGTAACTTCAGTCGCAACTCATTGACAATAAAAGAAAATAAGTTGAAACTGGTGTGAATTAATACGAACTAAAATAATTTCTTAACCCTTACCGGCGCGGTGTCCTTAAGAAAAGGACACTTAATTTTAATTTCAAAACTGACAAACGGCACTAAGAATATTTAACTAAAATTTTCCTATTATAATGTACATGAATATAAGCAAGTTCTTTTTTTCTAATAAATTCGTTTATAAATTGTGGTGTAAGTCCATTATTTCATCAGTTTATAAACAGAATTACTCCGCGCCAGTAAGGGCTAAAACACCAGTATAGCGCACTGACATTGTCAATACACTATATGTCCCGGCCTCCTTATTCATAATTCCATTCGCTATACTGATGGCCCGGGTTGCCTTGCCAACATGTAATAGTGAGAAGTTCCAGGCTGGGTATCGTTCCGTGTGGTTTAGTCGGTAGAATATCAGTGCGTTATACTGATGGCCCGGGTTCAAGTCCCGTCATGGAATCTTTTTCACTATGTTGGTCTTCGCGCCTTTTAAGCAATTAATTTGTAATTTGATTTTCATTTGAAATTTTAGTAGTGTTTAAAATGTCTAATGTGCAATAGAGTGGTTCCTTCAAAATCGTGATTTAATGCCTTAATTCTCGCTCCCGTCAATATCACGGCCAGAGGTGTCGTTCGTTATTTCTCGCTCCCGTCATATTTCCGGGCTGGAGATTTATTGCTGGAAAAATCTTCTGAAACCCGAAAAATTTAACTGGCATTTCGGTGTGATGTCTTTTAATATTGCCCTTTGGGTTTGTCTTTTGTGCTGACTGTAATGTTGGGCTTTGTATTGCATGTTTCGAAATATGTAACACTCAAAAAATTATTAATAATCAAAATTTAATGTATATATATTATTTCAAATATCCTTTGTAAAAATGTGTGTGATGATGATAAATGAAGATCTAAGATGTGAAAAATAAAGGTTTTATTCGCATTAATTTGCACGGTGTAAAACAAACATTAAGACAAAGAATTCTCGCATGATGGCTTTTCTACAAATATAAATTTGTTCTATAACATCTTTTTTTTTCGCCTTAAAAAAAAAAAAAAAAAAACTAATTGCGTATTTTTTTAGAAACCTTATAATTATTCAATTTCTGTAATAAAATAAACAGGTACTATTTTGATGTTTTTTCCAAATATTAAGTGACCGTGAAGGGGTTAAAACGAAAATAAAATTATAAAAATTTATTTAAAAATACAGTATGATTGTCGCTCTGAAACAAGGGACAGTTAAAAGGGGCGTACTTTCCTTAGAATGTCCGTGGAGTATGGCAACGCCATTTCAAATCGAAAATTTTCTTTTTAATATTTAAATAGCAGACTTATCAAGTGTTGCCAGTGGGTTACTTTTTTTTAATTCACATTTCTTGATCGGCCGCACTTTTATAAAATCGTAAATTTTGCCAGATTTAAGGGCATATTATTTAAAGCGAAAACAAGGGGAATTTTACCATTTCAAAAAAGTGACTTTATCATGAAATCTGAATTAAAAACTAGTAGCCCACTGGACTTATCAACCACCCTAATCAGTCGCAGATTTTTATCTAATTTTCAGCAATTAAATGAAGCCCAATAATGAAACATTTTAAAAGAAGTGTAAGCATCCTAAGTGTTCATGGAGTTCTTGTACATGACAAAATCTATGTGAACGAAATGCAACTGAATTGGTAAAGAAGTAAAATATCACGTCAAAATGGTATTGATAACGAAGCAAAAGCATCAATTCACCGAAATGACTATTCTCGTTTTTAGGTGCGCTCATAATTATATAAATACGTAGCACCTATAGTCGTTCTCTGGACGAACAGCACAGAGAAGACACGTCTGTTCTCTCCAAGAGGTACCAACCAACTGTGAGTGCGAGTCCGAGTGAGTGAGTGTACCCCCAGAGAAATAAGATAAATAAATAAATTAAATAGTTTCAAATAAAAATTCCGGCTTAAGATATTTTTATAACACTTCGGTGAAATTTCCGCCGGTTCTAGTGTTAACCCCTTCGCGACGGGAGCCTTTTACGAAATGTTTATTACTGTGCTACCGGTTTTAAAAAACAGACGTTTGTGCCTATTCAAATCGGGAAAATGCTCGGATTAAATAAGGCAAATTTTACAGTAAAATTTTACTGGTGAGGATAAACGAGGATCCTTAGGCCTATTTCCGGCACGTATACGTGTCGCTCGTCCCCAAGGGGTTAAGAAGGGTTACAGAAAATTCTGACTCAAGGGTTAAAATGTAATCTTTTTTATAAAGCCCCTAATCTTTTCGACAACTATATGAAAGTGTACAGCTCATATTCAAAATATAAGAATAATTACTTTTCTTTTACAAATTGAAAATATCGTTTGATAATTTAATGTCTTTTCATGCAAATATGGAAACGATATTTTTATTAAGAACTTATTGTTGATTACACTTATTTATTATCTTAAAATCAATATCATTTTTGAAAAGATTAATTGAAAAAAATAATTTGAAAAGTAAAAATATCAGAATATTTATTCAATTGGTTCAAAATATTAGAATATTTCACATTAATTCTCCTTTAACCCCTTCGGGACGAGCGTCTTTTACAGAATTTTTAATCTTTTGTCACCGGATTTTTAAAATAGAAATTTTTGTCTAATTGAATCGGGAAAATACTCAAATTAAACAAGGCAAAATTTACAATACAAATTTACTGGTGAGAGTAATCACTGATTCTGAGAACCTTACGCGACACGGATACCGGTGGCTCGTCCCCAAGGGGTTAGGTATCACCAATTCATAATTGGTGGCATCATTGATTAAATTCAGACGATTTTATTTAAAATTAGTATTCCTTTTGCAGTTTGTTTGCTTTTGCATCTTAAAATGGATCGTGTGAGTGACATTTCTGAATCTGTTAAACTTCGTATGGATGATTTGTATCGCCACGGTAAAAATCAATTTTATATAGTGAATTATTTACATTGTTCGCAATCAAGCGTTATTAAAATACTAACACAATATTCAAAATATGGAAAATTTCAAAATAATCGCCGAAATGGCGGCCGAAAACCAAAGACATCTGCTAGAGATGACAGGAAACTGAAACGCATAGTTAAGAAAAACCCTTTTAAAAGTGTGCGATTCTTGCACCGAAAATGGAAAGAGGAAGCAGTTGAAGTTTCTGCATCGACAACATTAAGACGTCTCCATAAATTTAAATTTGAATCTCGTGTACCGAAAACAAAACCTCTCATGACTGTAAAACAAAAGCGGTTAAGATTGCATTGGTGTAAATCAAGACGTTTATGGAGCGAAGAAGATTGGAAAAATATATTATTTAGTGATGAAAGTATGTTTTGTGTTTCATATGGTTATCAAGGTATTCGAGTTTGGAGAATGAAGCAAGAAGTATTTGATAAAGAATGCCTTAAACTTTCTGTGAAATTTGCTGCTAGTGTCATGGTTTGGGGTTGCATGAGTACAGAAGGACTTGGAAAGTTATGCATCGTCTAAGAAAAGTTTAATTCTCAGATATATCAAGAAATTTTAGAATATTGCATAATTTCATCATCAGGAAGATTTATTTGAAGATAACTTCATCTTTCAACAAGATTTATCGTGACCGCATACCTCGGTGTGAACTTAGAATTGGTTCAGCCAACGCAACATTAAGGTACTTCCTTGGCCACAAAACTCACCAGACCTTAATTCTATCGAAAACGTATGATGTATAATGAAGAAAAACTCCAAGAAAGTAAAAGTCCAAGAAAGTACTTCAAGTAAAATTGAGTTGGTGGCTCGTACAAAGTGTATTTGGAATAATATTGATAGAAATAATTGTAAACACCTTGTATATAGTACACAAGATCGATTGTACGCTGTTATGAGAGCTAATGGGGATGCTACAAATTATTAACTGCCTTTTACTTCGTGTTCATAAGGTAACAGTGTTGCGTAAAATAAAATGTTCTAATATTTTGAACCAATCTAAATATTATTCTAATATTTTGATGTGTTTCAGAAATCTGTATATCTAATTTATTGTACTGTATTTTATATTTTGTAAATATTAAAATCTTATCTGAACATTCCAGATTTAATTTATAAGAAATTTAATTACATTTACTTAGTATGAAAAATAAATAAATGAAAAGTAATTTTTTCTTATTACTTTTTCTCAATTATTCTAATATTTTGAATATGAGCTGCACATGCTTTCAAAATGTCACTAAAATTCAACACGTTGATATTCAGGTAAAATTATATGAATAGAAAGATAAATATGTGAAATAATGGCATTTTTACGTGATGTACATCATACATCGATTGCTTTGAGGCATATAGCAACTACGGCTTTCGCCTCGAAAGATCCTTATTATATGCAGAAAAAACAATTTTTATTTCATTTTCCATTACATATTTATATAACAAATGGACACTTCCAATAACAACCATGTCTTATCCGCGGATTAGAACCCTGGCCCCGGCGTGGCAGCAGCAGTCGCTACTGCTTAAGCCACTTGGCAACTACGTGATACAGATTGTATAGTTTTTAATATAGCCAATATGTCATAAATTAATCTCTTTCTACGAAAACAATATGAAAGTGAAAGTGATATAACCCTGTACTGTAAAATTTTCGTGTAGAAGTATGATTTTTTTATATTCCTATTTAGTATTAGTTACCACAAAATATATGGGATAATTTATGCTCCTATTTAATATTCGACGTCTGTAAAAAACTCAATGAACTAAGTCCATTTATTAAACGTTATTCCTTAAGGAATTCATAAACAGTGACGCAGTGTTGCCAGACGGTTACTTTTTTAAAATTCAGATTTCTTGATTGGTACCACTTTTTTGAAATGGTAAACTTTCGCTAGTTTTCGGCCTAGTTATTATGTCATTAAATAATGCGAATTTTACAGTTTTAAAAAAGTGGTGCCAATCAGGAAATCTGAATATGAAAAAAGTAGCCAACTGGCAACACTGTAGTGACGGACAAAAGCTCTTATCACATCGAAAAATACACCTTTTGCAAATTTAACTGACTATTTTGTTTACTTAAAATACATTTAGTTACTTCAAAGCAATATATGACATCATTGAACGTCACTATTGCATCAGGCAACAATTACGAAATAATGCATTAACAAGTTTTTATTTTTTTTAAAAGTGCCAAAATGAGAGGAGTGTCGTAATTTTTAATCCTGTCAAAGCATGATTGTATACTTTCGATTGCGACTTCGGAAAAAGTGCCATTTTTTCTTTAAGTAAAGAAGGATTTTGAACAATTATGGTAATGGAAAAGGGGTTGCTATCAGTTTAAAATTGTTTAAATTGAGTGTTTTAATTGAAGCTTGAGGCTGGTGGTGTCGAGAGAATAGTCTGATCAGGCCAAACGAGTGTAAGTACAGCGTGTGAAAATCGATGTCTGAACTAGATGTCTCTCTGCTATCACTATGCAAGTATTCTAGATTTAAAAGTGCAATTTTAAAACGCCTGTTGTGTTAATGTAAGTGTATGAAGTAGCCAAACGCGTCTTACGTAATGTGATCTGTATGCCTATTGCACTGCAAAAATGTTTTTACTTATTAACCCCGTCCCGTAACTGTAATGCCAGAGTTTCTCTCGGGAAAAAAGAGTTTGCTATCTTCGATACTAAAAGCTTTTGAATACCGATTAATTTTAACTGTAATATTTGGTTTGTTAAATAGTATACCTTTCTTGATTGTACAAAGCCAAATATATCTCTATTCTAAAAAAAAGTAACTACCGCTGTCACCGCCGCCGCCGGTTTTGAATTTTTTGTGACCGGAGGTCATTCTTCGTTAATATTGAGAAAAATATTGCATACAAAAATGTGACAATCGGTGGTATTATTCAGAAATGTTTGACAAACACGCTGATGCAGACAGTTTTCAAATCGAAGCTTTATTTTAAGAGATATTTAATGCTAAAGTTGGACAAAATAGTTCCACTAAAAAAGTTTTATAGGAGCACAAACTATGCATGGAAATTTAATCATTTTTAGATCATTTTATACGTTTGAAGTTCCCGGTGTGCAGACTGTATTTCCTTTTTTAATTTGACTAGTTTTATTCCTATTTTAAATTCAAATTTTCAGCATTTCGAGAGATATTTTTTACATATTTTAGAAAATGGTATTAATTTAAACTGTTGTCAACTGTATAAACAGCGCAAATAAGTGTTTGCTTCAAATTAAAAATTTATTTACACGTGACTATTATAAACAGAAAAAAAATTGGAATTAGAATTAAATAATTATGTATAAAAAGGTGATGATTGTATGTGATATAGTATAAATAAAGGTGATATAGAATAAGTAATATGGTTTGGCGATTTGCATAATTTGGCAAAATTTGTCGACGGGATAATCAAGTAGTACCGCAGCTGATTTGGCCTTAAATTCCCGAATCAAAGAGAAATGAATAGAAATCCGTTTTTAGGGAGATCGCCGTTTTTAAATTATAATTCAACCTTCCGAAATCTTTTTAAAGCCGATCAAATTAGCGTGCTTTTAGAATCTGCGGTGTCCGAACGGGAGTTGATGAGCGTAGCTCGTAGGGGGCAGAGCCCCTAGTTTTGGTTTAAAAAAAAGTGGTGCCGGGTCCTTATTTTTAATTTATTTCGTGAAAAAAAGGAAACAGTTAAAGGGTTAAAGCAATTATGCAAAACAGACATTTTTATGAGAAAATCCTGTTTCGTGGTCCAGTGCACACTAAGACTCCGTAACTGTCTTGCAAGAATGTATACTTATCTTCAATGGATTGAAAGACGAAAAAGTGAAGCATATCATCAAGACATCATTTCGACGACATTGAAATCCCTAGCGGCCAAATGGTCTGGAAAAGTATATTCAGCAAAGTAATAAGACAGCTAAATTTAATAGTGAGCATCAGTTTTTATCGACATCTTGGAAGAGAGTTTAAAGCCAGCTGTTCGAAATAAATTTAAAGTTGCAGAAAAATGCATTTTTATCAAGACCTAGTTGGTAAATAGAATCTAATTTATTCATAATTTTTTTGTTATATCATTAGCAAGTTTTTATGTTCAGAACACATATTAATAAATTAATTTTTCGCCTATTTCTCCAGTTTCAGTGCAGGCATATCTGAAAAAAAAAATCTCGTACGAGCCTGAGAATAGTGGTAAATTTAAAACAATTTTGAAATTTGACTTCTAATGGGTGTTAAAACTGCTGAAAAGAAGCAGGCTACCAACATGAAACTAAGAAAAGCATTATTAGGATTGTACCCTAAAATTATTGTACCATAAAATATTACATAATAATACTTATTATAAATTATAACATGAGAAAAAATTAATAAACGGGAGCTCGCATGAGATGAAATTACTGTATTTTTTAAAATATATAATTAAATGTAATTTCTGGAAACATGAAAAAGCGAATTAAGTCAATATTTTTAGCATTTTTTTAAATTATATTACTATAAATTTAAAATGGCGTTTAATGTAAGATATTGAGTATATTAAGGGCTAACCTCCAAAACAGGAGTTTCGAAACAGGCTTTTTATAGCACACATCTATCATTATATTTATGATTGTTTTAAAAAGTAACGTATTTAAGGTGAACCGAAATGTTGTCAAATAGTGCACCCACTCACATGATTCCCCCGTGTTAAGTATTAAAAACAAAAGAAAAATACTGATTGCCCTTAATACCTCAACGCCTCATAAATTTTATCATACATTATTGTTTTAATTGTAATTAATAAATACGATAGGTATAATGGAGCATGTGTGAAGTCTATAAGTGAAAGCGCATATGGCAGAGCATATATGATTGCGTCAGTTGTACTACTTATTTTTTTTTTAGTTCCTTATAAACCATATTCGTTAGAGATAATTATTCAGAAAGAACTCCATGCGTCCCATCAAACTTAAAATAACTAAGAAACATACCGGGAAAAAAATACGGAAAAGAAATGTAGCAATAGAAAATTAGCTTTCATTGAGAAATCATTATGACAATGTTCAACTTCATGTCAAAGCTATCAGTACTGACAGCTTAGAAGGATGTATAAAAAATGCCCACGAAAGTAACCTTCCAATAGAGGCCGCCGACGTTAGTACAGATTCGAAATATCTGAAACCAAATTTACAGTTAATCGGATAATTTAATGTTCTTTTAGATACTTATTTCGATGTCATATAACTGAATATTTATCTATCAGAATTGATAAATTGAATACATTGAAAACAAATCTGAAATATTTAATTAATGAATATATTATTTACAAATTGTTATTTTAGAACAGATATTTATTTATTTTTTAAATTACCCTATTTCTCACTCACTTTTCATTTTAGATTAAATCTGTTTCATTAAAATTATAAACCATTTTTTCTCTATTTGTACTAAAACAATAAAACTCAGCACAGACATAAAACATTTCACTTTAGAGCAAAATCTAGGATATTTAGAAAATTGTTCAAACATAAGAATTTTCGAAAATAAATTCAAAGTTAACACTTTTTTAATTTGTGTTATTTTAAAAAAGAAATAGACTCATTTGTTAAATGGAACTTTATCACGCTGCTCTTAATTAAAAATTATAAACATGTTTTTATTATTTTCCCTGTTTGCATTATGTGTGCAAAAACAACATGTGTTTTTTTTAAAAAGTAAACAAATATCCCAATTCAAAGCAAAGCACATATTATTTTAACTTTATTTGTAACTTCCCACTATTTCCAAAACTATGCAAACATACAATGAATATTAAAAAATAAATGCCGGATAGCAATATTTACTTAGTGTTACATTTAAAGCAAAGATTCGTTTATCAAACAAAACTTTCCCACAGTGGAAATCACATATTAAAGTTATTAATTAAAAGTTATTGACATTTTCCCCTTACCTTCATTTACATGTTCTTCTGTCTCAAAGCTGTAAGCTCTCGAATATCCAGACGGCGCGGCGCATACTTCCTTTTAATGAAAAAATTAAAAAAAAAACAGAAAAAAAGAAACATAAAAAAACAAATCGGAAATTGTACGTCAAAATTGCCAAAGGACGTACTAACTAGTTTTATAAATATTCAGATCCTTTTGGTCCTTCAAAATAATAGTACCCGTACGAACCTTGTATATAATCCTGGAATTTCAGAAATAAAAGTAAAAGAACAAAGATTATAAAATTTTAAAAAAAATCATTTTATTTAAAAAATGAATTTTTCTTAAAGAAATGCTATATGTGTAGCAACCCGATTTGTTGCATTTGTAATTTCTAATACTTTTCAATTTTTTGAGGAAAACGAAGCTAATTTTATATTGCATTTTAAAACACTTTAAATAATAATCACACACACACACACACACACACACGCACGCACACATATATATATATATATGTAACGAATTCGTCGCTACTCCAGTTATGGATCTTCTGTCGTGTCGTCGGCCAAGGCCCGACCGCTGGGGGCAGGGGCGCGAACCGCGGACTAGTGCGTGCCGATTTCTGAGCGAATCCTCGGAACTTCTATCATCTTTAGGTAGTCGCAGGCCGCGAGTGGTATCCGGGAAATCAAAGTCAGATTCAGACAGTAGTTATTCCAATAAAGACACAGTTTTTCCGGGGACCTGATTTATTGTTCCTTTGTTACATCCTTTTGAGAAATCAGGCCCCTTTTGGCTTGAGAGCTGCTAATTTACTTTATGGACATCGGGCTTGGGAATTATGTGTATCGGTAAGCGATACTTAGAGAGCCGAGTGTCGTGGAGTTAGGGCATTCTTTTGATGGTCAAAAGCCCTGTCCGGGGACCTGTGCATCGGTATAAATATGCTGTATTTCGCATTATTCCAGCTAGGGGCCGTTGAAGTCAAAGGAGGCGTCTTTAAACTATAATTGGTCGTTAGCTGAATGATTGACTGCCCGGGATACAGGCTGTGGTTTGAGTTGGCCGATCGAATGCAGCAAGACTTATAAATTGCACTTATTCAGCAAAAGTATTCTTATGAGATGTGCCAAAACGATCTCTAAAAGTTATAAAATGCGATGCGGGAAAACTGACTTAACAGGGGCAACCTCATTCAATCAACTGAGACACAATTACAAAAGCATTTTAAAAGTTTTAATTTTAATTTCTAAATTTAAATTTTAAAAAGGGACAAAAAAGGGGATTTTAAAAAGGGGCTTTTTTATCATTTCATATCCCCCCCCACTAAAACAAGAGCCACAGGGCTCGCCTGCAAGACCTGTGGGTCTTATCTCGTAAATTTAACCCAGGGTGTTTTTTTTTTTTTTTTTTTTTTTTTTTGCTCCAGCTCTCAAGTTAATTGGACCTATTTTTACATTCATATCAAGTTACATAAAAATATTGTTCACATAAAAATATTGGTTACACTAAAACATTGGAATTCTTTAAATGGTGCTGCAGCAAAATAATAAGGGGACAGTCTCGAGACATGGGACCTTTAATTACACCAAACTGTCTCTAAAGCAAGTCTTTTGGATGTTTTTTGTAAATGTCTCTGGGTATTGTCCATTGAGAAACATCCTTTTTTGGTGTAAAATTGTAACATTAACATATACAGAATATATAACATATACTAAAATACTCAAAGATAAACCTACTGAAAACTATATAACATATTCAAATGTAAAAAATATTTACAAATACAAAATATTCAAAATTATAAAATATTCATTAATACAAAATGTTCAAAAATATAAAATATTCAATAATACACAATATTCAAAAATATAAAATATTCAATACTACAAAATGTTCAAAAGTATAAAATATTCAATAACATAAAATGTTCAAAAATATAAAATATGCACTAATACTATCAACACAAATATATTGTCTACCAAAATGCACTTTGGCAAGTTTGCATTTCTAAAAATACTGAATTTTCACACTGAGCTAACATAAAAGTAAAATACACTGTAATACTAACAACAACAAACACATTCCTTCTTATTCTACCTTTCGGTTTCGGTAGGGACTTTACTACTTCTTTGATGCAGCCAAGGGTTATTTTTATGAAAAACAAACTAAGTTGTCTTAAAAAAAAGGAAAACTATAGCTAAAAAATTATAAATATGCGTTTGCTATAATTTTCACCATGCCCAGGGTCAGTGTGACACGGATTTTAATACTCTGAGGTGAATATCCTCCCAAAAAATGTGCCTCTTGCACAACTGAAAAAGGAAGGTGGGCAATCGACATTCACCTACAGAGGGGAAGCGAAGCAGTTTTGCCAGATTCTCCGTTCAACCTGGAAAGAGAATCTGGGAAAACAGTCCGGCTAAAGATGGGTGGCCACGGAGCGGAGGACCCCTTCATAGGTCACAAAATTATCATAATAATATAGTTATAAAAAAAACAAAAATTCTAACAGTACTTTTAAACTGTCATCATCATTCTACGCCGCCGGGGAGTTAGGTTACACGCCCAGCTGGGTCCTCGTCCAAATGCTACGAGCAAGGGGGACGATAGGAAAGCAAAAATAAAAAATTGAAAGATGAAAGAGATAGATTGGGTTTTATTCATGGTTGAGCTTAAGGTTTTGAGGTGGGTGGTAGTATCTTAACTTGGAGGAATGGACAATTTCAGAATTTCTCTTAAAATGTGGACTGGGTTTATCAATTTCAAAGGATACATCAGAAAGTTGTTTTAAAATGGTGTATGGGCCAGAGTATGGCGAAGTCAGTTTACGGGTATTAGGATAATGAAATTCTTCATACATTACAATGTCACCAACTTTAAATTTTACAGGAAGGAAACGAGCATCATAACGGACTTTATTCTTTTTATGGTAAGCAATTGTTCTCTCTTTAGCCAATTTTCTAGCTTCCTCCACAGGGGGATAATAACTATTATTTGGTAAAGGAGGATCATATGGTAATTTTCCTAACAATAAATAACTAGGGGTGAACTGGGTTACAGAATGGGGAGTATTATTATATTCATATAAGACTTCATCTAAAAGCTTAGTCCAGGGTATTTTCTTGGTTGTGGAATTGACTTTACATTTTAATCTAGTGACAATAGTCTGATTTAGGCGTTCAATTTTCCCATTCGTTTCTGGGTGATGGCTGCTTGTTAATCTGTGTTTTACATTGTAAGTACGAAGAAATCTTTTAAACCTGGAAGCTGTAAATGCTCCATTTCTGTCGGTTAACAATCTATTTGGTACTTGTATCTGAAATAATTGCTTCAAAATGTTTGTATAAGTTTCGGTGGTTACACTTTTTGAAGGAAAACCCCACACATAGCGAGTTGCATGGTCAACGACTAAATGCAAATATTTTTTTGTAGAATTGTAATAATTAAATCCGCCAACAGAGTCTACTGCTAAACATTCAAAAGGTATATCTGTTGGGGACATTAATTGCAATAAACCAAACCTTTTTTGCCTACATTTTTTGTTTATCTGACAAGTGTGACAGTGTTTTACAAAATTTTCAATGTCCTGATTAATGTTAGGCCAATAATACTGCAGAGAGATTAATTTTATCATCTTATAAATTCCAGGATGGCCAAATTGTGTGTGGGTTTTTTCTAAGAGGGGTAGACGTAAAGACATGGGGACCACAATCTTATACAAACTTTTCTTTCTAATTACAACAACATCATTTATCTCAGTGTATTTTTTACCATCAACTGTTACATTTTCTTTTCTCTGATTGTCTCTTACTTCATTCAAGTCAAGGAGATGTATAATATGGGGTAAATTTTCCGAAACAGGCTGTCTAGATAGCATATCAGCTTCAACATTAGTGGAGCCTTTTTGGTATTTAATTTCATAGTCAAACATACTAAGTTTTAGGGACCAGCGGAAAAGACGTCCTCTTAAATTTTTAACACTTTTGAGCCAGGTAAGTGCCGCATGGTCTGTATGTATGACAAATTTTTGACCGTGTAAATAATGATAAAATTTATCTAAAGCATCCACAATCGCCAAGCATTCTAACTCAGTAATTGCATAATTTTTTTCATAATCGCGAAGATTTCTAGAGTGATATGCTATAGGATGTAATGTTCCTTTTTCATCAACTTGTTTCACAACACATCCCACTCCATGACTTGATGCATCTACAAACAAATGACAAGGTGTTTTGGGATCAAACAACTTTAATATAGGTTTTTCAATTAAAGCATTTTTTAACTTTTCGAAAGAATTTTGACAATTTTGGTCCCATACATAGGGGACATTTTTCTTCAACAAATTGTTGAGAGGGTATCGAATGTTAGCATATTTTGGAATAAATTTGTGATAAACGTTTATAGATCCCAAAAAACGTTGTAATTCTTTTACATTCGTAGGTGGTGTTAATTTCTTAATTGTCTCTATATTAGGGTTGTCAGGTGTGATACAACCATTCGAGACTTCATATCCTAGGAGATTAATTTTGGATTTAACAAAATTACACTTTGACAATTTTAGTTTAAGGTTTTCTTGGACACAGATATTAAATAAGGTCTCTAAATGACACAAATGTTCTTCTTCATTTTGGGAGAATACAATAACATCATCAAAGTAACTACAGGCAAAGTCAATTTTGTATTTATTAAGGATTCTTCTGAGGGTACGGTTAAACCAAGCAGGCGCGTTTTTCCATCCGAATGGTAAACGATTCCACTCATATATTCCAAAGGTAGTGGCAAACGCCAGCTTCTCCGTATCTCGAGGGTGGATAGGGATGTGCCAATATCCACTGGCCAAATCAAGAGTGGAAAAAACTTTAGCATGTGCCAATTTATCTAACAGGGTGTCTATTCTAGGTAAGGGTTCTGCATCTGTTTTTGTAATGGCATTCAATTTTCGAAAGTCAATACATAACCGGGTTTTCTTCCCTTCTTCACGTTTATACACCAAAGTTACGGGTGATGAATAAGGGGAATAGCTTTCTTTAATGATACCGGCTCGCAATAAATTCTGAATTTGGTCTTTAATTTCTTCTTCTTCCTTAGGGGAAGTGCGATATGCTCTTAAAGAAACGGGGAGGTCTGATGTTAACTGTATTCTCTGGGGTTCAATGTTTACACAACCTACATCATATTTATCTTTAGCAAAAACACAGACATATTTGGCTAGAAGAGCAGGTAATTGTTCCTTGACAGTCTGAACATTTGGCACATGTTCAGTGGTCTCGAACAACTCCGGCTCAAAATTTTCTTCGAATATCTCTGCATTTTTAACTGTATTTTCCATTTCAAGCTGGTTAGTATATGTTTCTGATAAATGTAAGGTATGATGGGATGAATTTGTTGAAATACTGTCCATGAGAGGTACTTTCTTTTTCTCTTGCGTGATTTGCATTTTAACACAGTCAATATTCAATTTAAACAGTTTACAGTGGGGTAGCCCAATCAAAGCATAAGGTAAGTGATTATTAATTATAAAAAGTTCAACATTCTTAGAGATATGTCCTAATTTCAAACTAACAAGGCATTTTTCTTTCAAAGCTAGAACACCTTGTGTTTGTGTGACCGATATACTCTGCTGAACTTTACATATTTTTAGGTTAAGTTTGTGGGCTAAATGATAAGGAATAACACTGATAGAACTCCCTGTATCGATCAAACAAGGTAGTGAGCCTTCACTTTTTACATCAGTAATTTTTTGACAATTTCTATTTGATTTTTTGTAGCTAGCTTTTTCTTTTTGTACATGTCCGGACATAAGAAACCGTCATTGATTACTAGATATATTTTTAGATGACTCATTAGCTCTCTGATCTGGGTTGGGGTTCGCAAAATTCATATTGGGACTAGGGGTTGGAACTGCTAAGACTTGTTGTCGAAAAGGGCAGTATTCCACCCAATGATACGCATTTGGTATTCCTATATTAAAACAAACTTTGCATGGGGAGGGTGGCAAAGTGGTCTGGTGATGTACATTTGTTCTCGGTTGACCATTTGTCGTCGGTCTAACTGTATTTTGGGGATTTCGTGCTTGATTAGAAGCAAAAGGTCGAGTCGGGGGGTTTTGATAGGGAACTCTGTAGTTCCACTGCCAGTTATAATTCTGTTCTGTCTCATATGGGGGGCGAAACGGTCGCCATTGTCGATACTGATTGGGGTTTTGTGGGCTTGCATCTATTTTGCTCTCATTTCCTTTTCTGTCCAGTTGCAGCTTGCAAATTCTGAATACTAATTCACGCCATGAATGTGTATTTGAGGGGTTGCTTGCAATAACTAGCTTTTGCATTTCTAACGGCAAGCCTTCCGTTAATCCTTCCAAGATAAGCTTCTGGTCTAACCCTAAGGTTCTCCCTATTTTAGTCTTTTTCTGATAGTATTCGTTCAGGTCCTCTCCAATCTTGTATCCAATACGGGAAAAATCAGTTAAAGAAAGAGTGTCGGGAATTTCGTAATGCTCATTGAACAAAGTGACAAATTCGGACCAATGCAGCACATTTAAACAATTATTAATGTACAACGTAAGTGCACTGTCTTTTAAGTATTTCTGTATGTGCCTAATTTTCCAGAAGTCGTCTTTTTCCTGTTCTACACAAACACTCTCAAAATAGGTCAGCTAAGCGGTCCAATTCATATTTGAATTAGGCGAAAACGCAATAATATCCGGTTCTATGGACATTTTCGGGCTAGCGGTTACTGAGTTGTGACCAGACCCAGCTTGAGCTGACAGGGTCTGTTCACCTAATGTTGTTACATTATGTGTCTGTGTGGCAATCTCGGACTTCTGAGTATCTTTCTCTTTATCTGATTTGTTTTCTAAGTCATTCTTTTCAGGAGGGGGAGTGACACTCATCTTGAAATACAAAATATTACAAGATTACACAAAAATATAAGGCACAATTTAAAGCAAATAAAAATGGAATATTTTTCAAAAAAATTGCAACACAATATTTGTAACAAAAATGGGCTTAAATCTAAATAAAATTCAAATTTAATACATCTTTTTTTTTTTTTTTTTTTTTTTTTTTTTTTTCAAATTGAGATTTAAAAAAAAAACGAACTTTGAACTAAAATTTTAAAATTCCAAAGATTTAAATACTGTCTAAATTTCAGAAAATTACTCTCTTATAGCAAAAATAAATAAAATAAACGTTGTCTTATTCTAATTTTGGCTATTAAAATGACAAACAATTAAAAAACTACCTTTTAAAACTGTATTCTTTTTCTCTTTTTTAATTCAAGAATAGATTAAAATGGTCTTACCTTCAACAAATCTATTCAAGGACAGCCTTACATATCCACAAACAAAACAACAACAAAAAAAAAAACGATCTTCATAAAAATTTCCAGGATTAAATTTACTCCCTGCATAAAAAAAAAGAAATCATTTTCTCTTTTTCTTCTTAACACAAATCAGTGAGTTATCTGCCGGTAGAAAATTCGTTTTTCAACACGGTTCTTCATTTTGACCTGGTGACCCACTTTCTCAGCTGATAACGTCCATGGCTGGGCTGGGAGGAGAGAGTTTTATTTTTCTTTCTTGCAAAGACTGTTTCAGAGGCTTGTTCGTTGGAGAAATAATTGATTTTCAGTAACAGATAATTTTTTCTTGATTGCTAGGCAGATGAATGTTTTTCCCGTTCTTTTTGACCAGTCTTTTCCTTTTAATGACCAGATTTTTTTCTTTTTAATTAATTGCTAGGGAACGACACTTTTTTTTTTTTTTCGTTTTCTTTTTCACTCATGGAAGGCAGAAAAAGGATTTGAAAACTGTTCTTTTTAGAGATTTCTTTCGTCACTTGTTACACACCTCTTGAGTTTTGTTGGAATTAATTGCTGGTTAAATAAACAGTAGATACGTCATTTTTTAGGACTTCATTACACATCTCGTTGTTGTTCTTGCTGGAATTAATTTCTGGAACTCTGGGATTTGAGCCGCGCAAATAAACCGTCGTGCCGACTTTTCAATGTAACGAATTCGTCGCTACTCCAGTTATGGATCTTCTGTCGTGTCGTCGGCCAAGGCCCGACCGCTGGGGGCAGGGGCGCGAACCGCGGACGCGTGCGTGCCGATTTCTGAGCGAATCCTCGGAACTTCTATCATCTTTAGGTAGTCGCAGGCCGCGAGTGGTATCCGGGAAATCAAAGTCAGATTCAGACAGTAGTTATTCCAATAAAGACACAGTTTTTCCGGGGACCTGATTTATTGTTCCTTTGTTACATCCTTTTGAGAAATCAGGCCCCTTTTGGCTTGAGAGCTGCTAATTTACTTTATGGACATCGGGCTTGGGAATTATGTGTACCGCTAAGCGATACTTAGAGAGCCGAGTGTCGTGGAGTTAGGGCATTCTTTTGATGGTCAAAAGCCCTGTCCGGGGACCTGTGCATCGGTATAAATATGCTGTATTTCGCATTATTCCAGCTAGGGGCCGTTGAAGTCAAAGGAGGCGTCTTTAAACTATAATTGGTCGTTAGCTGAATGATTGACTGCCCGGGATACAGGCTGTGGTTTGAGTTGGCCGATTGAATGCAGCAAGACTTATAAATTGCACTTATTCAGCAAAAGTATTCTTATGAGATGTGCCAAAACGATCTCTAAAAGTTATAAAATGCGATGCGGGAAAACTGACTTAACAGGGCAACCTCATTCAATCAACTGAGACACAATTACAAAAGCATTTTAAAAGTTTTAATTTTAATTTCTAAATTTAAATTTTAAAAAGGGACAAAAAAGGGGATTTTAAAAAGGGGCTTTTTTATCATTTCATATATATATATATATATTAAATATGAGTAAGGAGTCTTATTTACAAGTCACGTTAAATGAAAATTATGATAATTATATTACGCTAACTATGTTATTTTGATAAAAATGTTGTAGAATGCTTTTATAACGGAATAGCTACTCATGGGCAGTAAAATTTTATTTTTCGAAAGAATTGTGACAAAAAATTGGGAAGCCTGAGAAATCTTTAATCTTGGTAAGCCGACAATTATCACCAAGCTTATTTTTATTTGCTTATCTATCTAGTCGAAGTGATTTCGTCAGAGTGAGAATCATCAAGTTCTGTATTGTTGATTGCTATGTTTTGGACAAAGGCTTCCGATATGAGCATACAAGATGAGTATACGTCACAACTCTTTTATAAAAGCACTGTAAATTTCTGTATCAGTAAAACTTATTAACACAGTATTTAGTAAAACACTGCATATTATCAGTGTTTTTTTTTCAACTACACCAGCTGACACGCCCATCGTTGCCCGGGCAGAATGTCATTGATAAATAGGTACTACTTGATTATCCCGTGACCAATTTCACCAAATTTTATAAATCGCCAAATTATACAAATTGACATAATTTTAATTTTAAATAACAAAAGAACAAATATATTAGTATAACATTAATAAAAATACAAATCAAACGTCGAAAAAAAATCACTTGATGATGTAACAAACACGTGTTACGTGTTTAATGTCAAGTGAATGTGACATTTAAGATCAGCCATTATTGGCATTTAATCTTATAGTTTGGCGTTAGAATTTGGGTAGACGGGATAATCCAGTAGTACCGAAAAATATAACAGTGGAGTGGGCCATATAAAAACAAGACTGAATAATATGTATTTATGCACAAATGTCATATACGCACCACGTTGGCGCGATTTTTTTCGGACACCAATTTGGCGAAAACCTCGTTTTTGAATACCAGTTACATACTAATTTTTAAAAAGGAAATAACAATAAATAAAAAAAAGGTTTTATTATAACTATAGAACAAAACAATTTATATAGTTTTAAAAAACAAAATAAAAGTAAATAAACAATTTATTAATAAATAAACAACAACGTACATGTTACCCTATTAAGTAAAATAACGACACTTTGGGGCCAGTTAAGTACTCTGGTGATTATATGACATTGGCGTCAGAAAAAAAGCGCTCCGACGTGGTACGTATATGACGTCTGTGCTTTTATTTATGCTAAAAACTTGTAAAAAATTTAAATAAGAGCTAAAATTTCAAAGTATAACAGTTACGTTTAAAAAAAAGAAATGGTCAGGGAAAATTATTTGACTTACTTTTAAAGAATGAAAAGGTCAGGGGAGTTCTTACGTTTGAACCTAAATGTCTTATCAGTATAAGATCGAGGCTTGATATAAATTAAGATTTGTGTAAATTAAGATTTGTGGAAATCAAATGTGATGCATTTTATAAAACGATTATTAAGCTTATTTTGGCGATCGTTTATTCTCCGTGTTTGACGACGTTCTCGAGTCAATCTGTTTCGATTTTCTCTTCTTAATTCGACTTCTTCTTCACTTTCAAGCAACCTTTTATGTGCATTTCTAATGATATTTTGAAGCTCTATAATTCCAGTGAAAAAGAAAAGCGTAGATAAACCCGAATTACCTCGACCTAAATCCTGCCAAAGGACTTTTACACAATAACCAATGAGATGCGTTGCATTCGGGTGTTGCCATTAAACAATTACAAATAATCGCTATTTCTGTGTCATGTACGATAGCGTAATATATATATATATATATAGATTATTTTTAAAACTGACGTCATTTGTTACACACATTTCTTTCTGCGAAGTTTCAAAACTGCTAAAGGGAAAATGACGCACTTCTACAAAAAATATTTGAGTTCTAAGAATTAATGTACATGTTTTTCTTTATAAGATGACGCCATTTTCATCCGATAAAGTATTCAACTTTTAGGATCCATGAGAATAATCTTAAAGATATCCATGGAAAAGTATGCATATGACATCACGATGTCACTTTTCACCGCTCTTTGAATACTAAGCATGAAATGGCTACACTCGTAGGCGAAAATTTTTTTCAACGTTTGTTCGGACTTTTTCATTTGGATACTAATATTTTTTGTAAAGTTTTTGTTTCGCTTTACATTTCTTAGTTTAAATAAGTTAAAGAAAACTTTTTGAAAATACTGGTGTCTAAATCCAGAGGACTAGACTTTTAAGAAATTCCGCCGATGTCAGCCACCATTTTTGTGACGGCGCTCAGGCATACGATTCAGGGGGCAGTACACTTTCGCGGATTAGTAAACAAGCCCAGCAAAAAACGATGTCGTCATTCAAGATATTCGAGAAAACATTTTTGTTATGTATTGATTCATAAGATTTCATTTGTTTGTAGTATAACAATGGATACTAAAAATTAAATGTAGTTTATAATAGCTCCATTGTCGAAAAGAGATAATTCATTTATATTTATTTACTCCAAATTTGGAAAATGTTATTTCATACGGATTAAAGAAATCGCTCTATTTCAACTATTTGTACTGTTAAAGTGAATGTGGTGGAAATAAATCGTATAGATATCTATAAAATACATTTTTGGAAAGAGAAATTAAACTAATAATCAGTGAACCTATTTATACAAAGATAAATAAACAAAGGTAATTATATATCCACCGGTTTTAGAGCGTATACGATAATCATGGCAAAACGCGTATTTTAATTTATTTTTTTATTTTTTTACAGTTGTTATAAGATAATGGCAACAAAGATATAGTAATCCAATATTTCGCTTTTAATTTCTGTTGATATGGTATATTTTGATCGCAATCATTACAGAAATGCAATTAAAAATTAGAAAAGGTAATTAATATTTCGAAAACTAATTCAAATTTTAAAATTTTGTGACCACTTTTGACACCTTAGAATCTATAGGGATATCTAGCTGCATGAAGTCTCAGAATGTTTAGACTTCTGCCCAAATGTTTCATAATTTCACTTCATTAAATCGCAGAAAGTATTTTATGATCTTCGATTGAATAAGGTGATGATAAGACTTCTATTTAGATATTAAACAGAAAATATCCAATTTGAAATAACTGTGCCGTGCTGCACGAAAATTCTAAGAAATGTACGCACTTTAAAAACATTACTTGCGCGCCGTTTCAGAACGACCGTCGTTTTGTATTTTTAACGAAAATTTTATAATTTTTAGTGTTCCGTACTTAAAAAGTGAAAACGGAACCATTATAAGATCACTCCTTTGTCTATCTGTATGTATGTCACAGCCATTTTAAACTATGGAACGTGGAAAGTTCAAATTGGGGGAAATAATAAAGACTATTAACCCACATATTTACAGATTTTTAAACATTCGCAAATATATTTAGGAAAAATGCAGAGAGGTTAATTAAGTGACTTTAAAAAATCTTTTCTTTGTATATCGTGTGAAAGATTTCGTAATGCTGAACTCAAAAATACATTTCTTTTAATTTTAGGTATTACATTTTCAGAGATATCGTCGAAAATGTAGTGCAAAAATATGTTCCCACACATCTATTTCCGAATCGTCTGAAATTAAAATTATGAAAAAAATAGAGGAAGTAGGCGGTAATTTAAACCTTACGGGAAAATTATAGCGATTACCCTAGGTCACGGTAGTTTTTGAGTAAAACGCATCTTCCCGTTGCACACAATTTTCAATTTGCGGGCATTCAGCAAACGTGTTGAGGAGCGCTGGAGGTATTTATCGTAGCAGAAGTATTGTTGATAATGATTTTTGAAAAAAATCGTCGGAAATTAGCCGAGATATTAACCCTAAAAGTTACGCACGGTTTAGACATACATAATGATAGGGGCGGCATAATCAATGTACCATCAGCTTTCAATGCCTAGATAACAACTTTTAATGATATGTTTGTGTAATGCAATGCCCAGTAGCAATATAAAAGCAATAACCGGCAAATTGTCAAAAACAGACTAATTTAATTAGAATTAATCACATAAATAGTATGGGATTTGCGACTAATTTCCATTGAGTGGATCTTTCAATATGCCTCCTGTGTCTTTAAAAGTTAATTAAAAACCCATCTGGAAAAACACCGCATGAAGGCGGCGTTGTAGCTTTGCGACATTCTTTCGAAGAGCGCTTAGCATAATGCCAATTTAAACTTTGATCAATGGTTTTGTTTTAACTACCTGCAAAAAGAAAAGATTAATACCACGCTAAATTTAGTTTTATGAAATGCTAATTTAAGTTTAAATATGCACGACTTTTATTGTCAGTATCGAATTAAGTTCCTAAAAAAACAGATTATGATATGATTAAAAAAGGAGTTATATAGAATAGCAATATTTCATATTATTTAATATTTATATCTCTTTGAACTTTTATGGTTTACACATTCATACTTTGGGGTTATTACATATATAACGTTATGAACATTTTGTTAATTTTGAACCCCCACCCCCCCCTTTACGATAACATAGGGTATGATTCTTCAACACCCCCCCCCCCCTCCATCCGATGTATTCGTTATCAATATCTAAAAATTATTTTAGTTTTAGATTCTTTTTCTTTCCCTTTATACACTTACAGTGATATACACATATGATTATACATTTATTAGTTGCATACTTTACGGATTCAAGAAGTAAATAAAATATCAATAAATGAAATAAATTTATATCAAACAAGCTGTTACCCATGACTTCGATCACGTAATACTTGAAGAGGAATAAATGCATCAATTAAGCAAAACATTTCGATAATTAAAAGCATATAAAATTAACCATTTATCACATTTTATAGTACAAAAACTTCTAATGGTCCCAATTTGCATATTTTTGTTTATCCATATAGGATCATTTAGATTTCTATCGCGAGCATGAAATTTCATACTCCTGTTCTAAGGTTAAATGAGGAATAAATTACATGTCTGTTATTCTATTTTATCATTTATATTTATTATATTTTACGAGTCAGAACCCGTCGAATTCGAAGAAAAAATATGTTTAAATTGGACCTCTGTGCTAAACGAGTGTGACATAACTCGTGTAAGGTATCATATAGTTTATCGGTAAAAGTGCAAGTAATACAATTTTTAACATAATATAAAATACCATTGTATCTGTGTACGGCTTTTCAACTACAATATTTCAGGTTAATCGTACTAAAGTTTTTAGATTAAATTTTAATTAACTTCAAATTTTAATATACAACATAAACACAAAATATTTTTTTACAGGCATATCAAAACACAGTTCAAAAACTTTTCGTGTGATATCTCGTTCATCATGTTGTGTTTAGTATATTTACAGGAAAAAGAATGTTCAGGTTTGATCATGATTAACATGGGTTTTTTGAATAATTTGGAATGTACATCAGATATCAGTCGCAAAAATAGAGAGGTTCAGAAAAGTTCCAGTCAAAAATAAAAATTTTACAAAAATGTTATACATAACAAAAATTTCTTTTAGAATTCAATATAATTGTAATCATGGTGGAATTGAAATTAGTCTATTATTTTTTTTAAGAACCAAAATGATTTTTTAGCGAATATTTATTTTTGAGACTTTGTTAATAAAAAAGATACGTACAATAAACGAAATTCGTATAATTTGACCTTTTCTAATTATTTTAATTTTGTATACGGCTATAATTTTTGTCCCCATTTAAGGCGGCTCGTTTCCTACAACACAATTCCCTGTAAACCAGAGTTGCAAGTTTTATTCGGAAATTTAGGAAATTAAGGAATAGTATTTTATGCTTTATTAAATAAGAGAAATTTCAGATAACATAAAGCAAAAATTCTTTTTTTGGAAATTTCCAGTATGAATTTCAAATTTTTAGTTAAAATTAGAGGTCAAACTACTGGTACAGTGGCTAGAATAGATAGTGTGCCGTTCATTGGTTACTATAACGCTTTTTTTTTTGTCCTGAAAGAGAGGACGGCGCAAGGTGGCGCGCATGTTATCACCGACTGCGAATTTTGAAAGCTTTTAGCGCCATGACAGTGAAGCATATTGTAAACAAACGCGAGTTTTTCCCATAAAGTTTTAATTATGTCTGTTTAAGAAACAAAATATGAGTGAAAAACCAACAAAAAATATCAGCAAAGGTATGGTTTTGCGCCTGGTTGTCGTAATTTGTTTTTTTTAAATAACTGTATAAATAGCAAAATGTATCTGTTTTCAATTAGTTGATCTCCAATTTTGTTCTAAGTAAAAAGAAAAAAAAATGCATTTTTAGAATATTGTTTGATTAAGTTTTAATGATAAGTGCAATTTGTTTTAGTTTCTAATTTATAGTGTGCTTAAAAATATTTATTGTCAGCAGTAAGTTGACTAGTTTGAAAATATAGCATATAATATCGAAAATATCGGATATTTTTTATATTTTCGAAAATATCACGATATTTACGAACCCTGGGCCCGGGGGAAGGACATTCCTCCACAAAGGAATGAGATGTCCCTCCGGAAGATTTGATATTTTGTTTTCAATGGTAAAAAAAAGTAATTCCCCCCCCCCTCCCCCGGAGCTACAAAAATCCATTTCGGAGAAAAGTGTCTGAATTCAACACTGGTTTGCACAGTTTTGGAAGTAGTGAACAGTTGTTGGTATTAGTAAATAAAGCTAAAGCGAATTTAACCTTTGAATTTATTAAAAAAATTATTTACTTTTCATACATAATTCATAAAGAAACAAATGTTTATAATTTCTCTTAAGAATTTTAATATGTGATTTCCAATGTGAAAATGATTTATTTAACAAATGGGCCTTTGTTTTGAAAATAACACAAAGTAAATATTGCTATTGCGAGTTTATTTTTAAATGTTTGCACAGTTTTATAAGTAGTGATAACAGTTGTTGGTATTTCATATTTGCAAATAAAGCTAAAGCAAAGGGCATAGCCGGGTAAGCATTGGAAACATGCCTTTCAATCAAATTTCCTGATTTTTTTCCCAGATGTGGCTACATATCTGACAATGTATTTCTCCTATTATCACCCTATAAATATTCATATTTAATGAGATAAAAATGTTTTTTCAATTTTTTAAAAAACAGATTTTCTCAAAAACTACTGCACGGAAATTCATGCCATTAACCCAGGATATATAGATACCAAAGATGCATAACTCGTAATTTTTGTATAATTTTCTGTTAATAAGAACTATGTGAAATAGCGAAATAAGAATTCAAAAAAATAAAAATCATATCTTATATTTATCCGAAAATTACCATTTTTTTGTAAAAAATTCCCCATATGTGGCCGTATATTCTGTATAAATGCCGAAAGTTTGCGTTTGGTACTACATATAAATATTTACAAAAATGTATAGTAAAGTTATTGAAATTCATTTTAAGGCGTGTTTTGGGGCGGAGCTACGCAACTTCGACATTCGTAGAATTTTTGGAACAAAGTCAGCAGAAAATATGTCAACTGATGTATTTTAGATTCCATTAAGCATATAAGCATTGTTTTTCAACTTCATGTTCATTTTGATATCGACAGCGTTGAGAAAGTTGCTCATGTGTTCATTAAAATCTAAAATACTGCAATTCTATAACTGTTTACTCCAAAAATTCTTCGGGTGTCGAAGTTGAGTAGCCCCGCCCTAAATAACGCCTTAAAATGAATGTCAATAATTTTAATATATATTTTTGTAAATATTTATATGTAGTACCCAACGCAAACTTTCGCCATTTATACAGAACATATGGGATCACATGGGAATTTTTTTACAAGAAAATGGTAATTTTCGGATAACCATAAGATATGATTTTTATTCTTTTAAATTTTTATTTCGCTGTTTCACACAGTTTTTGTGAACAGAAAATTATACAAAAATTACCAGTTATGCATCTTTGGTATCTATATATCCTCAGTTAATGTCATCAAGTTCCGTGCAGCAGTTTTTGAGAAAATCCGTTATTTAAAAATTCGGAAAAACATTTTTTTCTCATTAAATAGCAATATTTATTGGGTGGTAATAGGGAAAATATATTGTCAGATATGTAGCCACATCTGGGAAAAAAATCAGGAAATTTGATTGAAAGGCATGTTTCCAATGCTTATCCGGCTATGCCCTTTAACCTTCCGTCTACGAGACGGGTCCATTGGACCCGACATGTACATTCAAAATATTTATTCAAACCAGAAATTTCTTCAAAACAAACTAAATGTATAAATCAGACAATAATAAGTTAAATAAACAAATTAAATAGTTTTAAGTAAAAATTCTGGTGTAGAATGTTTTTATAAAACTTGAGTAAAATTTCCGGTAGTTCTAGGGTTAACCTTTGAATTTATTTACTTTTTTCATACATGGATTCATAATATATATATATATATATATATATAATTTTTCTTAAGAATTTTAATATGTGATTTCAAGTGCAAGAAAGATTTATTTAACTAATGGGGCTTTGTTTTGAAAGTAACACAAAGTAAATATTGCCATTGGGAGTTTATTTTTAAATATTCATTGTATGTTTGCGCAATTTTAGAAGTGTTGAACAGTTGTTGATATTTGTAAATAAAGCCAAAGCGAATTTAACATTTGGGTTTATTTTTGAAATTATTTACTTTTCATACATAATTCATAAATATATATATATTTTTAATTTTTCTTAAGAATTTTAATATGTGATTTCAAGTGTAAGAAAGATTTATTTAACAAATGGGGCTTTGTTTTGAAAATAACACAAAGTAAATATTGCTATTGGGAGTTTATTTTTAAATATTCATTGTATGCTTGCACAGTTTTAGAGTAGTGAACAGTTGTTATTTGTAAATAAAGCTCAAGCGAACTTAACATTTGAATTTATTTACTTTTCACACATATAATTTTTATTTAAAAAATTGTCTCTGTTCTAAAATAACAGTTTGTAAATAATATATTTATTGAAATACTTCAGACTTGTTTTCATCTAAATATTAATTCCTATATTTAAATGTCTACTTATATAATATTAAAATAAGTATCGAAAAAGCATTAATTTATCCGATCTGCTTTCGGAAATTTCCAGTCTATACTACAGCCAGCGCCATCTACTGGGGGATTACTTTCGCGCGCATTTTTTTAGCGTGGAACGGCACACCATATATTCTAGCCACTGTACTACTGGCAGCTCCGATGCAAACAAATTCTCCTCCATTATTTTTCATGCCGCCATTGTAAACAGCATGATTCCGTGAACGTCACTTTCTGAAAACATGAATAGCAAATCTGAGAAAATATTTTTAACATATAAATATCATGAGAAAATTTTTCTGGTATCAACTTAAAACTTTTTTAAAATGTTACTTTGAAGTAAAAAACCGATTTTTTCACTAATTGCCTTATGCAATCGCCTTAAGTAGAGCGCAAAATAACAACAATAAATTTTAAAGAGTGATGTGTATTTAATTGTTAATGTTATCCACATGTCTTCAGTGGCGCAGCCAGAGTGGGGGTTTTGAGGCACTGCATACCACTTTTTTCTTAAAGCCTTGTTTCGTTTTATTAAATCAAAAAAATTCAACAGGTAAATTTTACAAAGTTAACTCTATAAGAATAGCGGTACATTGAGCTTGAAAACCAGCACCCTGGCTGCGCCACTGCACGTCTTTGCAAACAATGTATAGTTGGGATACATTATTTTCAACATAATTAGCAGGGATTTTTTAATACATTAGGCTTTGGAAATGATTTAATGTAGCAAACGCTTTCTATCATAAATTTTTGATTATTCCGTATTAATGAATTGCACTGTGATGATGGAAAATTTCTTTCACAGTTTAAGACTTTTGATATAAAAATTTAACAGTGTTTAACACTAGGAAACCCGGAAATTTTACTCAAGTTACATCAAAGTGTTTGACACCAGAATTTTTATTTAAAATTATTTGACTGCTTTATGTAACGTAAATCTGAGAGCTTTAAATTTAACTTAATTTACGAAAGGATTTCTGGTTCCAAATGACATTTAATCATACGGTCGGAGTCGAATCGGCTCCTTACGGAAGTTCTAGTATTAAAATATCTTATGTGAAATGAAATTGTTCCTTCAAAATCATAATTGAAAAAAAAGTTATAATTAAAAAAAAAATACAGCGTGATTTTCGTTTTGAAGTGGCATCGCAAGGGACATTTTCAAGGGGCGTACATACTTTACAATTTCCATGGTGTTTGGAAACACTATTTTAAAATGGATTTTTTAAATTTAATATTTAAATAACAGACTTAGAAACCACATTATTCAAGAGTAGATTTTTAAATATTTTTCTGCGATTCAATGAAGCTAAATAATGAAACATTTTGGCAGAAACATCTTGGGTGTTCATAAAGTTTTTTAGTTAATTTTTCCCATGAAAGGTCCTATATGAAAGAAATCTATATGTTCAGAACTGACAAAGAAAAGAAATATTACATAGAACAAACTGATATCGGTAACTGTGAAAAAGCATCAATTGACCGAAAAATACTATTATCTTTTTTTTTACCATTTAGTGTCTGGAGATTATATAACACTTCTTTACATTTACCATTAGTCTGTGCTTGCTTTCACAATTTTATCCATTTAGTGATTATTGTATATGTAACTAGCTTCATTAATATGACTTTATGTTTCAGCATTTTCAAAAAGGAAAGAAAGACGAAACCATTTTCCGCAAAATGTATATATTTGCACTGAAGCTAACACTGTATTATTTACAACTCAATAATGCAGATGGTAAGGTTTTCATACGAATATTCAGTCCACTGGTTATCAGACCCATAGCTGCCAACTTTTACGCTTTTTTACTACCACTAAATTTCCATAGAGATTTTCGTCTTATGTAATCGTGAGATTTCGACGATTAAATACGACAACATTTACTATAAAATTTCAGTGGTAGGAAGCAAGCGTAAAAGTTGGCAGCTATGCAGACCATGTTGCTCAAACGGTAGAACATTGACAATGTTAAAGGTTTTGCATTCGAGTCCCGCCATCGGCATTTTGACGCTGAGTTGGAAAAAGTAAATTCGTATGGTGCAAAGGACGTTTCTGCCATATATAAAAAGTATACACGTCTAACTTAGAAGACAGAAATGCAAATATCGCAAAGCTTAATAAAAACCTAATTAATTTAATTCATGTAATCCCCCGCACAAAAAAGCCAAATTTGGACATTGAGTGACTAATTCCTGTTTTCGAAATTGAAGGAAACACTTATCTGGAACAGCGTTTAATTTAAATAGTCATGTAAAAACAGGTGCCGAAAGTTGACCCATTGGGCAAGGATTTCATCTCTACCAAACCGGGTTAAACAAGCGAGTCTTGCGATCAGATAAATGCCTAAATAGATTTGGTAATTATGTGAAAAAGTGATCGACAAGTATGCCTCTTAATTGCTTTTTGCCTTTTCGGTCTATTGTTATTAAATAATTTTTATAACCTTTGTAACTTTTTTTTATCCATCATCGTAATATATTAAGCATGACGATAATTAAAAAAATAAAAATATATTTATTAATCTTAACCACTTTGGCGCGAAAATGATATCTGGTAATAAGACAATTTTTTTTAAACCTTTTTTTTTTTTTCAACTACTCCTAACGGAAAAAATATATTTTTCACAGTCAAAACTTTCTTAATACTTAAAACGGTATGTAATGGAACCAAAGACATTCAATTTATAATACTATTTAACCCCTTGGGGACGAGCGGCCGGTATACGTGCCACGTAATGTGCTCAGAATCCTTGATTATTCTCACCAGTAAATTTTTATTGTAAATTTTCCCTATTTAATCCGAGTGTTTTCCCGTTTCAATTACGCAAAAATTTCTGTTTTGAAAAACCCGTGATAAAAGATTAAAAATTCTGTAAAAGACGCTCGGCTCGAAAGGGTTAAGAAAAATGCGGTAAATATCTATATACAGAATAATGTGATTTTAATTTTCAACAGAACGAGCTCGTTCTGTTGAAAATTTGATTAACATTATCTGGGATCTCATCTAACGTACAACAGTTAAATTTAAGTTACAATGTTTTTCTGGACAATTCTCGAATAATCGCAAAGAAAATAATAACAGCTTTTAAATCCTACTGAAGACTACCCTTGTAAAGGTTGAAAACATTCTAGTTTTCTTCTGGTATATTTTGAGATATTTTAAATTTATATTTTAAATATCTTTATATTATATTTAAGCACCAGAAAGTAATGTTTGTACAATTTTTTGTGCTTTATGTATACTTTAATTATTGAAATCAAGGTGAATATAGCGCTAGAATTTTAATTTTAATTTATATAAAATAAGGAAATGTTTTATACGCATGCCCAAACAAGCACAGATTCGTCTAATTTTTGTCATATTTCTTTATACCTTTTAACAAGAAATCGCGCTATCTTCAAAATAATTGGTTGTACCATTTTCAAATTTTATAAGTCCAGAAAAAAAGGATGTACCAAAGCATGTCATTGGTTTCTGTTGTGTATTCTAATTCTTCGATGAAAAAGAAATTTAACGTACACATAAATCAAATGATGCGCCAATCATTTGTTAACTAAATATTATCTTTACGAAAAAACCGCGAAAGAGGGGCTGACTAACATTCAAATACATTTTCAGTAGGCTTATACATCTTAGTACCCAATATTCCGTCAGGAAAAAGATTACTGTACTTCCTAATATACATTCCTATATGCTCGCTGCTCAGCATGATTTCTTCGACAGCAACGTGCTGTAATCGCAAAATCGTATCGCTAATTGGAGTGTGTTTGCCCAAATAGCCCCCCCCCCCCAAAAAAAGGCGAAAAACATTGCACAAAGTATTGCAATTTTTCATATATCGCATCGATACATTTTTCATGAATTTTTTTGCTACACAATATTTATTTAGCTGTTACAAACTGAAATTTTAAGGTTAAAATTTTACTAACCCGTTTACACCGATAATGTAAAATAAGTTAATGTAAAGAAAACTATTTGTTAATGTTTTAATATAATTTGATAAATAGGATGAAATGGGATAAAAATTTGCTAAATAATGTGTCTTTTTGAAGTGCGACATATTTAAAAGTGATTTTTAGACCCATTTACTGACTTTAATGGAACTTTTTCACCGTGTTCGTAAAATCACAACCGGTGCTAAAGGATTAAAATTAATTCCAGATTACGTATCCCAAACAAGATAGAACTTTGCTGTATTTTATTTTAATCGCTTGTTTTTTGGGCTCATTAATGCTCGGGCTCATTAATGACTGCTCGATTTCTTGATCGTAGAAACTAAAAACTAGTCAGTAAATGTAAAGAAGGGATTCTTTTACTTAAAATAATTCCTAAATATGTTTTCTGGTATTAATTATTCTAGTCAAATTAATGATGTTTACAAAGTTTGCCATTCTACTAATATGTGAAAGTAGGGTTGCCAATTCGGCCTCCACTTTTAATTCGAATTTTCTAATTCAAAACAGAAATTTTAAAAGAAGAGAGTTCCCTTTATGTAGTCATTAAATAAAGCAAAAAATGCTATTCTGTATTTCTGGTACTAATTCGCATTTTTCGAATAAAAATGGAGGCCAAACTTGCAACCCAGTGTGAATGTTATTATAATTTGTTTTAGTTTTACACGTTCACGCCGGCGTACATCACAAGAGGGCTACGCTTGACTGTCCCATCGGACGGCGTGTATCACCGGTGGGTCACACTTGACTTTCGCATCGGGTGGCGTGCATCAGCGGTGAGTCACACTCCACTGTTAAATAGAAGGCGTGCACTACAGGCGGGTCACACTCGACTATGCCATAGACGGCGTGCACTACCGGTGGATAACACTTGAATATTCGAAAATTCAGTCATAGAAACAATTCAATATTCTTCCGTCGTGTCGTGTAAAACACTTTAGGTGTCTTCGCTAAACGGTTACTTAAAAAAGTTTTTTTTTTTTTAACTATTACTATTAGTCCAATATTCTTAAAATAATGTTTTAACGTAACTGCATTTATATTTGGAAAATAAATAATATTTCCAACCAATATTTATCTAACAGTAGATAAGTTTTGTCAACAGTGTTGCGACCTTAGTGGTTCCTCTTTTATTCAAATTGCTTCTTTGTTAAAACTTTCATAAATATTTCATAATACTTTCATTAAATAGTGATATTCGCTTTATGTAATCTGTCATGAAATACGATGAATATTGCTATTTAACAAAAAAGCGTTAGGAATCAAGCAATTTCCCTTTTTTATGAGAATAAAGCAAAATTTTGTGTTTACAAAAATGTTGTTATTGGCCAAATCACATGATGCAAATCGATTGATCAAATTATTTTTTCTGTTTTGAAACTGAACATTTTTTTTTCGCTACTGCACTTAGATTCCAAAATTCGTTCATTTCGTCAACAAATTCGTCAACATTTTCATGAATTTTTGAAATTTGAATTTCCATCGATATCTCTTTCCACTATTTTTTTTCTATTGCAATTTAAAATCCGATTCTTTGTCAAGTCTGATGATGCAAAATTCCCTTTGATACCACAATTTGTTAATTTGTTTTATGCATTTTTAAAATGTGAACTTAATGGACATTCTGCATAAAATTTTCAAAAAAAAAAGTAAATTTTAAATTAATATGAAAGGGCCATAGGGAAGGACAAATAACTCGTTAAAATAGCTGTATTGACAGGGTTGCCATTGGTAACAATTTTTTATTTCTATCTCGCACCACTTTCACAAAACAACAAGAACAAAAAATCGTCCAGCATAGATTATGAAACACTTTCCAACACATTCTGAAAACTGCAACAAAACTTTACAATTTATTAAAGTCAAACATGTCTAAATAAATAATTTGGAAAATGCATAACGCATTCTGCTTCCAACTTCTGCAATTACCATGAAAAGTATGTAAAATATCCGTTTTTTTGGTGCACCCCTGTATATGATCGACAGATTCATATATGTATGTTGCATAGTAAGCTAAACGTTAGTTCAATTAATCACATAGCGCATTTGAAATTTCCCATTCAACAATTTCCTTCAATAAACAGAAATGCAAATGAGATCTTTTGTACAGCCCTTTATATGATCCATAGAATTTATACACACCACGTAATATGCAAAAATTTAGGTTAATTTAAAACCCGTATCACAACTGAAAACGCATTTCCAGCAATTATTCTTAAAAAAAAAAAAAAAAAAAAAAAAAAAAAAAAAAAAAAAACTGTATTGTATTGTACTGTGCAGCACTGTAGCCAAATGTATTTCCCTGTACATGAATGATCAATTCTAAGCACACCAAATTCCACAGTGAGTGTTTTATAGTACACTTCAGTGATACGTACAAATTTCATTATATTTAAAATAGTGTAATATCATTTAATACACTGCATACAATTCTTCCCAATAAACCGTAATGCAATGAAATTCTTTTGGGTGTCCCTGTAAATTAATCCTTTAATTCTACGCACTTCATTTCAATGCCGAATATGCCACAGTAAGCACCAATAATATATATCAATCTGACTATGTTTACGCTAGTTAGAGCACAGACGGGCATATAGACAGACAGACCGAGATCATAAACACTTTCAAATATGTTGGACAGTGTTAAAAATCTTTCACATACACATTGACAACATGTGCAAGATAAATATACTACAACATATATATTTTTTAAATAGTGTTGCGAATAGAAAATAAAAATAATCGCCGTGGCAGCCCTGTATTGACTATAAATAGTATATTCAATAAAACAATTCACTGCTATTACCTTTAATCATTAAAATCAATCATCAAAATAACATGGAGTTTAAAAACACATGAAAGATATTGTTTATTCAGAAAATAGGAAATGTACATTATTCGTAAATACCAAAACACATCCTTTTTTTCCTTTGAAAACATTTAGAATAAACAGTAAAATAATCCAATTTTGTTCAGACATTCCACATGACACATTCTTGGAAAAGCAATACATCTAAATTGAATTTCGACAACAAACTGTGGAAATTCGTTTAGCGAACAACGCGAACACAACGAAATGCAAAATTCCTGCGAGAAAAACAGTCATATCAGACGAAAATTTGCATTCGTTGATACCGAATGTTTGAAATGTCAAATAATAAACTGAATCGGTGTTACAAATTCAGCATTCATAGGAAATGCTAATTTCTGCTGGAAATAGATGGAATTTCGAAAAATATATTTAATAAATCGCCGTTATATTTTGAAAAATTATAATATCTTAGGTATCTATATATAATATCTAGATTTAGCCTTGTGAAATATAGAGAAAGTGGGATTGGTATTTATCGTCTTTGCCTTTTAAATTAGAGAGTGCTTGAAAAGATCAATTTAGAATTCACAATGTCGTTGCACATACAGGTTAATTTACTATTCTATTCACAATGTTGTTAATATACTCAAAACCATTGACTCTGTTGAGAATAACATTCATTATACGCAAGAAATTAAAAACAATTATCTAACCTTCGTCGATAGATTTGTCACTCGCCTCTAAAACTGGTTACACCACTTTACGAAAATACATCACAGTCTAATACAACTGTCACGAAATTTTTTTCACAAATTTAAAATCAAATTTAAAAATAATTAAATCTATATTCACCGTAGGAACCAAACACTTTTTTTCTGTCTGTTTTTATATTGCTCGAGGTTTATCTCGAATACAAATTAAATATTTCCGCACAACAGAACGGAATCACTTTATTTATTTCTTATAAAAATAAAATATTTTTGAGCGTTTTATTCTCATTTTGTTGCAGCCGATGGCAACAGCTGTTTCAATCTCAAACATTTAAAATCCCCTTTGCATAAATTTACATTTTTTTACCACTAAAACTGAATAGTATTTTTTTTAAGTCTTCGATTCTAAATGCTAAAAATTGTTATTAAATTTTAACAATAATAAGTAAAAAACGTAAATTTGACAGCTGTTTCAATAACACGACGGCATGGCTTCCTTCCCTGCGAAAAATTATTTTTGCAGACTCGATGGCTTTTGTTTAAATCAGATAAATTTTGTCATTGAGATACAGAAACGGCGATTATACGTTGGGAATAGCCCTTTCTGTATCAGAGCACAATTAATCCAAAAATAAGGAAAACAACGCATGTTTAACCCTTTCGGGACCGGGGTCTTTCACACAATTTTTAATCATTTTGCATCACTTATTTTTTCGTAACCAATCCCGAAACAAGGCAAATGTTACATTTCTTTATTACTGGTGCCGAAAACAATGGCACCAAACAATGGAACAGAATTCTGTTCCATCTCATTTCATTGAAAAAATCATAAACAGATTTAAAGTGAAAAATGAAGAAAAACGAAGTACAGCTCCAATTAAAAGTTTGAAATTTTGTATAGTTAACTACATCCCAAAGTTTTTTGAGAGTATGAGGAATACCCTCCTCAAGTTTGGTGTTACATTAACCGCAGTCCCACCCCCAAAGTTAAAGGATTTATTAATTGCGAAAATTGACCCTATCCAAGCCATCAATAGATCAGGAGCCTATATTATACCCTTCAAGAAAGAAAATAAAGATTTTATGCACATAGGGTATGACACTGCGAAAATTTCGTGACAGAATAAAGGAACATGAAGCAGATCTGAGATTAAATAGACCCCACCTGCGTTAGCAATATTAGCACAGACTCAGACTATAAAAGTAGATTTTAATACAGCTAAAATTATTTTCCATACAAGTAATCACCAAGAAGCTATCATAAGAGAATCTCTGGAAATAATATCTAATAAAGAAATGGTCTGTAACGATATATTATCATATGATATCCACGCAGTCTTGAAAGAATTAATACATAGTTAATAAACCTGTACTTTTTGAGAAAAAAAAAAATAACACTTCCGTTCCCCCTTATATACCATACCACCCTTGAGTAAAATGGTCTGTTCCGGACAAGGATAATGACGCAGAGAGAAAACAGCTAATTAGTTTTTCACTGAAGATGACCGAGTAAATGTCGGTTGAAAACGTTTTAGATTTTAAATAACTTTAATGTGTTTTTAAAGGATTTTATTATACTTGACACCTGTAAGCAGTGTATTTACATTTATTTGTATCTTATGTATCTTAATTAGCAATCAAGGTGAATTTTGCACTAAAATTTCAACTTTCTATTGAATTTTAAAATGTGTCCAGGAATTTTCGGACACCGTGCATATTCTGACATGGAGTAAACTATCATGAAAAAAATAGAAAATGACATCAAAATTTTCTTTTAGTAATGCAACTAACACTTGTAATGGTTTTACAGTTTCCCAGCAACAAGGAATTTATTTCAGGAAAAATAACAAATTTTACTTCCAAAAACGGTTTATTGTATCGTCAGAAATAATTTGAGAAAATCATTAACAACAGAAAGTAAAATTAGGTACACTTTGAACTTTCATAAATTCCTCTTTTTGAAATATGCCTCCAAATTTTATGTTATTTCATTATATTCCACTTAATTGTAATTTATAAAAAACAGATAATATATATTAGAAATAAAATTCACGTATTTGAATACATTGAAAAAATATGTTTGGGGAATACTATCGAAATATATTGGGGGGAAATATATTGGAGAATACATATAAGAAAATACATTGGCGAATATATGATACATAACAAAATTTGAGTATTTCAAATATTTGCTGGAAGTGTTATCATATAACTGATATAAACACCCTTGATACCACTTCAGCAGGTTGTTATTTTTTAATGCCATAACAAAATACTATTATTTATATATTTTGATTCTTTTTTAGAGAGACACGAAGTGTCCAAGCCTAACAAAAGCTTGACATAAAATGCCAAGTCTAATTTATGACTGGATGTTAGTTTATTTATGGGACCTAATAAAGAAGTCGTAGAAGATGGACCACACAGGATGAGGTGAGAAGGCCCGGTGTCTAGATCCCACTATCGCTGACGCTCAGTGGGCGGAGTACGGTATACCCCGAAAAAGTGTAATACCAAATCAGAAGCTTGCGAGAAGACGGAAGAAGTGGGGGTCGGCAAGCCTGACCGACCATTTGACGAAGGGTGCAAAGGACCATCCTCCATATTGTTATCACGAGGTGATTTCGTAAGCGAAGAATGAAGTTACAGGCAGATCAGTTCGATTGTCTCAACTACGAGGTTTTGATGGAGATGAATGCTAGTTTCCCAACCATGATGGCTTAAAAATAAGCAGATCGATTCCAGTTCTTTAATTATGATGTTTTAACCGAGATGAGTTCGAGTTCTCAACTATGAAGGATGTTTTGAAAGTCTTGTGCTTTTTCTCAACAAGGTTGTTCCAAGTCTCAACTATAATAGATTAATAACGATGAGTTCTATTCCGCAACAGGGATAGTTAAACCCAGATGTCCTAAGTGTTTCAACGATGCTTCTAACAATGATTACGGGTTATTCGGGTCGGGTTTTCCCGCTAAGGGACGGCCCTAAGAACGACAGTTCGGGGACTTTCATACATCACCTGTTTTAAATAAATTTGTGAACTTTTCCTAGAGTGTGAAAATACACTCAATGAGCCACGGATATAAGTGTGATTTAAAGCTACGAGTAAGCCTCTACTACAGAAGGTATGTGTTATTCAATATTTTTGTATTCCCATTGTTTTAATAATCTATGTTGTGCTAGGGATGTACAATTTATGGTATCCAAGCAATTAATTAATATTTGTAATGAAAATTTAAAAGGTAAACTTAATGCAAATACTAATTCAATTTCATTCTTTGGAACGCTGGTGTCTTGTGACACATTTCTATTTTATTTTTGTAAATATGTAAATTAACTGTAAATAAACTGTTTGTTTATTGTTAAATTTTGGCTATGTTTTTAATACAACATGAGTCCATTGTTTTAATTTAATGTAAGTTTTATTTCAGATTATGAACTTCTTTAGTATGTTAATTATGCGTAGTTTCGATAGGTTTTATTTAGATATAATTGCGCAGTCTATACGCTATTTCTTCACTAAAATTACACAACGCAGTTTGGGGCAGTTTTGGAGATGTGTTTCCTCCCGCTTCAATTTAAGATAATTATGGTTAGTCTAATTATCAGGAATAGCCAGGACTATTATTCAATTATTACCATCACAAATGTTTGTTCATAAATTATAATGTTTTTAAATACCCACTATAATAATTCAGGTACAGTAATTGAGGAGTAGTTAACCTGCAATTACTAAGGTAATTACTTTTATTACCAATTATTTTTCCCCCACCTTCAAGATTGGGGTTTGCCCTGTCCCCAATCCCAAGGATGGTTGGGTAGTTAAGTTGGTGCCGGTATATGGACCTGGAATGCCCAACAATATTACAGAAAGATATTTTCATGGGACTATAAACTGTCTGTATTTATCATAAGTCTATAGAAATCTAAGAATTCAGTCATAAATAATTATAAAATACTTACATACAATTAAAATGATTGCTTTTTTGTTTTTTTCTTTTGCGCATTTATTCATTAAAAAATGTTTTTCACAGATTGAAGATTTTCATTTTTTTCATGATTTTATCGAAATATTTCACAGATGCTCCCTATATATGTCTAGAAACAAAGATGCTAAAAGTAATGTTATTTATATGTGATTAAAATTTTAAAAACATTAAACGAAATATTTTTGAATAATATCTATAGAATTAAAATTAAGTTCATTTTTTAAATGTGTAGACATGAAATAAACAAAAAGAAATTATTTCCTCCCTTTTTTGAGTAATTTTTATTTAGGAAGGATTTTGAAACTGTACTAAAAATAGAATGCGCATGGAGCATTTCGAAGAAATCTAATTATTTGTTATTTTAAACATCAAAATTATCTCAAGAGCCATTATAGATATTTTAACCAAAAATGTATTACTAATATAAAATAGCATTATAAACCTTTATGTAATTAAAAAATAAATTAATTGGCAAATAAAAATGTGGCTTTCATGGCCCACTGTTCCCTTAAACGATGAGTTTTAAAGCACTCTTAGAAACGAAAAAAGAAATATGATACCACATTGCTAATTAAAAATAAAAATAATCAATTTCAGTGTTGTTGCCTTTACTTAAAGCATACTTTGTATTTAAAGAAAACTTTTCATAATTATCAGTTTCTGACAGACTTTAGTTTCATTTTCAAGTGTAAATCGCAACAAACGTTGAAAAATTCGATTTTGAAAATTTGTTTGCTTTTTCTATTCTTTCAAAAAGACTGGAAACGGATGTTGAGTGTGCTTCATCATCGTGCCTTCATTTGAGTGCATTTTGAGTGATTCCTAGAACATCTTAAAAAAGAAGAAGTTCCATTTTTTGTGATCAATTGCAAATTGACAAGATTAAGGATTGGACTGTTTTACGGAATTTATCTATACATTAGGCTTTGAAGCATTTTCAGAAATGAGAAAGAAATGTTACTGAAATTCAAAAAGGACTTGAAGAGGCATACAGCTGATATTAAAATATAATTATAAAAGTTCTTTTTTCAAATTACTGCAAATATTTTAATGTTATTGAATCAATATAATTTAAAAATCAGTTATATTGTTGTTAAGGTGGTATATTACTATAATATGGTACTATGGTATGTTGCTAGAGCAACTTATGTATAACAAATTGTGTTATGTAAATTTTTTTACTTTCCATAATGACTTACTTTCCATTTTTAACTTTCGACTAAAAAAGTACTGTAAACCTGACAAAAACCGTATTATGGAAATATCAATATAATTTTACAATTTAATGCAAGCTGGATCTGATTTCTCTATTTTCAAAAATATATCATATGTATGCGTGTATATATATATGCGTAGAATTTGGAATTTTGTTACCTTATCAGGTCTCCAGTGCCCGTTGGTGATATATTTTATGATGAAATCGCTATGCATGTAATTTGTCCCGGAAAATACGATTACGCCAAACATATGCTTTCGATAGAGCTTCTTTTTGTTAATGTGCTACTGATCATTGTCGCAAGAACTGTACAAATTTCTGTACAGATAAGAAAACTGGCTTGGTATCTAAACAACGTTTCATCCATTTTCTTACAAAAAAAAGAAAATTCAGTAAATATTTTTTTATTTAATTATTCATTTAAATATTTGTATAGCATAGCCACCAACTTACCGATAATTTCCGTAAAACATTTTTAGCGTGACCTATGTCGAATAAGTGGGGTTTTTTTACACAAAAATATTTTAATAAATAAATTTATATAAAGAACACGATGAAATAAGACACATTTGAATAAATAGGATTTCTGGTTCGAAACGTGCTTACTTACTGCAGGCCAGGATTGGCATTAATCGATCACTTTTTTAATCGATTGATTAGTCGATTAAATATTCAATCATACGAAATTGACTCCTAATTCAATTTATCATGATTGAAATTAAAAAAAGTAATTGCCCTTTAAAAAGTTTATTTATGATTCATTCAATCTGCATGAATTAAATCTGGATTGATTCAATCATCAATTACGTAAATGAAAATTAAATATGACCGCCCTGTTTTTTTCTTATATTTGCTGTCATTGCTACGAAATTTATTTTTAAGAGTCTCTATACGATTTATCTTATTGGATATTATACAGGGTCACACAAAATTATTCATATAAACCGAGATCAATATGTTTAAATTATTTAGGGGCACTAGGGACAAGTAAAAACCTTTTAATGAAACTGATATGCTCTTTTATAATTACTTTAGGCAAATATGAGCAATATTATCAATCATTTGATAGTCACAAATCGATGGTGATAGTCCCTGCTCCATCATAGACCATACTTGATCTCTGTGCCACTACCGCCAATGGATGCAGAAGCGAAAAAGTTCTGAAATTGCGATTTTTATGATATTGATGGGGAGAGAATCTTGAAATTTGAATGATTGTAATTACTTAAAAGTTTTAAATGCTATGTAAGAACAGTTTCTAAACTAGTCGGATGTGGCAATCCCAAAATTTTCTTCTATCTCATACATGTTTTCAAGTTAAAAATAGAAAAGATTCAACTCCACTTTTTTATACATTTCTAGTGTAGTGACTCCTAAAGGATTTTTTTTCTTTTAACCATATTTAATGACCAGTGTTGAATTCAGGGAGTGACCCCCCCCCCCCCCGGAGCAATGACATGTCCCCTCACGGAAGATTTGAGATTTTGTATTTACAATTATCAAAAAGTGCAATTCCTCCCACGAAACTGTACAATGCCCCCCCCCCTCCCCCCGGAGACGCAGAAATCCTTCCCGGAGAAAAGTTTTTGAATAAAACACTGTTAATGACTAAAAGTAAAATCTTACGATTTGTGTACTAAGTGTATTTTTGTTAATTGTAACAGAATTAAACTTTGAAACAAACAAACAAAAAAAGCAATATATATTTTTTTGGTTGGAATTTTAATCTAATTAAATATAAAGATATCATCTATAAATATTATTTATTAAACTTACAATTTTTTTTTTTTTTTTTACGGAGCAGAGTTACATATTTTTAAACAGTTTAAAGAATTGAAGGGGAAAAAAGATTCTGTATCAGATAACTGATTTGCAGCTGCATATTGCGTTTAATAAACGTACTAAATTACTCTAAACATACTACATTACGGTAACATACTAAATTATGCTTATATCATAAAAAAACCTTGAACAAACTGAAGAAGAAAGTCTATTGTAAAAGCAAAATGCAGCAGTTTGATGTCAGCTTCACATCATAAAAGTGTAAGAATAAATCATAGGGGCTGCTTTGCATCTTCCCTCCTTCTGGCCAAAGCAAATTTTTGAAGCATAATCAGAGCAGTTGATTTCAGTAAAATACTTAAAAATTTTCAGGAATATTTTCACTGTACATTAACATATTTTCCGACATTTTTCAAGGATTTTAATGAATTAAAGAAAAAAAACTGTATGGTATAATTAATTTGATGCAGCAAATTTTGTGCTAATAATCGTACTAAATTGTTGTATATCATAAGAAACTTATACCAAGCTGAAGAAAAAAGAACATTGCATAAGCAAAATTCAACAGTTTGATGTTAATTTTATACCATAAAATTATGAAAAAAGATCAGTAGATTTGCTCTTTATTCTGCCCCTTTCTTTACCAAAAAGAATATTTCAAACTGTACTGACAGACCAGTTAATTTCAATAATATACTCATAAAATTTCATTCATGTGCCAAAAATTCGAACATTCCATGTTTGATAATAGTGTATTACTAATACATCTAATTAATTATTAATGCTACTAATTATTAACGTCCTTTTATGGCTTTCACATTTTAAAAATCTTTTTGAAACACGCACTTTGACTTTTTTTTTAAAAGGGTCTTTCTTTTTTTGTAAAATGAGTAATTTTGTTCGATTTCTTGACATTTGAATAAAAACAACTAAGCGTTTTTTACATTAAACAGATTTAACTACGTGGGACGCCGATTTACAAGTAAACAAGCAACAAGCTTGAGAGTTGAGATGTATAAGCAGTCATGGAATTCAAATAATTTAACAACCGGTTCGCTGATCGAATGATTTTTGACATATAATAATTAAAGGAAAATTAAGTATCACATATAGATTTTGAAACACTTTCCAATATTATAAGAACATTGTTTAAAAACTTTGATATTTGGTAGAGTGAAAACAAATTATGAAACATGTTTGCCTCTTAAAGAATATAATTTATTTAATAAATATTCAGTAATAATGAAACCCTGATGAAGATTTCTATCAAAACATGCATCCAAACGGTATAATACAATAAGGATAACATAAAAATAGCAGAAATTTAAGTTTAAGAATTAACTCATGTGCATGATCTAAAATTGCAGACAGTTAATTATTTAAAACACTAACTATAGGAAAACTCGAGATATAGTACAAGTCTAAAATCTCACGAGAATACTAACTTACTCAATATCAAGCAATCGTATTTACATCCTTGATCTGGTGATAAATGCTTGAAGCTTCTTCAATCTCAATAAATCGGCTTTTGTGAGTGGTACGTGTTCAATTTCTGTTTTTTTTTTTTTTTTTTTTTTTTTTTTTTTTTTTTTTTTTTGTAATGCGTGTTTTATGCTAGGTTTTGCCAAAGTCGCAAATTTCACCGAGATATTCGTCAATGTCGTCTTCTATGATTAATCCATGTCTCAAAAGTTATTTTTGTAATAACAATAACGCGCACACAAAGAAGATATATTCTGGAAATTTAAAATCAGTGATAAAATTTAAATTAGTTTAAAACATATAATATCTTTTTTAAAACTATTCATACAATATATGCCCATGGGTAACTATTGCCGATGAAATGCATAAGCACACTATATATTTTCAGATTGAAACCAGCAAAATTAAATTTAAATTATTTCGGGTAACCTACACTGAAAATAACTTTATACTATTTATGATGTTGAAAAGTTTTTAAAAAGATATCCTAAAAGGTGGTATATTGTTTCATATAGTTCATACTTAAATAAAACAATAAAGGATGTACAAAAAAATATATTATACTACAGAAAAGAATTTTAAAATATTAAATAGATTATGCCATTTGGGATATTTGCATATAGCTTCTAGATAAGCATCCTCGCTTTCAATTTTCTTTGTAATTACTCGAATATTATTTGATGTGCGCTTGTTTCTTAAAATACCTTTACTGTAAAAGTAGGAACCCATTCTTTTAAAGGTAGGTCAATTAGACTACCGCCATTATGTTTGATACATTAGAAATAGTTAGACGACTTCTCGTCTCTGATCATACTATGTTTATCTTGAAACAACCTTTTCCGTTTCTGCTGAACATGCAGCAATTATTTTGAGAATAATTTTAGCCTTTTGAATACTTTCAAAAAACCCCTTTCTATTTCTGCTGAACTTTCTGCAATTGCTCTGACAATATTTTTAGTCTTTTGAATACTTTAAAAAACACTAAAGTTTTAGAAACATATTTAAAATATGGTAAAAAAATCCTCGATAATCATTAATATTAATACAAGCGTCTTTAAATATAAGTAATAGTTCTTTAGTTGCTTTGCATGGAAGTGTTACTTTTACAATATTCCAGTAATCGGACGGGGAAGGGATGTAGTTAATTCCTATATTCAAATTGACTACAAAATATTTATAATATTCTACAAATTTCATATATTTTTTTAGTTTCTGAAGCAGCCTCACCGTCTTTCTTTTGTATGGGCTTTTTCTTCCGAAGAATTTCAAACTTTTAATTAAATTTTTCCAAAAGTTTTCATCATTTATGATGCTTATACTTATTGTTCGCAGTGTTTTTAAGACCAACAATTTCATTTAAAATATACAATCATCAACGAAATATCTATACTAATAAACTCTGTCTGTGTGTGTGTCTGTCTGTCTTCGATGGATAGCAAAATCTATGGCACATACAAGGCTGAAAATTTGTGAGAGGTTAGTCCAGGGCCTCTCCTAGTGCATCAGAGACTCAGAATTTAACATTTCTAATAATTAGCTCAGTTATTAAATAAAAATTACAAAGAACTCTCGTTAAAAACTCATCTCTGTTCTTTCGAGAAATACAAAGCTCTCGCACATGCGTAGATGCCCTATTTACACATCGAGGGGAAATGAAGATCGGAAAGAAGAAATTTTGTGGGTATATTTTCTCATTATTTATTAACTTCTGTCGGCGAAACCGCTTAGTAATGTTAAAAACGGAAGACATATTCTAAAAGATCATACTATTACGTCTCAAATCCCGCCATTAATTAAAAAAATATATCGCACTGAACCCCATAAAAAAAAATCAAAAAGGGTCGTTTTTCCGAAAAACGTTTTTCCACCTTACGGCAGCTCCTCTCCAGGCCGCAATTTTAGAGGTACCGGTAAATCAATAGTATACTCTTGAATCCAAAACCTTCCTCTAATCGAAAGTGTAATCGGTTTTTAAAAATATGATATTTAACCCTTTCAAATATACCGGCAAACGCAGGTCACTTCGCGCCTCACGGATAAGATATGTTTTCTACGCTAAAAGTAACTAAACTTCCATATTTTAACATAATCTTTTTAGAGTATCTCAATAGAACAGATATAAATCACCTACAAAAATTTTGAAACGTTCGGATGGGTAGAAATATTTTTTACAAAATAAAATGTGTGAAAAGTTTGAAGAAATCTGTAAAAACCTGAGTGTTTCGTCGCGGTTTCGCTCGTTTTCGGTACCGATAGATCCCAAAAATCAAATTACGCAGAAAATAAAATAGCATATACTTTCAATTCTATATTTTTATGCGATTTTTTTCATTTAAAAATATCAATTAGACAAATTGCAGTTAAAAATATAAAATTATGCAAATTTGAGGTTCATTTAAAGTTATTATCACGCGCCCGGGCAGTACCGGGGGAATCAGTTATAAAATATGTAGGAATTCACTTGTTATCGCTGACCAAGAGCTAAAATTTCTAAATTGTTAAACTTAGAATACTTCTAATTTCAAAAATATTTCAAATGTTGTTCTTCATCACCCTAGAAATCGTTTTTCGTTTAGAAAAAAGTTATAAAATTTAAATTTGTATGCGGCTTTGGGTCTTATAGCATATTTAGGAAAACATTATCCATGCTATAATAAGTGAAACAAATTTTTGCACGATTTTTCGAGTTATGATATTTAGAATTTTTACCATTTCGTGGTACAAAAATAAGGCCAGATAATGCTGGAAATTCGTGAAATACAAAGTATTATGACTCTGCAAGTTTAGACCATACAGTGTTTTTTCATTTGTTAGATCATGGAAAATGTTTTTCTATATATAACTTATAGGTCTCAGAGATCTTATAAAAATTTAAGATTTGTTACATTTACGAAAATAACTGCTTTGATTTAAACGACTTTTAAGATCTAAAGAACAGTGTTTAAAAAAAAAATGCAGTTGGAAGTATACCACTAAATCTAACGATCACTGATCACAGCGAACATACCGTATATTTTCAAAAGAAGCAGCCAAAGCAAAGTCCTTTTATTCGAATGATAAGTAGTTATTGTAGTGTTGAATACGCATGATACATAGCTATAGAATTAGCCTAGGTTGCCGCTTTAGATCTCGAAATTCTTCAAATCTTCAAAATTTCATTTTTTTAAGTTAAATTTGCTTCTTACAGGACTGATGAAGAAAAAAAAAATTGTGTATTGCAAATGAACAAATCAGAAATGCCATAGTGTTATGTTTAGAAAATGTTGTTATGCAGATGAACATTTAAGAACGCAAATTAATGCAAATGCGAATTTCATTTAACAACCGGTTCGCCAAACTCAGTACAAATTAACAACCGGTTTGCCGAACTCAGTACAGATTAACAACCGGTTTTACCGAATCGGTGCGAACCGGCTGAATCCCACCACTGGCTTTAACCCTCTCGCTGCGCAACCCGACATTTCCTCGGGAAACGTAAAAGTAGCAAAATCTGCGCAACCCGAGATTTTCTCAGGGATGGATTTATTCCGTTTAATTAACCCTTTTTGGTAATTCTCACCAGTTATTTATTTTTTGTAAATTTTGCCTTATTTAATCGGAGCATTATCTCGATTACATTAGACAAAAATTTTTGTTTTGAAAAACCGGTGAAAAAGAATAAAAATTCTTAAATGACGCTACTTGCGTAGGGGTTAACCCACTAAAAATAATCTTAAGGTTATCTAAAGAAATCTCCAGTTTCTCAAGAAATTCTACAGAAATCTGAAGAAATTTTGCAGATTTAGCTTTACCTTCAAAATATCTGCAGAATTTTTTAAGATATTTGAAATATCTACAGAAATGGGCCAATTATCTACAGACTTTTGGGCCAATTACCTACAGATTTTCTACAGAATTTTTTTGCGTATTTAAATACGCAATTTTTGAAGCTATTTTAATAAAACTATTACGCAGCCAGAGGGTTAATTAGCTTTTCTTATAATATACTTTGTGTATTTACATTTGTTTTTTTTTTACTTTGCTTTAAATGCATTTATTTTTCTGTGAAGACATATTTTTGACTCCTTTTCTTTTTTGCAACCTGCGGCAACCCTTTTTCTTACTATTAACAAAAAGCGGCTTTATCTTTTATTTGATTAAGTTCTGTGCAGATTATTACAGTGACAATAAAACACTTATATATATACATACATGTATATATACTTCATGAGAGACTATTTCGGCTAATATTTCGACACTTTTCTTGAAAGATGGTTTGGTGATGTGATTTTTGAGAATCTCAGGGCTACCAAATGGTCCGCCAACTGAATACCAATAAATTTTAACAGAAAACTTTATGGTAGGTTTGCGCTAGAATTATCTTTCAAAGGTGATTCCGGGGCAGTTTGTCAGAAAAATCTAAACAGAAAATTTTTCTAAAAAATATTGGTATTCAGTTGGCGGACCATTTGGGAGCCCTGCATGTAATTTAAAAGGATTATCGACATACGTGTGTTAAACAATTATCATGATCTAACTATGGGTGAAACAAAAAACATTTTTGAAGGTATAGTATTTTTAATGGTTCAAAAACTTCATTTGTAAATACCTGGTAAAAATCATTCGAATAATTAAATATGAAATCATTGAAAGCTTAATATTTTTGTGTGTAGATAGTTTTAATCTTTATTTAGTAGATTTATGATTTCTATATAATTATTCAATATAGAATCAGACCAAACGGCGTATCACAAACACCATCACAAAAAACTTTTGATTTTAATAAAATAAATCTATTACCAGAAAAAATAAGTTAGAATGTTATATAAGATAAATATTTAATTTTGTTAACAGTCTTCCGGATTGTATTCTTTAAGCTCACAAAAAACTGTTAAGTAGACGGTTTTGTTAAAGGAAAAAAGAAATACCTGATGGGCTGTGTTGCCTGTGGGCTACTTATTAGAATTCAGAATGCTTGATAAAATGCCATTTTTCTGAAGTGGTAAAATTTCACTTGTTTTCGCTTTAATTAATATGTCATTAAATAAGGCGCATTCTATTTAAGGCTATTTCAAAAAAGTGGTGCCAGTCAAGAAATCTGAATTTAACACTAGAACGCCCGGAAATTTTACTCTAGTTTCGTAAAAATATTTCACTCCAGAATTTTTATTTAAAATTATTTAACTGATTTATTTAACGTAATTTTGCGCCACTTAAATGTAATTTATTTTGTGAAAAAAATGCTGGCTCCAATTGACATTTAAACATGTGGTCGCAGTCGAATCGACTCCGTCCGGGCGTTCTAGTGTTAAAAGAATAGTCCACTGACAAGGGCACCACCAAACATGATGCACACAGATTTTGATGATTTCAAAGTATGTTGTAGGGGTCATACCACTAATTATTCTGATGAAACGATTTCTTCAAATGGGCCTTAGTTTTTGAAAAATTGGGGGTTAAAGTTCAGCGTATATTTTAAATACCCATTAGTATGACTTTCTGTACGTGAATTCGTGGCTCAGCGGTATCTTGCGAGCTTACGGACCAGGAGATTGCGGGTTTGAAACCACCCTGGGGTACTTTTTTCATTTTTATTATTTACTTTAATTTACTTTTTTACTTATTTATTACAGGCTATAGCTAATGTAACAACATTCGTTTTGTACCGCAATGGAATATAATCGCGTGGTTCAGGTGCAAATTCTTCAGGTACAAAATTCTCCCGATCTTCATGAAATCCCGGATACTATAAAAAAATATTTGAAATTTAATTGTTTGATTTCGATTTTTTTTAACAATGAAATATAACGAATATATATATTGCTAAAGTAAAAAATCATAACTTCGTAAATTCATTAAATTCATCTTCTTCATCAATATCAATTGCTCGGCCTCAATAATTTGTCGATCTTCTAATATTTCTAAAATTGCACCATGAAATTCTTCAGGCATAGCAATAGATCTAGGAAAACAAACGTCAAACAATTATAGGAAATAACGGTGCTTCGAAGCACCGGATATTTCATCTGGTGGAGAACTTTTAAACAGATCATCATTTTGTACGAGTAAATACATCTCGCAATATTTTAATGCATTTGTAATTCGGCCTTTTTGTTTCTCTTCCAAACGAGAATTTTTGCGCATCAGCGCTGGTTCTTTCCATAACACAATCTTTAGCATTCAATCTGTCAGAATATGTAGTCTTCCTTTAATTTTCATACCGAAATTTTCCCTATATATAACAATATTTCAAATCTTCTAATTATATGTAAAAGAAGCTAAACGAGATCAATAAAAGACATTTTTATTTATTCCAATATTAACGAGAAAAGCAAAGCAGACGATTAAAAAATATATAAATATATATATATGTATAGTAAATTTTATCTCATTAACAGACGATTTTTGCAATCCAGTTGAATTTTTATGAATCACGTAGAAAGTGTTTTTATTTGCTATAATAAGAAAATATTTTTAAATGTAATTTTTCATTTGTGCAAACGAAAAATGATGTTGAGGTTGAATTTTAAAGATAAATGTATTTTAAAGAGTATTAAAAATTTGTACATCTGGTAAAAAACTTGTATTTAAGCATTACTGCTTTAATATTTTATTACTCTTTCGAAGATATGCGTTATTTGAATTATCTAATCCTAAATACGTTTGAGAAATTGTACCTGAAAATTATTTTGTATAATTTATACAAAAAAGGGATAAATTTTCCTTTAAAATTCCAATAAGTAAAAAAAAAAAAAAAAGATAGAAAAAAGAAAAATCATTATTTCAGAATTGTGCTTAAAATAAAAAATGTAGATAATAATTAATTTTAAAAAAAGTTTTAGGCATAAATTAGTTTTGGAGTTTCGTAAATATAAATATTGGTTTAAAATTTGAAGAGAAAAATAAATTGCCATGAAAAATTCGAAAATGTAAATGTAATTCATTAAGAAAATATCAAAGTTCAAAGCTGTAGAATGCCCAATTCTGCTTAAAATTTTTAACGTATAAAAAATATAAAAATGAGTAAAAAAGAGCTCGAAGTGGAATCGAACCCGCAATGTCTTCGTCCGCAAGCTCGCACGCTACCATTGCACCACGAATTCACAATCAGAATGTGACACTAATGGGTATTTAAAACATACGCTGAACTTTAACCCCAAATTTCTCAAAAACTAAGGCCCATTTGAAGAAACCATTTCAACAGAATAATTAGTGGTATGACCCCTATAACATACTTTGAAATTATCAAAATCTGTGCGCATCATGTTTGGTGGTGCCCTTGTGAGATGGAGTGCACCTGCCCATCAAAACATTGTTACTCACTGGAATAAAGAAGAAAATGAAGAATTCGTAATATTATTCCGCTGAATAATTCTGTTACAATATGTTAGTAAAAATGTGTGAACACTGGGATTAACAGCTTACATTTAAAACGAAGTCGGTACATCGGAATACACTGCTCCATAAGTTATAAAGAGAAAACCGCGTATGACGATGCTGAAGGGATCTCGGACATCATTCGCTATACGAAAACTCCGTTACAACTAGTCACATTATACAGGGCTTGAAATTAAAAAACTAAAATCAGTCGCCAGAATAAAAATACCGTCAACGTAATTTCATACCAGTTTAAAAATAAATATGATTATCAGAAGATGCAATGCGGTATTTTACTTCACTAGGGGGGTCGGCCCCTACGAGCTACGCTCGCCAACCCCCCGTTCAGACACCGCAGACTCTAAAAGCACGCTAATTTGATCGGCTTTAAACAGATTTTGAAAGATTGAATTATAATTTAAAAAACAGTGGCAATCTCCTTATAAACGGGTTTCTATTCATTTTTCTTCGACTGGGGAATTTTAAGGAAAAATCAGCTGCTGTTAAAAGATACAATGGCTGTTTTCGTCTTTGATTATATAAAATCAGTTAAACATTTCAAAATAAGCTAATATAATAAACAAATCTGCATCAAAATGCAAATATATTTCCCAAATACCAATGCCTTCTTTTGACGGAAACGACACAGAAGGTTAACGAATCTTAACTAAACCATTTAAGCAATTTCTTTATTTTCTGCTTCACAGATTTTTCTCTTTCGAATCATATTATTTTTTGTCGATGACACTTCATTTTCAGCTTGTAATCTTTTTTTATTTTTATTAAATTACTAAATAGTCACTCGAAAGCAGTCTAAACACAGTCTCGAAAGCAGTCTAATCTCATAATATCAAAATAATGTCTCGCGAATTTTTTTAATTTAAACTGTTTTGCAATATTATTTTTTGTTCATTTTACGTAGTAAGTGTAATGTGACGTAAATGTGACGTAATTTCTCCTATTTAAGACTTCTAACGCATGTTAATGAATTTATTATTTTACAATATTCTTTCTCTTTTAAAATTCACTTGTAAGTATAGTTTTTATGAAGTATTTTCAATAAGTTCCTGCTTTTCATACGTAATTATTTAATCCTAATTTGAAAGTTTTTTTTTTCTTTTAATAATAGTCACGTGTAAAATAAATTCTTTATTTGAAGCAAACATTGTTATTTGCGCTGTTTATACAGTTGGCAACAGTTTAAATTAATACCAGTTTCTCAAATAATAAAAAATATCTCTCGAAATGTTGAAAATTTTAATTTAAAATAGAAATAAAACCTCAAAAAACGAGCCAAATTAAAAAACGAAATACAGTCTGCACACCGGGAACTTCAAGCGCATAAAATGATCTAAAAATGATTAAACTCCCAGGAATAGTTTTTGCTCCTATAAAACTTTTTTAGTGGAACGATTTTGTCCAACTTTAGCATTAAATATCTGTTAAAATAATTCTTCGATTTGAAAACTGCCTGTATCAGCGTGTTTACCAAACATTTCTGTATAATACTACCTATTTTCATATTTTTGTATGCTTTATTTTTCTTAATATTAACGAAGAAAGACCTCCGGTCACAAAAAATTCAAAACCGGCGGCGGCGGTGACAGCGGTAGTTACTTTTTTTTAGAATAGAGAGATTTTATTTTTTATACTTTTTTTACTCAGTAAAACTCAATAGTTTTAAATAAAAAAATATTTTCTAATGCAGTAGAACCTTTTTTATCCGAAACTCTCGGTTAACCGAAATGCACTATTAAACTTTTTATTTTTACCATCATATTTTTATGTGCAAGCGGCCCTTTCCGAACTATGAGTACATATAAATATTTTCGATCCTCTTTCTTAGAGTTCCTTTGAATTTAACTTAAGCTCCCTGTAGGGTGCGGAGGGGGAAAAAAATGAGCAATTCTGAAGCTTTTGAGTGCTTGGCAAAAGGTTTGCAGCAGAAAGACTGTGATACTGGTGAACTAATATTATTTAAAAACTCCGTGATAGAACTTCAAAGCAAAAGCAATTGAAACTGCGAAAAACAAAATATTTTTTCAAACCCTTGTGATATATGTAAAAGGTACTTAATATCAAAATTAAAATTCAGGTAATTTATTTTTGTTTCTAATTTGCTATTGCTTTATTTTTATTAAGCATTTGTTACCACAATAAAAAATATTGCATATAATTCTCGTTAATCTTAAAATGGAAGCATTCTCGAATATCCGAAAATTTCGATTTTCCGAAAGATGGTTGGTCCGAATTATTTTGGATAATCGAGGTTCTACTGTAATACAATTAGTCAACTAGTCTTTATGATTTTATTGTCAGAGCACAGCTCCGGCTTCCCTGGAAAAATTACACTTTTGTGAAGACGATAGCATCCAAATATTTGTCGCATCGACACAAAAAATGAAATGGAAGTCGGTAGTGCCAAAATCTCGGCGCGTATTCAAAATCAAAAATATTCGTCAATCTTAACAGCTTGAAATGTCGGCTCAAAAATTTCCCATAGAGAGTTTATATATTTAAAAGACAAGGCTGTTTTTTTATTCATCTGCCATAACCTTTCTTCTAAACCAATTTTGATTTTTTTTTCTTTTTTATGAAAGCTACTTCTTTGTAGATTTACCCGCACTAGCTATTTTTAAAAATATTCCCATTTTTATATTTAAATTAAAAAAAAAATTCTATGATTTTTTTTCAAAGTGTTAGCAATTAGATTTACTTCCATTGTTGCAAAGAAAGGGAAAATAATAATACAATTAGTCAACTACCTTTATGATTTTATTAACCCCTTCGCGACGGGAGCCTTTTACGAAACGTTTATTACTTTGCTACCGGTTTTAAAAAACAGAAGTTTGTGCCTATTCAAATCGCGAAAATGCTCAGATTAAATAAGACAAATTTTACAGTAAAATTTTACTGGTGAGGATAAACGAGGATTCTTAGGCCTATTTCCGGCACGTATACGTGTCGCTCGTCCCCAAGGGGTTAAAAGTTTCTAAATATTTAATCAAATCATGGCTACACTACAGAAGACAACATATCCATAGTCTTTTGGATTTTAACTTTTTTCAAACATGTTTAAAAAAAAATATATATATATATACAGGGTGTTCCGTTAAAGGGGTCCAATATTAATAGGGGTAATAGAGGAGATCACATGGAGCATAAATCAGTATATAAAGCCTGGTCGGATCTCAATAGTTTTCAAGTTACAGCAAATAGAATGAAAATTCGGAAAACTGTAAAAGAACCCTCATTGCTAAACTATCGATAATGCTACATAAAAACGAAGCACATATTTAGAAAGAGCAGAAAAAAACCTACAAAATGACATCAATTGTATTAAAATAGCAATATTTATTGACGAGTTACAAGCCCTGAAACAGTGAAAAAAGTACGAAATCCAATATACATCAAAATAGTTAATCGTTAATTCCAAAAAGACAACTCTAGCTACAACAAGGAAAATGTAGTAAAATTTGGTCCATTCCGAAAACTTTCGAAAAAGCTTACAATGAACCATATCGGTTTAATTGTGTGAGAGAAATTAATCAGTTTCTTAGTTACAACTCCGCTTTCTTTGACACTAGCAAAGGTTAAACTCCGCCCATCACGATTGGAAACACCGCCTTTTTAATTACTCTCAACTATACATTTTCGATCATGCTTCTTCTGAGATGCAACATTTTTAATTATTCAAGAGTTGAATGAACCAAAATAACTTTACAATAATAGTCTACATTTTAAAGTGGTCTTTTATTGATTTAAAGCTTAAGTTAAATTCTTTAAAATAAACTGGTGGTGAAAATTCGGAAATAATTAAAAATATTGCGATTTGTAACTATGCAAGAAGTTCCAGTACATGTTTTACATGGACAATTATTGTATGTATATGTGCATCATAATTTATGATAGGAAATAATAATAACAAATAGCATAATAATTTTATTAATTATAAATTTAAAAAAGACACTAAATTTTAAATTAATTCATACAAACTTTGTAATTTACAATTTGAGTACACCACAGTCTGTGACTTACAAAATACTGTGCCAAAAAGTGTTGAAAATAAAAGAAAAATGACAAATAAAGAATTACATTCCACGTACTTTATGACATATGTGAAGCATAGTCTTCTGGCCTGCGCTGCACAGTTCAATGTCGGAAGGCAGACGAACGGACATTATTATAATAGGTGTTCGAGGTTGCGCCCATTAACAGAATCGCACAGCCGACAGCGACGTCGTAAAGATTGGCGAACACGCCGAAAAACTCCGACGGAGTTGGGAATGTCTCCTGCAGCGACAACGATTCGCGCTAGTAAATCCTCCGGTGTATCCACAGGCGTTTCATACACCAGCGATTTAAGGTGTCCCCAAACAAAAAAGTCTAACGGATTGAGGTCTGGAGAGCGTGCAGGCCAAGCAACAGGTCCACTGCGTCCAATCCATTTCCCAGGATATGTTGAATTGAGGTGATTGCGAACACCTATGATAAAATGTGCCGGTGCGCCATCGTGCATAAACCACATATTGTGGCGCAATGTTGCTGGCACATTTTGCAGTAACTGCGGTAAGATATCCCGAAGGAAAACTAAGTACGTACTGCCATTGAGTACATCTGGGAGTAAATATGGTCCTATGAGATAATCGCCGAGGACACCTGCCCATATGTTCACACTGAACTTTTGTTGTGCGTTCGACGGGAAAACAGTGTGCGGATTTGTATATGACCATGTGTGCATATTGTGCGTGTTTACCACGCCCTCTCTCGTAAATGTTGCTTCATAAGTAAATAAAATATTTTCCAGAAATTGTGGATTATTTTCTGTTACATTAAGCAACCAGCGTACGAAATCTGTCCGCTGAGCACAATCTGTTACTGATAACAGTTGTACCCGCTGCACATGAAAGGGGTGCATGTTTTCTGCACGCAGAACACGCCACACACTTTGGTGAGAAACACCGACTTCAGACGCAGCAGCTCGTGTACTCGTGGAGGGGTTTTCTTTTAAAATATTCAGTACATATTCTTCCATTGCAGGTGTTCGTGCATGTCGAGGTTTCCCTGCATCAATGCTTGCTGTATTAAACGATCCAGTCTCCCGTAATCGTCTATCGATTTTTATGAAGAGTTTCGAACCTGGGCAACGTCTCCTTGGAAATTGCTCACGGTACATGCGCCGTGCTAGACATGCATTTCCATGAGCTTGCCCGTACATCAGATGCATGTCCGCATATTCTTCGTTAGAGTATTCCGGCATAATTATTATACATCAACTTATTACAATCCCACTTACAACAGCCTCCCTTTAACATAACGCCCACTGATGACTGCTGTTTTATTACACTTTTCTTCCTATACACATAGAAAATTTGCATAAAAAGTACTTCTTCTTCATCATCCTGAAAGTTCATGGAGGAAACGCAGCAGTCACGGGGTTTGCTTTAAGACAAGGCGAGAGCTGCACAATATGTCATTCACTTGACCAGACTGAATAATGAAAGGGTATTGATAGAGGTTGATCAGAAATGTATAATTGAAAGATATTAAAAGGGGGAGTTTACAATCGTCATGGGCGGAGTTTCGCCCTTTCCGAGCGTGCAATAGTACAGAGTTGTAACTAGGGAACTGCTTGATTTCTCCCATACAATTAAACTGATATGGTTTATTGTCAGCTTCTTCGAAAGCTTTCGGAATGGACCAAATTTTATAACATTTTCCTTGATGTAGGTAGAGTTGCATTTTTGGAATTAACGATTAACTATTTTGCTAAATATTTGATTTTGTATTTTTTCACTGTTTCAGAGCTTGTAACTCGCCATTAATTCTCAATATTCTAAAACAACTTATGTCATTTCGTAGGATTTTTTCTGCTCTTTCTAAATATGTGCTTCGTTTTTATGTAGCATTATCGATAGTTTAGCAATGAGGGTTTTTTTACAAATTTCCGATTTTTCATTCTATTTGCTGTAACTTGAAAATTATTGAGATCCGGCCAGGCATTATATACTGATTTATGCTCCGTGTGATCTCCTCTATTACCCCTATTAATATTGGACCCCTTTAACGGTACACCCTGTATATATATTAACATAGATCCATGTAGAATAAAAGCACATTTTCATAAATGCATCTACTGTTTCAAAATGTATTTCCTTTGTGTCATACTCCGGAAATTTTAGCAACTCAGGGATGCCACAGACGACTATTTTTTAATCCTATTTCGCACCTATTTTTCGAATAAAAAAACTATGACATACGCTCAGAAAACTTTTTCAAGAGAAATATACTAAAAAATATATTTGTTAAAATTACAGAATAAAAAAAAAGTCGCCGGTGGCAGCTCTGCAACTGTGTATCTAACAATGACCAACATGCTGTCGTTCAGAATCGAGTCGAACGTTTCCGGACCCTTTCAAATATAAACGTTTTGTCCAAAATCTAGAGATATATTTGATGAATTTTTGTTGATTTTTGAGAAATGATTTTGTTGATTCTTGAAAGAGCATGTTTGACCTCTCTTTTTTCATTGACGATTTAATCAGGAGATCAATTAGGAACGCAAGAACACTTGAACTAAAAAATAATATTTTCGATTGTTCTGTGTCACAAAAAGCTCGATATGGTCTGTGGCTGTAAATGATTATACAAGCCCCGCATTTCTGTAAAAAATATATGTTACAGATAAACTTTCTTTAAGAATTTGTTTATATCGTGCAGAGTTTTCAACCAAATTCTACATGACTTTGCCATTTTCAGAATATTTCTCAAAGTGCAGTAAGCATATTATAAAGCATTTATAAAAATAGATATATTAAATATCTGACAAAATATAATCATTTGTATGAAATAATTTTTAACTGTGTATTCGCAAATGGCAGACCATTTTTTTATTAATTGTAATTTAGTAATAAACTGCATATTAACACATACAATCTAGTCTGATATGGCAATCCTAAAACTTTCTTCCATCTCATACATGTTAATACTTCAAAATTCGCTACTACAGTGCCAAAATTAAATGGCAATCTATGCCCATCATGGGGATTCTAAATTCCGTGCATTAGTTCTTGAGATATGACTATCGTTAAAATCGTGGAAATCCTACAAAATGCAGCTTAGCAGAGCCACCTATTTGGCGATTAATACCAAAACCTAATCAGCAATAATGCGTCAACGTGTAACTGAATCCTAAGTTAGATGAAAATTCATACATTAGTACTTGAGATAGAGCTTTTGCGGAAATCGTGAAAAAGGCAGCAAAGCAGCCCCAACTGTTGGGCGATTTACAACAAAACGTAAACAGCACCAAATCATTTCATGGACTAACTGAATCTAAAGTTTTATGAAATTTTGTGCATTAATTCTTGAAAATCGGGGAAAATGCAACGTCGTATCAACGCCTGTTGGGCAATTTACACCAAAACGTAAACAGCACCAATTTATATCATGTTATACCCGAATATGAAGTTTGATAAAAATTCGTGCGTTAGTTCTTGAGATAGAGCTATTGCAGAGATCGTGAAAAATGCAGAGTAGATGCGCCACCTGCTGAGCGATTTACACCAAAAAGTAATCAGCACCAATTTCTATCACGGACTAAGTAAATATAAATTTTTATTAAATTCCGTGCCTTAATTCTTGCGACAGAGCACCAACAAAATTTGTGTCACATACAGACACACAGACGGACAGACAAAGAGTCAGACAGACTCACATACAGACATTTTGTAAAAATATGTTTTTTGGGATCTCTGACGAATAAAACGTGTAAATCCATCGAAAAGCGGAATTGGAAAATTTTCAAGAATCCAATACATTTTTCTTGTAAGATAAAATAAAGTGAAAAGACCAGTCAATGTGTAATGAAATTCAGGAAGTCATCGGCGATGTAGTGAGTTATATTTCAGTTACTTTCTAAAAATGACTGGACGATAAGAGATTTTCCAGAAATTTATATTTTAAACATAATTAAAAGTATAATTACACTGAATTATATAAATTTTATTGATCTTATGAACACATAACGAAAACAATAGTTGAACTTTTTACTTTCTTCTACCTTTACAAGAAAGTATTGGATTCGTGAAAATTTTCGATTTCCGGTTTTCGACGGATTTGCACGTTTTGTGGGTCAGAGATCCCGAAATACACATTTTTACAAAATGTCTGGCTGTGTGTCTGTGACTCAAATTTTGTGGGTGACACAAATTTTGTGCGTTATCTCAAGAACTAATAAGCGAAATTTAATAAAACTTGAGATTCAGTTAGTCCCTGATATGAATTAGAGTTGATTATCTTTTGGTCTAAATCGCCCAGCAGGTGGCGCTTCTATGCTGCAATATTCATGATTTCTACAATAACTATATGTCAAGCCCTAAGCCACTGATCTTCAGAAAACTTCAGATTCAGTTAGTCCTTAACACAATTTATTGCTGATAACTTTTTGGTGTAAATATCCCAATAGGTGGCGCTGCTATTCTGCATTATTCATTATTATCGCAATAGTTCTATCTCAAGAACTAATGCACGAATTTTCATCGAACTTCAGTTTCAGTTAGTCCCTGATGTAAATTAGTGCTGTTTAATTTTTGGTGTAAATCCTTCAACAGGTGGCGCTACTATGCTGCATTTTTCGCGATTTCGCAATAGCTGTATCTCAAGAACTAATGAATGAATTTTCATCAAACTTTAGATTCAGTTAGTCCCTGATATAAATTGATCCTGATAATTTTTTGCTGTAAATTGACCATCAGGTGCCAGCGCTACGCAGAACTTTTCGTGATTTACGCAATAGCTGTACCTCAAAAACTAATGCACGGATATTCATCAAACTTCAAATTCAATTAGAAGTTGACATAAGTTGTTGCTGATTAGATTTTGGTGTAAATTACCTAACCGCTGGTGCTGCTATGCTGAATTTTTTCAGGAAGTATTAACATGTATGAGACAGAAGAAAGTTTTAGGATTGCCCCATACGACTAGTTTTTTCTTAGATCTGATATAGGTATGGGTGGGCTAGCACTCACATAAACTCACATAAGCCGTATTAACCTATTTTTTAACACTTGGACACATGGAGCAATACTGTTAAATTAAAACAACCCCTCGAATCAAAACTCCTACTTTTTAAATAGTAGTAAAGAGAATAATAAAGAGAATAATAAAAAGAATAATAAATTATTTCAAAAGGAGGAAAATCTTCAAACTATTTTTCTTTATTATTATTATACATAAATGTATTTTAAAAATGTAAAAACATTAATATATAATAAAAATGTTACGTCATTTATTTTATTTTTTTTTTCATTTATTAAACAAAATGATAAAATTTCGTGTAAAACTGGTTAATCAGTTTTCAGAAAGTGTGCGTACAAGCTGCAAAATCGCTAAATTATTAAAACGACTTAAATCTGTCGTTAAATCCAAAATGGATATTTTCTGACGCAAACACGAAGTCACAATTATCTATAAGTCTATAGAGCTAATAGATCCTTTTATTCGAATACAAAATCGCAATAGCGTTTTCCCCTTTTCGATAAAGACTACGGGAAATTATGAAAATGCTGTAAAATATGACATTTTGAGCAGAATATCCGTACAAGCAGGCCGAGATAAGTCGTCATGAAGTTTGCAGTTGCTTCTATTTCAAGATGTACACCTATCATAAAACGAAAAACATAATTTGTTACCAAATCACTTCAATTCTCATTTCTAACAATTGAATGATTTTATATCTAAAAAAGAATCAGTGAATCTATCAGAAATTATTACAATACTAGCATATAATCCCCGTCAAAAATGGCGGAAAGTGAATGATAAATCTTCAAAATAATAGTTTAAAAAAATATTTTTCTGACTTAAAAAAAAAAAAAATGCGTCGTGCATTTTGTTAACCCTTAGGGGACGAGCGGCACGTATACGTACCGCATTAAGCGCTCAGAATCCTTGTTCCTTGTCTTTACTCTCCAGTAAAATTTTACTGTAAAATTTGCATTATTTAATCAACGCATTTTCTCGATTCAAGAAGACACAAATTTCTGTTTTTAAAAAACGGTGACAAAAGATTAAAAATTTCGTAAAAGGCTCCCGTCCCGAAGGGGTTAATCAAAAAGTATTATCCTTTAATTTTTTATGATTAGAACAAAGAAACTATGTAAACTATAATTTAGACGCCAGCACTTAAACACGCCTTGTTTAGGTTTCCTCTACATGAAAAATTTGTTGTTTAGCGTGACTTTTTTTTTCGCTGCAAACTATGTTAAAATTCAAAATTTTATCTGCAAGATAATTAAAATATGTTGGACCGATAAGAAATATTTATTTTATTTGCAATATATTCAAATCTGCATTGTAAAAAAAAGTACGATTACAACAGGATTTGATAGCAAGAAACGTAAGCTCCTAATTCATTGAGAATTAAAACGGACTTAGAGGCGCTGCTTGCAGCCTTCGGTACAGAAAAAATTGTCCATTTAATTTCCCTTTATAATGATAAAGTGCTATTGAAATAATTCTTTATTGTAAATGCATTCCAAAGTTTTAGATACTCAAATTTGGATAATTTTTACTTTGTCATATAAGACAGAAAACAAACGTTACAGAAAATCTGAAATTGTGCAAAAGAATAATCATTCTGAATAAATTAAAAATACATGTAATACAATGTGCTTGCATGGACCTTCTCAGAGCGAAAGCTATATCTTTTCTCCACCAGATGGCGATAGTTATCCGTTATTTTTAATTTAGAACTTGTTGTTGTTGGTGGTGGTTTGGACATTAAAATTTAAACTTAATCGGATAGTTTTTGAAGGCTTTAAACAAAGTTAAAATATTAAAAGGTTTTAATATACTTTTCAAATATTTTAAGACCGTCATCGGCGTTAACCTGCATTTTTTTTTTTTTTATGAAGCGTTCAAAGAGTCATTCATTTGTTTGTAGATTTGCTGGAATTTGAATCTGAATGGCAACAGTATCGTTTGTTTCGATCTGATTTATATGTATATAATGGCTTAATTTTAATTTAGAACTTAATACATTATAAATGGATATTATGCACATGTTTTATGGGAAAATATGCTTAACAGACATGATTTGTATTAAAAAAAATTATCATTTAGCTGTCATATGTTAGGATATGTTTTTCATTAAGCCTAACATGGCGTTTAGCTACGGTCGATTCGCAGACCCGAGTGGTTTCACCGGCAACGTTCCGACAGCTTCCTGCACTCAGATTTTATTATAAGTAGATGTAAAGAATTTGAAGAGAACAACAACAAAAAATCCAAGATAAATAATTTTCTATTTCCCAAAAATTCATTTGAATACAAATTGTAATTTATATGCTGAAACTTTTTCAATAAAAATATTCGTATCGCTTTCGGAAAAATTGAATATGAGAAATGTCTTCAAAAGAATTTTTCTTTCTGAATGTTTTTAGCATCTTAATATTTTTCACTCACAACTCGAAATAGCTTTTGAACGTGCGAAACTTTGTAACGCACTTCCAGAATCTTTTTCCCACTTGCAATTTCTGTAGACGGAAATCAGTAACTACAGCTGTCTCCCTGCACTTACCCTGTAAATGACACATTTTCTTTCGAGGAAACTTAAACTGAAAACATGTATCTAGTTTTTAAATAATAACAACAGATAAAATAATGGAGATTTAAAGCATCTTTAGAGAATGGGAGGGTAGATATAAAGCACTAATTATTGATTCTTCATCTTGAAAATATCGGGGTTTTCAATTTTTCGAGATACCAACAGATTCGAGATAAAGAATTCGGAATGAATATTTAATATAAAAGAATCTGCTTTCATAGGATTGAAAATGCATTGAATTTCACAATCAGTTTAAATTAGACATATTAAAATTAAAAGTAATGTGCTAACTAATTTTTAAGGGTATCGGGAAAGACCTATTTCCGCCATGTTAAATTCATCAAATTTCTGTACCTTTTTCCCAGAAATGGGGAAAGATACAGGTATAGATTTTTTATGGTAGTTAGAATAACATGTTTTATTTATTTTAACACACCATTTTTTCTAAGTGAAACTGAAAAATTATTATTCATTATTTTCTTTTTAATCATTTTTAAATTAGCATTTTTGTAAGATTTCATGCCTAAAATAAATAATTCTCAACAAATAATCAAACCCCTGTGTTAAAGTGTACAATGTAACATAATATAAGTGTCTTAAAATACTGATTTCTTAAGTTTCATAGATATTGAAAAAAAAAAGGAACACCAACCTGAAAAATCCAAGTTTTGAGAAAAATGTATTTAAAGATTTAATTGATATTTTTATTGGTGATTAAAAAGCTAAGTTTAATAAAATCTTGCTTTGTATGAAGGATTATCACCTACTTCTATTACATAAATTGAGTTATGAATAAACAGGAGGGGACATACAGTGTATTGTCTACCAGTTGCGAGTGAAGTAACTGAGGATATTGTCACAATACGGCGGCTGATTTGTTTTTATCGATAAACAGTTTCTGATAATCGCCGAAACAAACTTCCACCACTAAATTTTGAATGGAAAATTTTGCCTTTTTATAGCGGCCCTTTTATTTTTATTTTATTTTTTTTTTTTTGAGAAATTTTACTTACCAATATTGCTAAAATTTCTATTTGTTTTTACTGGTGGCACTTTGGTCAGGTATTATAATCATTTTCACTGAAACTGATAGGAGGTTGACTAGGTTCTCACAATACGGCGGAAACGCAGAGTCTGACCACCGCTGAAGTAAACTCTCACCAGTAAAAAAGAATACCTCTTTTTGCAATTAGTTACGACTAAAAATTTGAGTTAAAAAGGCGTAAAAATAAGGATAAAATTTATATTTAAATTTACTGGTGGAAGTTTGCCTCGACGGTAATCAACCCCTGCGAAAAAGGTCACAGTGGATGCTTCACTATTTTAACCATTTTAGGGGCGGTGGGATATATTTTATCCCACCTACGTTTAATGATAATTTGCACCAGAAAAAAAAAAATTATTAAATTTTACTTTTCTAACCTTGGTGGAAAAAAAAAGACTAAAAATTGCTTTTCCTTATTTTGCAATAAATCTTTTTGCGGATTCCGGTGTGAATTTGACGTTACAGAAATTCAATTACTTGCCCCTCAAGAGGTTAAGAATATGTCAGTTCCTGTCTATTAATAGTTCCATGATCTCATACAAGTCTTCAAGTTTCTTTTTTGCAGCTTTAATTCTTTATAAGTAAAAATCGATTTTTTGGTGGAATTTCTCTTTCCTGGTCCCCTTTCGGGCTACGAATATAGGTGAAAACCATACTGTAGGGTAGACCGGGGCTAGTTGGCCATAGGGGCATGTTTTCCCAGTCGCAATATTTTTTAAACGTTGTGTTAGATAACATTATCAGTCCAGCCAAGTATGCGTTTCTTCGCTTTCCTCCTCCAACATAAGCACCATCGAAGTTATGTCCGCTAAAGAATTATTGAGAATTTTCAAAATTTTGCAAAGGTGAGTAAATTTCCTCTCTTATAAATAATCGTTTTTTATTTGTTTGTAAATTACATTTTAGATTTTGATATATAATAATTCAGAAAAATAATTGTTCGTAGTTATTGTAGGGCATGCTTTTTTATTGAAATACTTTCAGAATATTTCGTTACAGTCATGAAAAACAAAAATGGCGATACGGGGTTAGTTGGCCCATTTGGCACGGGGCATGTTGGCCCGCAACGGATTAAGGGAAATGTAATTTTTTTTCTTATACAACCTCCCTGCCCCCCACATACACACTTTTTTTTGTTTTTAATTTATTTTTGCTGTAAGAATTGCTCCTATCAAAAGCTTGTCAATACAAAAATTGTGGATAATATTAAGAGGATTTATGATAAACTTAAGTGAATTTGATATCTTGTGAATTGACGAAATTTTTTATTTTAATGTAGGAGGCTATATTGTGTTTTCGTTCGAAAGAAATAAAAATTAAGATTTGGTAAAATTTTGATCATTTCTTAAACTTTTACACTATCAGAACATTAAAAAGTGACGTGGGCCAACTTACCCCGCAATCGGGGCAGGTAGGCCCAAGCGACTTGGTGTCAATTTGAGCTTCTAAACTAATATTTATAGTTAATATTTTTAAACTTTACTATTGTTACTTCTTCCTAAAAGTACACCGATAGTGGTAACATAAAAAGAAATTTAAAATGTTGAATTGTAATTTTTTTAAAATTATTAGAAGAAAAAGCGGGCCAACTAGCCCCGGTCTACCCTATATGTTTTTTTAATTGAAAACCCTAATAGAATTTTCACATTTAATATATAATTTTCGGATCTTTCACTAACAATGCCAGCAATCATTTTTATATATTATCAGTTATGTATTCAAATAAAATTTTGAAATTTATTAAAAGCGATACTTTCGTATTGGCCTCGTGCCAATAATTAACAGTGGAAGAAATCGCAAAAGATTGCTAGTCTTTTTTTATTCTGATAATTTTAGTGTTATAAGCGTGATTCGTTTACATGTCTTAAATTTGTCTTTATTATTATTATTATTATTATTATTATTATTATTATTTTATTTTATTTTATGGATTGATAAAGTTTAAATTTCATTATAGAATAAAAGTCAGAATTTAGTGTAGAACTACTAAACATCCTCTAATCAGGTGCATTCGGAATTTGAAGCATGCCTTGAAGCTCTTCTTTTTTAGGAAGTCTATTTGTGTGATGTGGAGTTACGAACTGCTGCGCTCAGACAATTTGATAAATATATTCATGGCAAAATAATAAAATGTATCTATGTTTCTATCGTTTATTGTATTTATATGTTACCTGCTGTATTTTTGTTGAACTGTTACTGATGTTTTGTGTCAGATGTTTTACAGAGCAGGAAGCTTAAAAGACACTTGAAAATTTGTGAGAAGTCTTGTGATCGACTCCCGATCTGCATAGTTGTTCACAAAGTTCTAAAAATGTCAATAGAAATGTTTTCTTTACCAATTATTATGCATAACGTCCAAGTTTAGTATTATATGTACCTGTTTACTGGATCGATTTAATGTAAGTTTTGATTTTGGAAATATTTCGTTTGTTAAGTTTTTCTTCCACCCATAAAAGATAGCAGTGACGCTATCTAGTGCTCTTTAACTAACGGCGAAGCCGTGAAAAAATAGAAAAAAATTACATCCTATTTTCCTATAAATATTTTATAGGTCGAAAAGTAAGTGTGTTGCTCTTTTCATTTACATGGACCATTACACGTCACATGTGGGACAGCTTTTCTACATGTTACTTCTGTTTAAACAATGCTATTATGTCCTCAAATTAAAAAAAAATATTCTAATATGACAATCTTGGATATTTTGTTATTTTTAACGCACAGTTTATATTCTAAAAATTTATAAGTTAATAGATATAGGTATTTATGGAACTGTTACGTGCAGGACAATTTGTCCGTTTTTCTTCGTATGGTCCGCATGCAGTTTCGGTCATAAAACTGACAGTATGAAGTTTTCAGTTTGATATTGCTTAACCCTTTCAGGGACAAAGTAGTTCTAATCGTAAAATGCTGAAATGGTAGGATGACAACAGAATTTATAAACAACAATAAAAGCCTTTCTTCACATACTCAGTGAGTGGGAAACTTTCATTCCAAATTTTCGGCGCCAATGTGGCATATATAAGTACGGTACTCTCACTGACACTGCCCTGAAAGGGTTAAGCTAGCGTTGTATTTGAAATTTTTAACAAAAATGTTTGATCCATTATTCTACTGTGCAACATAGATTTAATACAAATTTAACATTTAACATACCTTGAGTAACTATTAATTTTGCTTTTATAAAATAATTAACATTTTTGAATTTCATTTCTAAATATAACAAATTGTAACAATGTAATGTCACGTAGCAAAAACATTTTCGCATAGTTAAACCTAATTTGCCTAATATTACTCATATATTGTGTCTATTTAACCTCGATTAATAAAAAATTCAGCTAATAAAGATGTTTTAAATGTCTTTAAGAATCCGCAAAAGAATATTTTATTGGAAGCAATTACTATCATTAAATTAATTCGTTAGCAGCAGGATCAGTATATCGCATGTTTATTTATTTAGCGTCCCTAAAAAACAAAACAAAAAACAGCAAAAAGAAAGAAAGAAAAACACATAAAAGAAGATAAAACAAATCGGTGGGATCAGGAACTTCGCTGCAGAGAATTATTCATTAAACACTAAAATGGGTCTGTAAAAAATTAAAAATGCACACACGAAAAATGGATTTCAAAAGGATCGCATTCTTTGGTTTGCATATTTCTGGTGTCCATTCATCGATTTCTGTGAATATTCTATGATCCACATTTAATTTAATTTATATAACGCCAACGACAAGAAAGAAAACATCAGGTTATTTCCATCATTTGTCAAATGAATCAAATATCACATTTATACCGAATGTGGACCGAAATGTTAATTATTTTTAAACAAAACTTCTCATTTTAATAAAGTGAAAAAGTGATATCAAAACAAGAAACAACTTTGAAAACGCATAAAATATTTAATAAGCCGATTTCAGCAATTACTGTTCATAGTCAGAAAAGTATTCATTTGTGAAACCCTGTATATGATCTATAGGTCAGAATATATACTGCATACTATGATAAAATATCAATTAGGAAACTTATAACTTATAACACGCTTAAAATTGCCTTTGTGGCTATTCCATAAATAAAAGGAAATGTATACATATTTTTTATGGAGCTCTCTATATGATCTTATAAATTTTATACACACACCTAGCAAAACTTTAGTTAAATTAAAAAATGCATACCACAATTGAAAACGCACTCTCAGCAATTATCGCTTCTTGACAATATTGTAACCGAACTATTTTGTGTGTCCCTGTAAATGAACGATAAAATGCTAAGCCAAGCCTGTTCTACAGACAGCTTCTTGTAGTAAATCTCTGTAATGTATATGAATTTCACTATATTTGAAATAGAATAACGTCATTAAAATACGTTGCAAAAAAAAATTATCCATAATATATCGGAATTCGTTTGAGTGTTCCTTTAGACGAATTAAAAATTCTAAACGTTTTTGATTAGGTAACATGCCCTTGTAAACTTCAATAACATAATAAAATGTATCAATTGCACGGCAATCTGTGCCTGTTTACGCGGGTCAGAGTTAAGAGAGACAGACACACACGCAGACAGAGGGCTACACAAACTAGTCATTCCCTCACATAACTATAAATTTGCCCCTATTTAATTAGTGCAGCACATGTATTATATAGGTCTAGGACAGTTTCTCCATGAGTAAAGTGAAGCAGCCTTCTTTTTGTTTGCTCAAAAACATTCCTGAATAGCTAGCACATGGCTTTGAAGTACTAGATCAAAGCAAGTATTTTTATTACCCGTCATTCCCTCATCTATTATAAATTTAATAAAAACAAATGAATTTTTTTGACGATGTTATATTATTAGAAATGTGTTTCAGAAGAGATTTAGTAACTGAAAATATACATTAGACTAATCATTTTTGTATAATATGATTTTTAGAAGTATTGCGTCATTCCCTCATAATTTTAATACATGAGGGGGATGATCTAAATCCATTTATATATGTACTAAACAGTAAATAAGAATATCTAATGCAATAAAATACACAAATAATAATAAAAAATATTATTTGTTGACAGTATGACGTCTAATTATAATTTATTTTCTTTTTTAACGCTTTCAAGGGTTGCAGTATGTTTATGAAACCACTTAATTTTAATTCCCAAGCGCCACATTGGCACCAGACTTTTTATAATTTTTTTTCCTATCTAACTGTACAAGTACTGAACAGGTACTGAACAGGTAATCAGCACTGAGGGGTTTCCTAGCTGTTATCAGCTTAACACCCAGACTAGGAAATTAGAATGTCTTATGTTTTAATGAGCCATTGGGATAAAGTTACACTGTAGCAATGCTACTATAAGAGTAAAAGAAGTTAACAAGAGAAAAATAAGAAATTTAAGAAAAATAGGAATAAAATTAAATTTAAGTAAAATCTTAAGAAGAAAAAAAGTTAACAATAAATCTTAAAAAATACATGAGTCTTAAAGTAAGTAAAATCAAACTGTAGTTGTAAAACTACTATAAGGAATTTAGAAAGTTAAAGTTAGTACTGTTCAGTGAAACACTCACCAAGCAAGGGCAAGAAAAGCTAGGGTGGCAAGACCACAACATCCAACCAAAAAAGGGACGCCATACATTTTATTTTTATTTTTTTAAGTTTTTCAATTTTTATGGTCTCTATGTATATAGAGAATTTTTTTTTTTTTTTTTTTTAAAGAAAAGTAAATAAAAGGAAAGAAAAATAACTGAAGGCAATAATAGCGTGGAGAACTCAGACGTTACTGAGTGTCCATAATTATGGAAAATCTGGGCAGTTTCCGATGGTGGGGTTCAAAAGCGTCATAATCCGGTAGCTCCGCTACAATTTCATTAGGGAGGTCAAAATTTTTTTCATAAAGTTTTTTGGTTAAGTCGTTTATGCGCTTACGTAAGGTAGTAGTTTTTAGGTCTCTTCGGACCGTGGAGTTGCGAAGGTAACGAGATGCGTTACGGACAGTACGCAGGTTGGAATTGTGCAAGCGACTAAGGTTGTCCATAGTGGTCTTACAAGTGAAGCCCCAGACCGGACTGGCATAGGTTATGATGGGAAGGATGCATGAGTTATAGAGGATTAATTTATTGTGAACAGACAAGGTTTTACTGTTAAGGAGAGGTTTTATAGAGTTAAAGGGTCCAGCGACTTTACCTCTGATGGAGAAAGTGTGCTTTTTCCAGGTTAAGCGGCGGTCCAGAATGACCCCAAGATACTTAGCTTGGTCTGAACAAGGGATAACAGTGTTGTTAATAATGATTCTGTTAGGGAAAATTATTTTGCGAGAGAAATATACTGCAGTAGTTTTAGTTTCATTTATGACAACGCGCCAAAGCATACACCAGTTCATGAAGTCATCAACATGAGTCTGCAGGTACCTGTAAAGAGTATACGGGTGGTGTGCCGAAGCGTAAATACAGGTGTCGTCCGCATAAAGAGCGAGGTGAGTGTGCAAGGAGCGTGGGATATCGTTAAAGAAAATGTTAAATAAAAATGGGCCCAACACGCTCCCCTGAAGGATGCCCGCTAGGATAAGGAGAATAATAGAAAGAATGTTGTTTATGCGGACTTTAAAAGAGCGGTCGCAAAGGTACGAATATATTAAATGTATAAGTCTGGGATGAAAACCGAGCTGAAATAATTTATAAATGAGGCCCATATGCCAGACCTTGTCAAATGTCTTTGCGACATCAAGAAAGATGGCAGCTGCGGGAATTTTTGCATTGAGTTTCTCGCTGAGAAACTCAACATCCCTAAGAAGCTGGTGTTTTGTTGAGTGTTTTGGGCGAAAGCCGAACTGCTCGGGCATGAGGATGTTGTGCTGTTGAATGAACTCCTGCAACTGGGCACGAATGACACTTTCCACCACTTTACTGATAGAAGGTAGCAAGGAGATAGGTCTGTAATTAGTGGGGTCTGACAGGTTAGTTCCAGGTTTTGGAATAGGAGAGATTATAGAAAGTTTCCAAGGTTTAGGGAAGTAGTTATGTTTTAAGATAGCATTTGTGAGGTCAGTGATATAGATTATGCAATTAGGAGGAAGGTTTCTAAGAGCAGAGTTAGTAATTTTATCGTATCCTGGGGTTTTACGCTTTTTGAGTTTTTTGATAATATTGTGGATAACAATAGGTTGAATTTTAGGGGGGGATCTTGAGGGGGGTAGCCAAAAAGTTCCGAACTGTCTCGTTAACATGATCAAGGTGAGCTTGGTTTGCAAGGGTAGGATTAGGAGAAAATTGGGTGGCATAAGAATTAGCAAGCATGTTAGCTTTTTCTTGGTCAGTATAAGCGGTAACATTATTAGATGTGAGGGGAGGGATGGAAGTGTAATGTTTATTCAGTTTGCGTTTAAGAATCCAAAGAGAGTTGTCCTCGTATGATAAAGTTTTGAGAAAGTTGTTCCAACTTTTCTGTTTTTCTTTATAAAGACTGTTTTTGATTTTATTGTTTAACCTATTGAGAAGAGGTTTAATGGAGGGGGTCTCTTGAACTTTGAAATTGTCGCCGCAGCCGATTACGCTGTTTGATAAGGTTGTAAATATAACGGGGTGGGACAAAGGCAAAATTATTTTTGAAGGTTATTTTTGAACCGTTTGTATATAGCATTTTTCTTATTTACAAATCTGTTCTTAAATTCCGGTGCCAATCGTTTATTTGAAGATTTTAGCAATGGGAGTGCTTTGAAATTAAATTCTTAGAAGTACAGTTTGGTTCATATTATTTTTCGATAAATATAGCAATAAGGTATTTGTAGGCTACATTTTGAGATTTTTGAGGCAATTTTATTGGGCCGCAATTAAAAAAAAACAGCAACTTTTTAGAGAATGACCCATATATATTAATCTCATCGGTAAAAATGAAAGAAAAACTTTTATATCAAATAACTTAATTTTACTATGGTACTATCGAAAATTCTTTATTATAGAATCTTGTAATCAAGCTGTTAATAATCGCAGCTTGAAAACAAAAACAAAAAGAACATAAATCCACAATCATGCAAACTAAATAAGCATTACTGTAAGCATTACTGTAATTGGCCGTTAATTGCTTACAGGCTCTTTTTAATTATGTTATGTATTTTCCAGATGAATTACATTCAGTAAGTATATGCTAGGATATGCTGGTATGTAAATAAATTCATGTATAGGTCTATGGAAAAAACTGAATGTATTACCGCCTATGGATGGTAATTGCGGGAAGTGTGATTTTAGCTCTGCGATACTTTTTCTATCTTAAATATATTTATCATACATATGTGATGTGTGAAAAAAGTTTTATATCATACGCAGGGCTGTACAAGATATTTCAAGATATGCTTTATATGCTGAAAATAAAATGTTTTGGATTTTACAGCAGGTTTATATTTTAGGAATCCATGTGAAATGTACAGAAAGCTATAGAGAATATACAAATACATAGCTGCTCAAAATTATTCGAATATCTTATCGACTATGAGCGCTGTTTGCTGATATTGGATGTTCCACCATGTTACCAGGGCCCCCACTGGTCATTTGTTGAAAACTAGTAATTTTTAAGGAAAAAATCCTGGTAGGTTTTTGCAATAATTACAAAAAAGACTTTCTTCCAGAAAAGTTTCTATGGAAATTATAAGGGAGATTTTTCCTTGGAAAATAGTGGTGTTCAAAAAATGGCCTAGTGTGAGACCTGTTTTATAAATAATAGAACATATCTAAATTGTTCATTTAGATATGTTCTATTAATATATTAAATTGTGACGTTTCGTTATAATATTCTGGTAGTGAGGTTAGCTGGTTTACAATGTATGGGTGACGTAATATTTTTGTTCCTTCTTTACTCACCATGTGAATTGCTAGTAGCATGTAGAGTTCGGATTTACAAATTATTGAAATGAATGACGATTAACAGCAATTTTTTAAGATACAACAGCACGACGACAAAAAATAAAATGGAATTGAATAAAATTACACTCCTCCACATTTAAAAAAAACACATATAGCTTTTATTTAATAGTTTACGAAATTATGCCTCTCCACCTCAATAATAATTTCCACAATATACAGCAATGGATGCATCTATTACATATATAATTCCTGCATGTTTTTATTCAATAAGAACATGTTTATGTAATCAAAAGTATTTCCGATTTAATTGTAATCTAAATAAAATTTCTAAACTCAAAGTCTTTGAGAGCCCTGTTTAAACAGTAAACATTCTAGCATCATCTCAGTAAATATAAGATACTTATGCACACATAAGCTGCTGCGTAAGAATTTTCAGAATTCTGTTAGCTTATTTAACCCTTTCCGGCATAGACAAATTTTGTTGTAAAATGATGAAATCATCGACTGACACCGAAATTTACATACGACTTTTCTAGAAATTAAAGACTTGTTACTTTATACTTTATTGATAATGCAAAATTTTATTAAAATATTCTTGATGCCGTTTGTAAGTTTGGAATTAAAATTAGGTATCCAGACCCGGGCGCACTGCGTCGGAAAGGGTTAATGTTATCGCCAATGTACGCATCTTTTCTGTTAACACAGTCTCAAAAACAAATGTTCGTTAAAAAAGAAGCATTTTGATTCTTAAAAAAATAATAGACCACTTTCAATTCAAGGATGATTACAGTTACATCGAATTCTAAAAGAAATTTTTGTTATGTATAACATTTTTGTATTTTTTTTTTTTTTTTTTTTTTTTTTTTTTTGACTGGAGCATTTCTGAACCTCTGTATTTTTGCGACTCATATCTAATGTACATTCCAAATTATGCAAAAAAAAAACTATGTTAATTATGATTAAATCTAAACATTCTTCAGACTAACTTACTGTTAGGAAGACTATCAGATCTAATGCCACTATTCCTTTTGATTGCGGTTCACCTATAAGTTACAAATTAACACTATTTAATTACTATGGAAAAAGAGCATTTGAGGTTTGTTCAAGCCAGAACTAGATTCAATTAGAAAAAAAGCGATAGAAAATGCAATTCCATCCCGTTTTATTGAAAAAAATCATAAACAAGTTTGTAGAAGATTATGGAAAACGAAGAGCAGTTACATATAAAAGGTTTAGATGTTTTAAGGTTAACAACATTCCAAGGCTTTTTGAAAATATAAGGCATATCCTTTTTAAATATGATGTAAAATTAATCGCAGCTCCTCCCCCAAAGTTCAAAGATATGTTAAATACTAAAATAGATCCTGCCCAAGCAATCAATAGATCCGGAATATAGATTATACCTTTCCAAAAAGATAGTAAATATTTTATTTATGTTGGTATGACGATGAGAAAAATTCGTTATAGAATTAAAGAACATGAAGCAAATCTCAGATTAAATAGACCCCATACTGCATTATCAAGATTAGCTCAAACTCAACCTATAAAAGTAGATTTTAATGAATCAAAAATTATCTTTCGTACAAATAATTACCAGGAAGCCATCATAAGCGAATCAATTCAAATAATTGCTAATAACAGTACAGCTTGTAATTAAAAAAAAATTTAGTGGTTACAAACGTTAAAATTGAAGTTGTTATACATTAAAAATGTGTGTCCATGTGGAAACTTTTGGTGCAAAGCACCTTGTCTGTGGTCGTTCGAAAACAACCATATAAGTTTTTATTAACATAAAAACAAGTCATACACAAGACAAAAATATAAAACAAAGTGCAAAAAGCTGGGGGAATGGGCCTCAGACCTGGCGACCGTTGGCTAACTGTGGGACCCGGCGAATATGTTCTTGGTAGACGTCATTAGAGAAGGAGATCGTTTCACTTACAATGATCTTTTTCATAGTCCTCAGATATGATTTCGCACAGATTCTTCTTAACGACTTGTCATCCCACGAACCAAGTGCCTCAACGACAATGGCCTCAACTACAGCTCTCTTTCCACCTTCAGTAAGTTCTTCCGCTTGTACTTTTCAACTTTAATTCTACGAGCTTCATCGAAGGCTTCAAGGTCATTCTCGAAGGGGACCGTCACTTCGAAAATAATAATGTCATTACCATTACGAATCACCAGGTCAGGACGAAGATTTTCAGTACCCAGCTTACGATCCTCTCCCATGATGACCCACCTATTAGCAGCAGCTTTCTTAATACGACTCACAATGGCATTATGCCGCTTCTTATACAGAGTACTATGAGTCATACAATGGTCGAGGACGTGAGGCAAGGTTTCGATTTGGGTACACCGCCGGCACTTCTTATTGACTGGCCCGAGGTAGCGTCTTGATGGCTTGTTATACCCATTCAGATTAAAGAGTCCAATGGATGAAGCGCCAGTCTCTAAAGTGGGTGTAAGCAACATCGGAGAAGAAATGACTAGATTCTTTTGATGCAGCAACACAAATATTTGTCTTCCCCTGGTGCTTATGATCTCTCAGTGAGGTGGTACGTAACTTCCTCTGCATGTTCCTTAATTTGGCGAAGATGGTAAATACTGTCATACTATTCAATAACACTGTCATACTATCCAATGTGTATGGAGATATTTGTTACATAATAGATGAAAACTCGTTTTGTTGAAAATTTAAATAAATTTATCTGGCATCTATAATTCGTAATTTTCACAAATCTTGACAGCCAAAATTATTTTTTTGTTTTAAATTTATTTAAACGTTTAAAACAGTAAATAAATGCACTTCCTGAAATCTGACGTACAACATTTAAATTTAAATTACAATGTTTTCTTCTGGACAATTCTCGAAGTAGCGCCAAGAAAATAATAACATATAAATCCTACTGAAGACAGCCTTGTAATGGTTGAAAACGTACTAGGTTTTTGAGATTTTTTAAATTTGTATTTTAAATATCTTTATATTATATTTATGCATCTGAAAGTAATTTTGTATAATTATTTGTGAATTATGTATATTTTATTTGAGAAAAGTTTAATTAAATTTACTTATTTAAAAAGATTGATCTTTTTACTCTTCTTTTAAAAAAAAAAACAAATCTCCAATAAAGCGAAGCTGGAGCGGTTGAACGCTCGGATACGTACCGTGAACGACCAATTTTACTAAAGTTCCTCAAATATCAACGCCTTTAATCGTTATAATCGATTTTATTCCATATTAAAAAATTAAATGTATATAACTGTTTTAAAAAACTGTGTGCCGCTATGTATAAAAAGAACATAATAAATTCATTCGTACTGTCATTTAACAAAATTCGTCGTTTCAGTGGGAGATAGCGCATCAACATTTTACTTTCAATCCGTTTGTGGCGATTAAATACGATTTATTAAAAACAATGTACGTTGCAGTAACTTTTAATAGAATTTCTTACCTTATTTTTACGCAGAAAAGTTCTACAAGCTATGTGGATAAATTAGCCAATTATAAATTTTGCGTTTGGACTATTAATTAGAAATTTCAAATTTGAAATAGTGGGCAGAAACGCATTGACAATATTAAATAAAAAATAATTCTGTTCTTTTTAATTGTCATTATCACACACTATTTCCTTAACTCATTATCCGCCTAAAATATAAATTTGAGGTTTTCCACTTTTTAGCTGAACGTCGTCGTTTGCCACCACAAACTCTGAAAGATAATTTTTGCTTTATATGATCTTAATATTTTATGTCTTTAAATAAGGCCAATTTCTTAATTGAAAAATAGTGGTGGGTATGTAAATAATTTAAATATGTGCATTTACTTTGACCGTTGCATGAATGCAACACCAGCGGTTAATGGGTTAAATCGTTATTTATTATTATTTATATTTAATTCACTCTGCATTCACGGTCAGAATGTTTAAAATTTTAAATTACTTTTAAAAATAATCAAAACATTTCAACATAATTTCATGCACATTTTTAATCTATATATTTTATTTTTCGGAATAAATTGAAAAACATACAGATTTTTTAAAACAAATTGACTAACTCAGTTTTTAGATCATCACCAACGCGACCGCAGAGGTTGGTACATTAATACCTTCGCTTGAGAGTACAACAGCGCTCGATGTAAAATTGTCTGATACTATTTTATTTCTATTAAGTTATCAGGGCTGATAACTTTTGCATAAGAGACATTATGCGGGTGAGGATGGAGCATCGCACATATTAAACTTTCAATTACTAAATTTCTTTTTCTAATTATTTTTCCGGTATATACGGTAATTTTTTTAAATGTTTTTTTCTACGTATGAAATTATCGCTTGATGCTTCTCTAACATTTGTGGTTTGTAAAGAATCCGAGAAAGAAATAGTATGATGTCTATTTTCTCATTGATTGGTAATGCTTTTCTTTTTCGATTCAACATTAATTATGAAATATTTAAAACTAAAATGAAACTTTTTAAACGAGTTTTTTTTACATTTTCAGTCAAAAAGATTTAGGGGAGGGTAGTACACAGTGAGACGAATATTATTATTACTTATCGAAAGGCAACGATTTTATTTTTTTGAAAAAAAAAAATGCTACATCTTTAAACTACACAAACACGCTAAACATTAACGTATAAATGGTTTTAAAAAAGTTATTTATAACAGCACAGAAGCAGCATAACGGAGTATCGAAAATTGTCTCACTGTGTACCACAAGTGGTACACAGTGAGACAATGTATATATTTTCAAAAATCATACATTTTTTACTCTATCAATAATTTTTTGCAGTTTAAGACTTCTAATTAATATTTCTCAACCAAAAAAAAAATTAAAAATATGAGCCTCGGGTGGGTAATGGCAGACCTTGGGCTACGTTCATGCAATTTTTCAGCCTCTTACGTTTAGTAGATTTCACTAGCCATCGCACGGCCCCACACACACACAGATAGAGAGAGAGAGAGAGAGAGAAAAAAACATTCTTTTATTTATAAATAACTTTTTTTATGTCAGAACCGCATAGTAGATACACAATGAGGCACGTCTCACTGTGTATCACAACTGTGTGTCTCACTGTGTACTTTCGTTACGTTGTAACAAAATGGATGCCATATCTGTTTCATCACCAATTTCATACCTTTGAATGCCTGTGTCGTTTTGTCGACATAGTCTATCAATAAATATACCTAGATTTGGTTAAGTAAATATGTGCCATAATGAAAGAAATAAACTTTAAAATGGACGTATATGTAACTTTAACCCCTGTAAAATAAATAATTATTTACTATTTTGTTGGACGAGTAACCGAAGTGACGAAACTACATCCACGTGTTGCATAAGATGAGGTGGTTCAGTGTGTGCTCCAGTTAGGAGAAAAAGTTATAACTATATGTCAAAATGGCTGCTGTCTCACTGTGTAACATGTCTCACTGTGTACTCCCCTACCCTACAACCAAAATTACAGTTCTGATTTCTAAGTTCTTACAGTTCCTACAGCCTTTAACAGCTGAAACATTTGGCACGCGAGCAACCATACTGTGAACTAGCGGAGAAGCTTTGCAAATGAACCGTTACTAAAAGAAGAAATCCAGTTCTGTGCTAATTAAAACATATTGAACAATTTAAAAAAGTTTCGAGCGGCGAAGCTTTAGCGATCTCGGATTGATTGCTTGCGAGCCGAGTTTCCCAGATACTAACATGTCGTAGGTATACATAGGACATACACTAATATCCCATAAAACAGAAATAAAAGGTGTAGAAGGCCGATTCTATTGTTCAGAAGGGAATAGAATAACGGCAACATGGTTAACCGAAAGAGCGTCTTTTTTTGGTGATGATTGCTTTTTTGGTAACTTTCTGATTTCACTTTTGCGATTAAAAACATAAAGCAAATTTAGTGAAAAGTTTGGCGGGCTGTTGATCATACAGTCACGTGACGTGATCTATTGTTAATTCTACCATACTTTTGTTGCATTTCACATTGATATCAACAGATATTTCGCCCAACTTAATAGTGATCCTACCTTTTTAGTTCGTAATAAATGTTAAAATCTTAATATAGTTTTAATAATAAACATTTATTTTGTGTAAATTGCTCATTTTAACCATTACCTATTAATAACCGTGCTAGTATTAACTGAGTTTGAGTTTGACTGTATTTAAGTAATTATTTAGATTATATTTAACATGCATGAAGCAAAAAAATCATTAAATCAGAGTTCTCAAATTCCCTGTAGACTAATTTATATTCTTTTCACACTACTATTTTTTTTAAAATATATTTTGTAGTATATTTCTCTTGCAAATGTTGTCAAAAAGAATATGAAAGTTTTTTGTTTTGAAAAAGTGGTGCGAAATAGAAACTTTTGCAAACAAGTTTCAACTTTTAACCCTTTCGGGACGAGCGTCTTTTACAGGATATTTAATCTTTTATCACATTTTTTATATCAGAAATTTTTGCCCGATTGATTCGGGAAAATGCTCGGATTAAATAAGGCAAAATTTACAATAAAAATTTACGGGTGAGAATAATCACTGATTCTGAGCATCCTATGCGGCACGAATACCGGTCGCTCGTCCCCAAGGGGTTAATATACATTGATGGATTTTCATTGTTTTCACTGTAATATACATATAAAACAGGCACAAAATGTTTTATTTCCCATTTTACTAATGAAATTTCCAAAAAAACTGATTTACGGGTGTATAAGAAAACGTGTATTTTCTTTCCAAAAAAACTGCATTTCAATCGGCAAAACAAACCAGCTGTCACAAAAATCTAGCATTCATCAGTAAATTCTTTCCTGTTTTCTCGGATAAAGTGTTATAAGCAATTTATCGGCCAAGTTTTTTCATTTGTTCCTCCAAAAAACACAGACATTAAAAGTGTTGTGAAACTTTTATTTCAAGTAATTTTTTGTTCGCATGTAGATAAGATGTTAAATAGAGTATTTGTTTTAAATATTTTGCTTAGTTTTAAACCTTAGTATTTTTTCTATTTTTCATGATTCTACATGAATATTTAATAAATTTTTATTTTTTATTTATTAATTATTTTGGTACGCAAATTATTACAGAAAAAAAAATAAATAAATTTATAAGTTATGTAAATTATTTTAAAAAAATCAACATTTGATGATTTTTACAAGATATGTGATTGTATACTAATGCACATTTATTTTTTATAGCATTGTGAGTGCACTTTTCTAGTATTTGAATTACAGTTATGTTTGAACATATGCAACAGAGAAAATGAGAGATGATTAAAAACGGACTTTCTATAATCATCATAAACATTGAATAACTTTTTAACCCCTTAACGGTCGCATTAAAGTACTGTTTAAAAAATTCAAATTGTTTATTGGCACCACTTTTTTGAAAAAGAAACATTCACCTTATTTAATGACAGGTAAAATGATACCGCAATAAAGCCAATTACACTATTTTATAAAACTGGTGGGAATCAAACAAAAAAGAATAAAAAGAATAAAAGATACAGCCCGCGAATATCACGGGAGCAAAAATTAAGGGGTAAAAAACAAATAAATAATTTTTTTATGTAACACTTTTGAAATAAATTTCGCAACAGAAAAGAAAAAAAAACCCATAAATTCCCATTGATTCGCAAATTGCCAAAACTTTCTGTATTTTTAACACAAAAAACTAAAAATATTGTAATCCATATAAAACAGGAGAAAATATATCTTATTTTACAAAAATCCTTTTTAAAAAGGGGGTTTCAGCAGTTGCAGAACAAAATATTTTTTCTTTCTTGAAAAGTCAAACAACATATCCGCAAAACAAAATGATCTACCATAAGAACAATGGCATTCATAAACTATTTTCTACTTTTCCGGTTTCCAATACGGCTTCGAGGTAATGTTTTTTCATTTGTTTCTCGAAAAAAGTTGATATATTAATAACAAAAATTGTTGAGAAACTTTTATACCAATCAATTTTTGTAGATAGGTTGTAACCTATTTTATGAATTATGTTAAGAAATCGCATTTCGAAAGTTTTAGATTGTCATTCGTCTATGACTAATTTGAAAGTTATTGATTTTTTGTTAATTGTCTGCTGTTTTTTGCAGGTGCAGTATGACAAAAATGGAACTGAAAGTTTGGTAAGTTACTTAAATACAAATTGAACAACCGATCATTTTCAGAAAAAATTCCATTATATGTAAATTCATATCATTTATTTCAGAACAATTTTTTATAGCTATCAAACTTTTACTTTATGTGAACTACAATAGAAAATTTTAGAATAGATATACCATAAAGACACTGAAGAAAATAAAATGAGATTTTAGAATTATTTTTATATTAAAATGAAGTACCATTTAAAAATATCTATGGAAAACGAATTTTCTTAAGCCTTTAAAAAAAACTTTGTTTTCTAATAGACTGTCAGGCTAGCTCAGTTTCAAATCTCACAGAAATTTCACATAATTTCAAGATAATAATTTCTCGGGGTAGCTTTTTAAATATTTTTTTATTTAATCTTGATAAGACGGCACATCACAAGTAGAACGGCACACAACACATAGACACAAAATAATAAAAGCGCGAATAACTTTCTACATGTTAGCACAACTCAAAACAGAACACAACTACAGTCAACGCTGTAACAGAACACTCTCCAACTCACAGCATTTCTCATTCGGCAAAGCTCACGGAAAACGGTCACGTGACTGCCGGTAGAGTCTATTTGTTTTAAAACGGGTGGCGCGCGTTACATCCTCCCCCTCTGTTTCCGATTTACGTCTCGGAGAGGAAACAGGATGCTTTCTGGGTCTTCCTCTTTTCCTTAAGGGTGCAACTGGAATAGTTTCAGTTTCTTGAAATGGTGACAAAGCGGAAACATGGTAAGACCCAATTCGCTCGGTAGGATTGTCCAGGCTAGCAATGTCATATGTCACTAGTGACTTTTGAGTCAAAACTATGTATGGCCCATCTCTCTTAGGCATAAATTTGGCTGTTTTATTTTTACTTGCTTTGCTCACAGGATGTAGGTTAACCCATACTTTATCACCAGGTGCGAAATACACTCGTCTACGATTTTTATCGTAATATTTCTTCCGCTGATCTTGTTTCATTTCAACACGCTCTTTCACACTTTTTGAAATATTTGCAAGACGTTTAAGATATGGGGTTATTTCCGGAACAAAATTGTCATTTTCCACAACAGCTCTAAAATCGTTCACCACATCATCGATTGTTCTTAATTCTCGACCAAATTGCAGATAGGCGGCAGATTGGCCTGTTGTATCAGATTTGGCAGAGTTCATAGCAAATCTAATAAAAGGTAGTTTATCAATCCAGGAAGTGTGTTCATCCCCAACAAGGATTGCTATTCGAGGTTTCAAGTCTCGATTTTTGCGTTCGACTGGATTGGCCTGAGGATGGTACAAAGGTGTCAATGATTGGTCTATTCCAAGAATGTAACAAACTTGTTGTAGAACAGCGCTCACAAACTGAGGGCCGTTATCACTTATGAGTCTTCTTGGGTACCATAACGAAGGAAGATCTCTTCAATCAGAGTAGTCGCACATTCTTGTGCAGTAGCAGTTGTTAAGGCAAATAGTTCGATCCATTTAGTGGCACAATCTTCTACTATAAAAATCCATCGATGCCCATCTTTACTAGGAGGCAATGGTCCAAAGAGATCAATGCTGAGGGTCTCAAACCGCTGAGCATAAGCAGGTGTTCGTAATAAACCAGCTGGTTTCTGATTTGTTGCTTTATAACGAGCGCACTCTGGGCACTGCTTCACATATTCAGAAATGTATGCTCTCATGCCTGTCCAATAATATCTTTTAGCAATTCTCTGATAAGTTCCTGCTTCACCATAATGTCCGGCTGAGGGGTCGTCATGATGAAGTTTCAAAATATTTTGTCTTTCTTGTACTGGAACGACTAATTGCGCTTCTTCGGCATCTGATTCGGGAGCATACCTATAAAGCACACCTTGATTCATCAGGAATCCTCTATCAGTCCAATTGGCGAAATCTTCGCTTTTCTGTTCGTCTTCAAAAGAATCTATGATCTTTTTAAGGTTTTCGTCTTGCAACTGTGCTTCTCTGATATCTTTTGGACTTCTTGTTGGCATGTCTATGCTGACAAAATTGCATGTCTCACAGAAAGCAGATTGATGATTACAGACAGGGCGTGACAGCATGTCAGCCACAACATTTGATTTTCCAGGTTCATATTCTATTTTCTTCTTATCAATTTCTTTCTTAGCAGGAGTCATCCGATTAGGTGGTGCAGCAACAGGAGCACTCTCACCTGTATTCATACGATGCTCCACAAACGGGGTTGTCTCTCCCCCTGGTTGAAAACATTTTTCATACCTTTTCAGAACATCATTAATTTTGTCCCTTTCATCTGAATTTAGATTTTTCCCTTCATCTTCAGGTACAGCGTACGGACTGACTTCGACAGCACCAGCTGACGTATTATTTTTTCTTCGTATTCATCTACAGAATAAAACTTTTCCTTAGGTTTATCATTGAAATACCATGTTTTGGTGGCAGTATCTAACACTATGTTAGCATTACGTAAGAAATCCATACCTAAAAGAGTTCTATTACCCTTGGCATCTGGTAATACGATGAACTCCGTTTCGAAGACTCGGCCTTCAATCTCTACGGGTACAGTGGCAGACAAAGTGTTTCTAACTACTGTAATTCCGTCAGCTAACGTTACTTCATGAGTATGAGGGTTCAATGCAACACCAGTTTTTAAAAATAATTGATACATACGTTCTCCCGCAATAGAACGATTCGCTCCCGTATCTGCACAGACTAACACCTTCTTATTGCAGATCGTGATAGGCACATTTGGAGCTGAAACTGCTGATGTATTTAAACTATATAGCTCAAGACGATGTGCTTGAACAGTTTGTTTTTTAACCGTAGGGGAACAATCGGGACATTTCTTCTTTATAAATCCCAATTTACCACAACCATAGCAAACAATATCGGATTCTATGCGTCGATTAGCAAACTTAGGGGAAGATCTGTCTTCTTTTGGAGGCTTACCCGTAAGGCATGGTGACGTCACGGCGACGTCGTTGTGAAGTCACACTGTGATTTTGTGACCGTCGATGTGACGTCACGTGACGTGGATGTGACGTCACAGTGACTAGAATGCGAGGTCGTTATGGCCGTTTTAGAGGTCGTTTGTGACGTCACATTGTGACCACTCTGTGAAGTCACGGTGTGACTAATTTGTGAAAAATGTGTCATTTGTGACTATTTTGGCATTAACTTTGTGACGAACCTGTGACGAAAGTGACAATGTTTTGAAGTCACACTGTGACCAATTTGTGAAATATGTGTCATTTGTGACGAACTTGTCATAAACTCTGTGATGATTTCAAATGAAAATCAAATTTCAAATTAATTGCTTAAAAGGCGCAAAGGCGAACTAGTGAAAAAGATTCCATGCTGGAACTCGAACCCGGGCCATCAGTATAGCGCACTTACATTCTACCGACTAAACCACATGGAACGATACCCAGCCTGGAAAATTTCTCACTATTACATGTTGGCAAGGCTACAAACGCAGCACAAGATGCAATATTTATCGTCAGCCACCGACATGGCGCAAACACGAAACATAATTAAATCCAGCATCGATTGAAACTATATTAATACTTGGAAATTTTTTTCAGAGAGAACCATTCGCCTTGCATACAATATTTCAAATGAAAATCAAATTTCAAATTAATAGTGTAAAAGGCCATTTTAATTTGAAATTTGATTTTCATTTGAAATACTGTATGCAAGGCAAATGTTTCTCTCTGGAAAATTTTCCAAGTATTAATATAGTTTCAATCTATGCTGGATTTAATTAAGTTTCGTGTTTGCCCCATGACGGTGGCTCACGATAAATATTCCATCTTGTGCTACGTTTGTAGCCTTGCCAACATGTAATAGGGAGAAAATTTCCAGGCTGGGTATCGTTCCATGTGGTTTAGTCGGTAGAATGTGAGTGCGCTATACTGATGACCCGGGATCGAGTCCCGGCGTGGATATTTTTCACTATGTTGGCCTTTGCGCCTTTTAAGCAATTAATTTGAAATTTGAATTTCATTTGAAATATTGTATGCAAGGCGAATGTTTCTCTCTGGAAAAATGTCCAAGTATTAATATTGTGATGATTCTTGTCATAAAAACTACGATAATTTTAAAGTAAAGTTTTGTTTGAAATATAAAATTTTATCTTTTTACCGTACTTTTTAGCAAGATATCACTATTTTGGAGTCCTATTCTTTTAAAATATTTTTAATTTTCCATTTAAAAAACAATGCTTATTAACTGAAGTTCTAAGCTTGATCTTGAATTCAAGCTTAATATTAAGAAAGTGTAAACTTTTTTTAATGTGTATTGCTTTATTAAATACGAACATGGAGTCTAACGGACATTAATACAACTGTTACTTACAGAACTACATGATAAGCCATATTTATTTAAATTTTTTATTCCCATATATATTGTATTTTGTGAATATGAGCTAATTAGATTTGGTATGTTTTATATGAAAAGACTGATCTGGGAAATAGAAACAACAAGTAACATATATCATGCGTTAGGCATAGATTATAAAACACTTTCCAACTCTTTCTAAATGTTTTAACAAGACATCTGGGGAAATAACGTAAATAAGATAACTAAGTAAACATGTAAACGCGTAAAACATTTGAAAAACTGATTTACGCAGTTACCATCCACTAAGGTGTAAAAAAATCATAATTTTTTTAAAAAGAATAAAAAAAAATCGGATTTTTTTTATTTAAATCAGATTTTTTTGATTTAAATCAGATTTTTATGATTTTTTTCCCAGCGTTCAAATACTGAATAGCTATCATGAGTTTTAGGTTTCCGAAACAATTACACCACTAATTGCTAACATAATCTATGTTTTTACACTTTAATGAATAAAATTATAATTGTTAGTTAGTAATTACAGAAATAAAAACTGCAAAAATTAGTAGTTTCATTAGGTAGTATTATACAATAATGTTATATACATTAATATTGTAATAATTATGTAAAACTTTATAAACACTAGTGATTTATGAAAATTATTAACTGCATTTTATATTAAATTGCTAACATTACTTCAAATTAATTATTAAACAATCAACTCTCTAATTAGGAACATATTATACATTTTTAAGCCTTAATTATTAAAATGATAATAATTCATTTTAGAAAGAAAAAGGGACAGGATGCTAGTTCAAAAAACGGGCACTATTTCATGAGGAAATATATTAGTAATGTGTTTAGTAATGATGTAAGGGGGGAAAAAAAGAATATTTTATAGCATTATAAGTAAAGTGTCCTTAATTTTTGATAATTTTATGAATAACAAATTGAAAAATACAATTAAATAACATATTTTAATAATATCCTGTTTTTTCTAAAGAAATAAAGTTCCATATTTTTGCAAGATTTTTTCCACATGAATTTAGAATACTGTTGAATGGGGAAGTGTTTTACAAGAAATCTCTGGCTACAACTACAGGTAAATTTCAACTTTTTTTTTTCTTTTTTTAAGGCAGGGTGCATTTTGCCAATTTCAAAAGGGGCATGGTGTGGCACCATTAAAAAAAATGGCCTAGAAGAAGCAGTATAAGTAATTACAGAATTAATAAAAACTGCAAATAAGTAATTTCATTAGTTAGTAGCACAAATAACAAAACTAACAAATATTATTTGCAGCTCATTTTGCATTTGTATTTAGGAAAATTTCTGTAAACCACCAAAATCTATACTTACACACATGTACGTGTATGCTAACCAAAAAAAAAAAAAAAAAAAAAAAAAAAAAAAAAAAAAAAAAAAGAGTTAACCCATTCATATAGAATAAATATAAGTTAGCCACTAATATCTGAAATCCTCAAAATATTTAACTAACAGCATTATTACCTCTATTAGCTTTCAATGGTTCAATTTTTTAATATATATGAGTTACAAAAAATAATAATAATAATAATAATAATAAACATTTATTTAACCTATGCCAAAGAAGCTCTTGCTGTGCACTCTAAATTAAAATGTCTGAAATGGAGTGTTCAATTTTCAGACATTTTAAAATGTCTGAATTTTTTCAGACACTTTTTGCGTCTGAATTTCAGACACTTCAAACGTCTGAATCGCATCCATTTTTTTGTAAGCATCATACGTAGCCATGTTTGACCACGTTGAATCCTGGAAAAATATTTGGCTGTGGTCCTGCCCCCCCCCCCCCCAATACAGCCTGATTTTTTTGGTGCTCTCAGTTTTGGTATACAATTTTCGTTACGTTGATAATTTAAATCTTTTACGACATTGTACTGATTATAATCAATATCGTGAACTTCAGGAGTAGAACAAGATTAAAAAACAAAAAATATTTATCTAAATATTAGATTTTTTAAAATTTATTTTGTTTTTAACCTTATTTTACTTTAAAAGTTCAAAATATTGATTATAATCAGTACAATTTCGAAACAGATTTAAAATATAAGCTTTACAAATATTGCACATCAAATTTGGGGGCACTACAGTCGTAGGGGGACGGGGCACTTCCCAGTTTGCCCTTCCTTTAATCAAGAAGTACTTTTGCAAAAAACGCAACCCTGCATTATAGTTGTCTAAATTGAGATGTCCGGTATTCGGGAGTATCCGTTGTGGAGGTTAATGGAGATTCTCGAATAGCGAACACCTCTATTTAACGAATACTTTTTTAATCAGCAGACATACATATTTGTATATTTTTACCTCAAAAAAGTAGACATCTCCAATTATCGGACAAATTCCGCGGTCCCGAAGTGTTCGCTATTAAGGGCTTTTAAGGTACATAGATAAATATATATATATATTTTATAATCTTGTCCTACTCTAAAAGTTCAAAATATTTATTATACTCGGTTGAATGTGGAAAAAGATTTAAAATATCAGATGTACGAAAATTGCAAAAATCCCGCCCCCCACCCCCCACCCCAAAAAAAAATTAAAATATAAAAAAATATATTGCCACATAGGCAATTTTACATATACATCACTTGATAATCACAACAGCCATTTAACTATGAATAATGAAAATAAATAAATAAATATTCTACTTTAATAACATTGGGGAAAAAATGACTTTGGTATTTTGTTAAATATATTTGCGTTTTTAAACTTGTCCTACTCTAAAAGTTCAAAACTTTCATTATAATCAGTGCAAGATTTAAGATATCAGCTTTACAAAAATTCATGCAAAATCCCCCCCTCCCCCCCCCCCCCCCCAAAAAAATGAAAATACTTATTTAAAAATTATGTTTTTAAAAAATTTATATTTCCACATGGACAAGTTTTTATGTAGATCAGAGGGTACTCACAAAAGCTATTCAACTATCAATAAAAACAAATAAGTACATATTCTATATTAAAAACATGAGGAAAAAATAACTTATGATTTCCAAACTTCTTTCGTCTTAAATATATACAGTAACATCTGTCATTTTTGTATTTTTCGTATAAGTGCATATAAATAAAGTTACCACAATTTTAAATTCGAAATCTAGTTAGAGGTTTTTACTTTTTCCCATTATAAATTTCAAATTACTTTTTTATTAAAAATAATAAAAAAATCAGTATTAGAGTTGATTGCAAATCAAATACATATATTTTTACAGGCAGGTTCATATAATAGACCAGTCTCATTTACTTTATTTATCTTTTTTTAATCTGCGGTTTTATGCCAGGAAGTAAGAAAGCATTAGGTCAACTTTCAAAGTTTTTTTTTCTTTACTTCCTTGTGGCCGTGATTTACTGCGAGATAAAAATTATCCATTTGAAACTAAGAACTGACATTGAATATATAATTCGTAATAAAAAAGAACGTCATAAGTTTAAAAATATATACTTCTAGAATTAGTGGGGTTTTTTGCGAACAGATTCAAAACTAATTAAATTTCATGCAGAATTTTGTTTAGTACAATAAATAAAATCATAAAATACACTAATTTTACTACTATAAAGAAACTTACTTGAGTTGCTGCAAGGGGTAAGAAATATTCCTCGATTTGAAATTTTAAAAACTACCACAACCACAGTGAGGGAGAAAGACTTTCATCAGTTTAAAAGGTAATCCCATAATACATCCGACTAGCCATATTTAAAGGATGAGATGTTTCATCCTAAAAACAGGACCCGCCAGACAAAAGTTTCTTTTTTTTGCCAGTTTCGACAGGACGAAGATGAATAACACAATATTATTGATATAAATTGATACGAGTTAACACTAAGCCCATTGCACACGCTTTGTAGAATTTTCGGGTGTAATCTTCAACCGCCGTCTACTTCTGTTCTGTGTCTATCCCGCCCTTGTATCGACGACAGCTTCTAAGAGACATTTGATGTCGAGCACACACGTCAGATGTATGTATTCAATAAATAAATACTCCAAGTTAATACGAATTAAAATCACAGTACTTCACATTTCGCAAAAAACGAATTAAAATACACGCGTACATAAAAACAAACTTTGTTTGAATTACAACGTATACCACTTCGAACGAAGACATCTAAAACGCATGCGCAACTGGGAGTGCTAGTGCCCCCTGGTGGTTATTGCGTCGGAAGAATCAAAACATCTTAAATTAAGACACGTTTAAAGCAATGAAGTGTCTTAAAATAAGACGTTTGCGGATATTTTAGACATTATTCTCAGTTCGTTTACACCATGGTCATAGTAAGACGCTTATGTATCTTAAATTAAGACATCTATAGTGTCTTAATTTTCAGATTAAGACACTTAAGTGTCTAAAATTCTTTTTCAGTCACATATGTGTCTAAATTTAAGACGCTTCTATTTGCAGTGTGCTTGGCATTTTTATATCAATTATTTCTTTTTCTCTTATGCATTCATTTACAATTTAGCTGCTGAGCAGATGTCATTCTTTCATTCTTCTTTAACTTGAGATTGCTATTAATTACTATTTATTCTTTTACTTGTAGAAATGTAATTATACTTGCTATGTGTATTTTATATAAAATAATGCATAAATTGATTACCTAAAGGGAATTATGACATTGCAAATTATGTTAGATTTAAATATTATTTTTAAATGAAACTGTTTTAATTTGGATAAAAACTTAAAAACAATGCTTTTTACAAACTCAACTGTTTTTAATTTTTTTACAATACTAATGAATTAAGCTTAGAAACAATTATTTAAAGCTCTTTTTTTGTTTATTCATAAGTCAAAATACCTGTAGAAACTTTCAAATTATGTTCATGTTAGATTTTAATACTTTTTTTTTTTGACATTTTAAACATTTAGAAAATTTTTGATTTTAATCAATGATTTTTTTTTAAAAAATCGGTTGATTAAAATCATGATTTTATCACTGATTTAAATCAACCGATTAAAATCGTTGACACCCTACCATCCACAGCCAAATATGTTTTCTAACTCTTTTAAACAGTCCTGTATTTGATCTGTAGATTGATATATATATATACTATACAATGGAAAAATTTAGTTTATCAAGGAAACGCATAACAGGTTGAAATTCTCTTTCAGCAATTTATACTAATATATGGAAACATACTTAAATAATTTTGTACAACCCTGTAGTTTACCTAGAACCTTTATTACACGCCACTATTTAGTTAAAATTTAGTTCAAGCTAAAACGCTCTTAAAACTGCTGAAATCACATTTCCAGAAATTATAATTCATAGACGGCAACGTATCCAATTCTTTGCGTGACCCTGTATATCATTTTATCTATCTACTACAAACATTTCTTAGTAAATTAAATACAGTGCAGCGTTAAAATGCATAACTTATTTAAAAACCACCTTTAAGCAATACCCAGTAACCCTTATGAATACTTTTGTATAGTCCTGTATATGAATTATAGCATATATATATACACCATATACTATGCATAAATGTAGTGAATCATAAAAGTGCATATCATAATTAAAAATGTATTTCCAGCAATCATCGCTAATGAACAGTACTTCGGATACAATATAGTATCTGAAATATTTTGTGTGTCCCTGTAAATGCTATATACACTTCGTATTATACATGAAATAATTCATAGTATGTAAACCTCAACGACGTATATCAATTTCATTACATATCAAATAGATTAACATAAATAAAGTACGCCGCAAACAATTCCCTCCACCCCTATATCATTATGTATTGGAATTCCTTTTTTAGCCCTGTAAATGAACAATAACTATTCTTTGCATCGCATATTCTATGGAATGCACATTTTAGTGCGCTTCATAAATGCATATCAATTTATTCTGTTTGAAAGCGTGTAAAATCATTAAAAATCATTTGAAACGATTTTTTTCCCACAGGCCGTAATGTAATGGAATACAATTGACTGTCCCTGTAAATGAACTAAACATGCTACAATCTTCATTACAAATAGGGGTCTTGCTATGGTAAACGTCAATAACATCCAAAAATTTTAGGTCAATCCGAGTATATTTACGCGAGTTAGAGCGCGGACAGACGGCCAGACAAACCGAAGTCATAAACACTTTTCAACTTTATCGGGCATGAAAAACACTTTATTTCAATTCTTAAATATTATATTTTATTTTTTAATGCCAATAAAATAAATGTATCGAAAATGTAGAAAATGAGTTTACAATCAAAGAGAATTTAATAACTGACTCTGAATGTCTACAATTAAATGTTTGATTAAAATCACAAACAGTAAAAAAAACGCTTAAATACAATTTAAAAAAAATATAGCAATTTGAAAAACACTAAATAATTAGTATTTATAATTGTACTATTAAACAACAACAAACTATAATAGATGAATTAAATGCATTTAACAATTTCTCAAAAATCTTTCCATCGCCATATTGCTTTTGAAAGGAATACCAGATCAGTCATTGCATATGACATACAACTATTTAACTCATGTAATAATCTGTCAAAAAGGAACAAAAAATTTAAATTAAATAAGACATACCTTTTAAGTTCCATAAATATTTTACTAATATCCGTATTTTATCCTAAATTGTCAGGCATATTTCTGTTAGCTTAAAAAAACTAACTCTCCGTGTCAGAAGTTCTCTGATCCTTATTTTATTCTGCGGTTTTCATCGAGCGCAGACGATATTTGACCAAGCAGGTGCTCCTACTGTATTATTATAATTTTTTTTTTCTTGTACACAACAGAGTTTAAATGCGCAGTAATTTTACCTTTATGAGAGTATATGTAATGAAAATTTTCTATTTGAATGAAACACCTGCCTTTTTTCTTTCTTTTTTTTAAAGTACAGTTTGTTTTACACCTAATAAATAAATACGTATCTTCTTAATAAATGAAAAGAGAGTATACAGGATAAAAAAATTTTCTTTGTCAACGTGTCATTTTTTTCATATTCATTTTCTGTAGAATAAAACAATTTTAAAATAACTTTTTTTAAAGTCATATCTCTAAAACACGAATTTGAAATACGAATAATTATATCATGGGCTTTGTATAAAATTTGTATACATATTTTTTCGGAAAATACCAATTTTATTTAAAAAGTCTGAAAGAAGTAGAATTAAAAAAAAAAAAATAGTTATTTAAAATAGTTAAACACTAACAGGAAAAAATATGACTTGAATGCAAATTCTAAAGTAAGAAATGCATATATGACTAAACTCTGAGTATTCTTTCTACGTGTTCATTAAAAGTGACTTAATTGTAATAGAAAATTTTAGTTTGAAACCACAGAAGGGTTTAGAATACCACTGGTCGACAAAAAATAAAATAAAATAAAATAAAATAAAATAAAAAAATAAATAAAACAACTTCCTCCCTGAAAACTAAATATGTAAAGTGTATAAATGTAATATTCCTAATTCAAAATATGTTATCCAAATTGCTCCAATACGTACCATTTTCCCGAGAAACATTTTTATAATAATAACAATCAGTGAAGGATTAAATTGCAATGGTAGATAAAATTGAAATCATAAAAAAGTATACTTTCACTGTCTTAAATAAGAAATTGATAAAATATAGCATGAAAATCTAGTTTGTTGATACTTCTACCGTGCATTTTTTTCTGCCCCCCCCCACCCCCTCTCTCTTTTCGTGTCCGAATTTACTATTTCCTATCCACTAATATATTATCATTCCTTATGTCGCTGTAACTCGGGCATGTAATATTTCTGTTCATTTTCAAAGATTTTTGATGTTCATATTTTTGTCACACTGTGACTTACAATATGGTGATTTTTTTCGTCACAAATGTGACGTGACGTACGTTACATGCAGTGTCATAACAGTGACGTCACAATTTTTTTTAATTGCCAGAAAATATAATTTTACATAAATAACATGTTTTGAATATTTTTTGTAATTTTTCAAAGTTTTCTAAGAAGTTCACATCTCAGTCACAATGTGACATCACTGAGTGGTGGCATTTTGGTCACAGATGTGACGTGACCACAGTGACTCACAGTGACGTCACAACGACGTCACCGTGACCATGCATGCTATGAGGGTACTCTGCTTCCAATTATTTTCTCGACGAGAAAACTCTTTCTTCTCTTGGGGTACAACCGGATCCCTTTTAGGAAACGTAGATCTAATAATATCATACGCATCTAATTTTTCGGCAAGGTCGACTGGCGAATTTAAATTTTCCCAATCATCTAACATATGTTGTTTGCATTCAACAGGCACGCGCCTTTTCATTTGATCAGCTATAATAAGATCCTGAAGAGCTTCAAAAGACGTTACAGTTAATTCTTTAAGCCAGTTTTCAAAATAAGCTCGAAGTTCGAAATAATAATCTCGCCAAGTTATTTCCTTGGACTTGCGATGCGTAAAGAACAGCTGTCTAAACTTTTCGGCACTAATTTTAAACCTTTTTAGGAGTAAATCTTTAACATGTGAAAAATTTGAAGCGTTTTCTTCTGATTCACGAGCGATAAGCGTAGAGATAGAAGATGGTACAACACTGAGTAAATACGAAACCCAAAGATGCTCTGGTACCTTCGAGAGCTTTAATTGACGTTCCAGGAGCACCAAAAACAAGGTTACATCATCAGTTTCTGGCCTGAATGTAGGCAACAGCTTTTGGATATCTATCTTACTCTCCGGGTGAGACATTACCCCTGCTGCACTACCACCTACCGCTCCACTGGAAGCACTTTGGCTCTGAGCCTGTAACTTGAGCTTCTCAAGCTCAAAATTCATCTCAAGCTTTTTTAACTCTAACTCTTCCGCTCTATGCTTTTCTTCTAATTCTAATTTGCGCTGTTCTAACTCAGCTGCTTTTTGTTTTTCCTCTAAGTCCCGTCTGCGTTGTTCTTCCTCACGAGTCGAAATTTGGTTTCTGACTAATGAATTTACAAAATCAACTTCGTACGAGGGGGAGGATTTAATTTTTTCACGCAATGTGACAACTGTCATAGAGGGTTGAACATCTAAATTCATTTCTAACGCAACCTGATATAAATCCTCTTTGCGAGCTTTATTAAGTTCAGACATTTTAAACTTTAGCAAAACAACAAAACGAGTACCCCACAAATGCCGAAAATTCGTTTAAATTATACCCCACACATGTGAGCTTTGCCGTTACAACTCATATAAACAAGACTTTAATAAAGCAAAACAGTAAGGTTTAACATTAGCAAAACTCTTGACTACAAAACAAAACAAAATTTAAATCCCTGCAGGTATAAATAAACAGTATGGCCATACCGCGACACTTAATCTAAACAATATTTTATCCAATATAAAAACATTTACTGAATAGTTAACACTTTCAAACATTATTCTAAATAATATCAAATACATAATGAATAATTAAATTTGCAACCAATATTATCATTATATTACTAAGATTACTTAATATCAGTTTCATCCAATATAACTTTAAAAGAAAAGAAGGTTTCTTTTATAAACAAACAATAAATGCAAAAACTTACTCATTCCGTTTTGGAAATTAATCACATTCAAGGCTTTTTCATCAATAAATCAGCAACTCAAAAGTAAATACTTACGTTTAGCATTTAAATAATAACAAACACTTAAATAAAAATAGTAATCATTTCTCTTACGAAACCAATATAAAAAAATAAAAATAAGCACATATCTTTATGAGAATTGCGATAAAATTATGAATCATCTTAACAACTTCTAATTTGACTGACAACAGTTTATTTTCCTCTTTTAAAAAGAAAAGAAAAAAAAAATCATGGAACGTAAATGAATAAATACTTCTTTCGCTTCCGCTCTCACTCACTCTTTTTTCTTTCTTTCTTTTTTTTTTTCTCAAAAATATCTTACTTAAAACAAAGTAAAAATTAAACATACATGAACAGAATCAAAGTAAAATTTTCAGAATAATGGGTGAGGGAGGGGGAAGGGGAAATATGCAATACAAACATGACAGGAAAATAATAGAATGAATTAAAATTTAATAATGTCAAAAATATTTAGAATTTTTAGAATATCAATAATGTTATGAAGTCAAGAATCTGAAGAATGCATTCTTTTTTAATAAAAATATTATGGATCCATTCTATTTAAAACGCTTACTTGGTAAAAATATTTTGTAGAACAAACAAATCTTGTAGAATAAACCACTATAGGCACAAACACTGTAGGCACCGTTCTAAGAACAAATGAAGCGAGAGTCCCTTAAAGCACAAACATCCTAGAACTTTCTTTAGGACATTAACGAAATATTTTGTAGAACTTTAACTTGAGAAAATAAGAACAAAGATAACGAAACATTTCAGATTCAGAACATATTTCACGTGCACTCACGAAGACGACCGGTCGTGCCATTTTTTTTTTCTCTGCATGCTCGTAAAAACAACACTTTATGATTAAAAATATATTACTATATCACTTGACTTGAAGAATGATGAAATAATATTGCGAACACTTTTGAAAAATTTGGATGTGATCATTTTTCTTCGAATTCGTGGCCCCACGTTGGGCGCCAAATTGTCAGGCTAGCTCAGTTTCAAATCTCACAGAAATTTCACATAATTTCAAGATAATAATTTCTCGGGGTAGCTTTTTAAATATTTTTTTATTTAATCTTGATAAGACGGCACATCACAAGTAGAACGGCACACAACACATAGACACAAAATAATAAAAGCGCGAATAACTTTCTACATGTTAGCACAACTCAAAACAGAACACAACTACAGTCAACGCTGTAACAGAACACTCTCCAACTCACAGCATTTCTCATTCGGCAAAGCTCACGGAAAACGGTCACGTGACTGCCGGTAGAGTCTATTTGTTTTAAAACGGGTGGCGCGCGTTACAAGACGAAAAAAAAATACTGTACATTGTTTAGAAAATTTTTGAGTTCTTTATATACAAAACCTTTTAGAAAACTAGTATAAATATTAAATCATTGTATTCCACGTGATAAAGAAAAAAATATTTTATTTCTTATTTTACAAAAACACTGATTTAATGAATTGTAAGAGATACTGTTTTTCTTCCTTTAAAATGTTGCATTCCATCGGTAAAACAAATCAGAATCTCGATCAAAAACTGTTCATTCGTCAGTAATTTTTTTCTTCTTACCTCGAATACCAGGATATACGCCGCTCAGTGAATGTGATTTTTCACTTCTTTCCCCACAAACAAATGCAGCCATTATAAGGAAAACAGTTTTGAAAAAAAAAAAAATTCAAATATTTTTTCCTTCATGTGCTGAAAAGTTTTAACCTTTCTTTAACCTTTCATTGTATCAGGGCAACATAAAAATACAATTTTATAGATTGTTAGTAGAAATTTTTATTGTAGCAAGAAAATGTGTAAAGAGAAAAACACAAACTATACACCTTGTGTTTTCCTTATTTATCAGGGAGCCGCTGACATAAGGCTAATAGAAAAATACCGTTTTTAATACATTTTAGAACCTTTCTTAAATACGTAATATATTTTTTTAAATAACAAAGCCTTTTTCTGATGTTAGTCGGTAACTTAAGGTACAATATATAAAATGTAAAAGATACATTAAAAACATTTTAGAAATGTTTTTCACTTACCTATCACTTATGTATACCGGCCATTTTGTTCCGTAACCCGGGAAGCCTGCATTAAATCAAATGGTTTTAAACCCTTGAGGGGCGGTAGAATAAAATATATCCTACCTAATTTAAACAAGCTCACCAGAAAATTTTAACAAAATTTTATATTTTTAGCTTTGGAGGAAAATCTAAAGAAATGCTTTTCCTTATTTAAAAATAAAATTTTTCGATTATTCCGCTGAGAATTCAATATTTAGAGACATTTTTGCTTGCCCCTCAAGGGGTTAAGGGCGTATATTACCTCAAATTTGATCAGAAAATCGGTTTTTCAATTAACTCCTTGGGGACGAGCAACCGGTATTCGTGCATCGTAAGGTGCTCAGAATCGGGAATTATTCACACCAGTAAATTTTTATTGTAAATTTTGCCTTCTTTAATCCGAGCATTTTCCCGATTCAATTAGGCAAAAATTTCTGGTATAAAAAATCGGTGATTAAAGATTAAAAAGTCTGTGAAAGACATTCGTCCCGAAGGGGTAAAAGGAAACCCTATTTAATAGGAAATATTTTGAAACCTCATTTTTACACATATGGCAGTTATATCTCAAGATATTGTAAATTTTGTTAATACACCCAGCGCAATGACCACCATAAATTAAAACTTTAAATGCCTTTTTCTCCATGTTCCTATTTTATTCACTTTCATGTTTTAACCCTTTCCGGCAGAGTGTGCCCGGGTCGGGATACATAATTTAATTTCCAAACTTACGAACGGCACCAAGAATGTTTTAGTAAAGTTTTGCTTTTACAATGAATAGCTAAAATAACATGTTTTTTATTTCTAAAAAAGTCGTTTTAAAATTCTGGTGACAGTCAATCATTTCATCATTTTACAACAAAAAATGTCCGTGCTGGAAAGGGTTAAAAAGGATAAGACGTTTTTGTATTTGAAGTAGAGATTTAATCTTTATTCTAAATGTCCTTTTTATATATGTGATAAATCTGCGCATGAAATTAGCCTTTAGGTTATTTTTTCTTTTTTTTTAAACTTTTTTAAAAATAAAAATATATGAGATGTGCATTATTTCATCATTTTACACTATATATATCAGTAAAAAAAAATTATATTAAACGTAATATTCGATGTATCTAAAAATTCATGCGCAGTCTTGTATAATGCGCATTTGAAAAGCTTTTTTATAAAAATGTGGCAAGAATATCAATATTTTAAAAAGTAGTAGGGTAAGTAAGTAAAGTAGTACGTAAAATTCAATTTTTTGCAAACTTTTAATTAAATATGCAGTTATTTTTTTTTCTTAAAATGTACTTTTATTTGAACATTGAAATGCCACCATTTCAGTTTATTTATTTAAAAAAAAATATATTGAAAAGGTTAACTATCCCCTTAATAACTCAAAATATTGCATATTCTCCATGCGAAAACTAGAAACCCTTTTCTGTTGAAAGTTTCTTTTTAAATTATTGTATGAAAAAGTATGAAAACCTTTTCTCGACTAAACTTTTTTTTCTTCAAAAATACGCTTTGCGCAATATATGTGGGAGCATAAATTATGTGAATAAATACGGTAATTAAGAAACGCATACGAACTTGTGAAGATTTAGCTGCTTGTATTCCGTTTGACTCTATCTCCATGGTAACAACTGTAATTCTCTAAAAGGCATCTAAATAGATAACTCTTGTATTAACATTCACCGTTCTTTCAATTCCTTCATTACACAAATCATAAGAAGGATTTCCAGGAATTTCTATGCTCCATTTATATATCATAGACATTCTGAAGCACGGTTATTAAAATTATTACTTAATTCAGTTAAACGCAAGAGAAAATAAGATATTTTATTGAACTTTATTAAGTTATTTTACTGAAATAACGAAGCAGCATAACCGGTTAAATTGGATTAGGTTATTATTACGATTTTAAAAGAAATCTTGTTTTTTTTTTAAATGAAAAAAAGGGGCTTCAGAAATTCGACATATTACGGAATTGTTGTTTTTCATAATTTTTTAATAAGAAACACGGTGAAATACTAAATTCAATTTTTAGAAGAAACTTTCTTGTAAGGCTTCATCAGATTATGTAATAAGTTATTCGCTTAGTTGATTTATTTGCCCAATTCAATTAAACGCGATCAAAAAAGAGTAATTTTATTGAAATTATGGAGCAGGGTACCCTGATTAATTATATCGAGTGTTTGTTTAAGGTTTACACTGTTATTGTTGTTGCTTTATATTTTGTTACTGCCTGTATTGTGCGTTCCTCTATTTTCCTGAAAACAGTCTAAAGTTTTGCAAGGGTCATTTTTAAAGATATCACTTCGAACAAATATTACTTTATCTTTCAAATCATACTTTGCATTCAGTTATAGATATTCAAGGAATTAATTATTTCCATTTAGGGACTGTAGAAAAAAAGCCCCTGAAAATTTCGTAAGAAAGTTTAGCATCCGAATACCTAATAAAGTTCAATTGGTAGATTTATTTCCTTAATGCAATTAAATGTGATTGAAAATGAGTTATTTTATTGAAATTACGATTCACTCTGATTGATTCGATTCAATGTTTCTAAAATTTTCTTCTGTGAAAAAACTTTATTAAAAAGTTTTTTTTTTTTTTTTAACTAAAAAAAAAAGTTAGCAAACGTAATTATGAAAATGTTTATTAATTGTAGAACATTATAAAAATTCGAACTATATCATAAAATCGTGCAAAAAGCAATGCGGTATCACGCATGCAATTTATTGAAAAGCTATTTTATTTCGAAAGTCGAGCGGAGTTATATCAGAAAAATTTAACGCCTTCACGACATTTGTCACGTGTGCGTAACGTGCAGAGAGCGCACAGAGAAAAGTTCTGTTGAGGGATTGTACTCTCCCTACAGTCTTCAATTAATCATACCAGTATTTTTTTTCATTTATTTCCTTATTTAACCATGATGTTCTCCTTCGGTCTATAGGACGCGAAATGAACTTTAACCATCTCGCTGCGCAACCCGAGATTACCTAGGGCGTGCATTTTCCCGTTTAATTATTACTATTTGGTTATTCCCACCAGTTATTTTTTAACGAAAACTTTGTCTAATTTAATCTGGTCTTTCTCCGATTACAATAGTCAAAATTTTTTGCTTTAAAGAACTGGTGATAAAAGATTAAAAATTCTGTAAAAGACGCTCATCGCGAAGAATTACTTACGCAGCGAGAGGGTTAATTGCTCATAACGTTTTTTACTAAAAATTGATTTTGTTTGAAATGTAAGGCTGAAATTTTGAGGTGTAGAACAAAAAACTCATCAAATTTTGAGCAAAAACAATTTTTCGTAAAACAATTATGAGCAATTAAATTTTATTTCGGTTATACAGACCGAAGGAGAACATCAGCGTTAATCATTGATCTTTCGTTTGTTCCATTAAGCGAGGATTTTTAGTAGTATGAATTACTGCTACATAAAAAAAAATTAAAATGCGTAACTGAAATGTGCAAGTGAAAAGCTTACTAGAATGGAATTTTACATTTTATTCCAATCGAAATGTTGTCTATAATTTTTTTGTTAACTGAATAATACAGAATATTATTAATGATGCGCTAACTAATACTAATAGCATGAGAATTAAAGAATAATATAAGAATTTGCATGAGATAAAAGTATAATTGAATATAAATGTGGAAAATAAAAATTAGATATTGTAAATTAATATTTAAGCAAGGAGTAACGGTATAATTTTATAAAATTAAATTCATATTTATTATTAGACGTTGCGCATAATTGGGGCCAACTGATAACAGAGGAATTTCTAATTGTTTTAATGCACACATCTATAATTATCGCCAGTCTTTTCGTTCTATTTATAAAGCACGGTATTAGATACGGATTGGATACTGGCAGGAGATTGTACCTGCTACCACAGTCTTTCATTTTATGATTAAAGGCAGAGGTGCCAAGCTCTCATTAATATTCCGTAATGCGTGGATTAATTTGATCCAGTTTAACAATGCTTCGAACCAGAAAAAATATTTGATGAATCTTTATTTATTTAATTCCAGTTTTCTATGTGGAACTTAATTAATTTCATGTCTGAAAACAATTTCTGGTGCGAAATATATTAAACCAGGGTTAAATTAACCCACATATTACGGAGGATTAGTGGCAACTTGGCACCTCTGTTAAAGGTGAAAAAAAAAGCCATGCTCGCTGTTAATATTTAACGCCTCATGCATTTTGTCATAAATTGCTTAAATTATTATTAATAGAAAAAACTTAAACTAAAGCACGTATGAAGTCCATGTTAAATAAAGCATATAGGAGTCTGTCAACTGTACAATTTTTTTGTTTACTGTTCCTTAGAAACAGAATACATGAGAGGTAATTGTAAACTTCATACATACTATTACATTTTAAAAACTTGAAATGACACCGGAAAAATAATGAAAAAAAAACATTTTGAAATTGAAATTTCATGTTTCATGTACCGAACGTAATAACAAAAGAAAACACCTCATGTGAAAGCTATCAACACATATAGCTTAATGGAAAAGCAACATACAAAGTGGTCTCCTCACTCACATGAAAATACCCGCTCGCTAATGTTAAACCAATGGGTAAATTGTGTACGTATTTCTCATCTATATTTGAATATTTTTATGTGATTTTTTTTCATAAGATAGCTGAGCTCGATCTCTAATAGGACAGTTTTTACTGTTTCGATTTCGGTTGTAGATTTTTTTTAAAGGTACTTTAACTTTCGGAGTCGGTTTCACATTTTTATTTCCCATGCAATGCTCTTCTGTTTTTACATTCAACCGCAGGAGAGGAATTTGGCGCTATTCTGTACTAAGAAATTTAACACGTACGGCGTATTGATTTAAGATTAGAAACAGACTATTTATAATTTAAATCGCTGAATTCGATATTCACAAAGTTTATTCATTGAAAGTGAGATATTTTCCTTCAATTAAATAAAGCTAAATATTCCCTTAAAAACTTTAAAAACAGCACGCACCTTTTACTTTCCTTAATAACGTAATATCAAGTATCCTTCGTCAGAAAAAACACTTTCGAATTTCATTCTAATTCAGAAAAAATGCTCCTTACTTAATTTGATAAATGACATGAGCCTTATACATAAACGTTCTCCTTCAGTAAGTTCTAGAAAGTGTTTGTATGGCAAACGTCCAAATTCTTCTAAGAAAGAATTATTTGTGAAATGGTCCGTTAAATAGGATTCTTTATTTAATAATATTTTCATTATGCAGTCTCATTTTTTTTTTTACTTTAAAAGCGTATGTTTTGTTTATATTTTTTATATATACAGGGTGTTATTTCTTATCGTTGACAAATAGCTAATTCTTCAACCTTAGAGGTGTTTCAATTTCCAATTATAAAACTGTTTCAATTGTTGGTTTTCTTAGATTATTGAAGCTTATGCTTTATTATTTTATTCTAAAGCGTTTAGTCTGCGACACATGCGATAGTTTTAAGTATTATAGATATATATCTAGTGGATTTATCGACAACTTCAATTACATTGTACAAAATGTGCAATATTTCGAACAGTAATATCCTAACAAACGTATTGATTGCTATTGGAAGCTATTGTTTAGTTGCGGTGATTCTTCTAACCGACATCATTAAAAATTTTCAATTTGGACATTGAAAGAAATGCCTTTATGCATTTTAAAAGTCTTATTCAAGATAGTATTAGGCTTATTCAAGATACATTTTTATATCGAAGATAGTAAAATGACGGAAATTAGTTTTCCGACAGTTGATTTAAGCACCACGTCTGAATCAGTTGAACAACAAGTTATTGAGTTAAAACAGAATTGTGAATAACTTCTTGCTGGAATTTCAAATGAATGGGTTGATACTGCTCTGAGAGATGATTCCAACATCTCTGATGAAGTTGAGTTAACTGAACAGCAAGTTGATGAAAATATTGAATCAAACGAGGCTTGTGGAAAACCGCTCCTTGATGAAATTTCAAATGAATGGGTTGATATCACTGTAAGAGATGACTCTAATAATTCTTTCGAATTTGAGACAACTGAAAAGCAAGCTGCTGAATTTCATGAATAAAAAAAAACTTGTGAGCAAGCACTCCTTGACGGAGTCTCAAGTGAATGTATTGATATCCCTTTAAAAGATAATTCGAGCACTCCGTTCTTTCCAAATGAACTACTTGTTACTGAAGGTTGTCAGTCAAAAATGACTTGGAGACAAAGACTCTTTCGTGGAAAATCGTATAGAAGAGCTTCTGATCCTTCAAGAGATGGTTCGACCAATTTTTCCAAGCCAAGTGATCGGCCAGTTTCTGAAGGTCAAAAGAGAAAAAAGCCTTGGAAACAGCGCGTCCGTTGCTGCATGTCTGTGCAAACTGATGATTAATTTATTAACGATAAAATGATATCGGAACTTTATGATTGGCATATTTTGATTTTTTTTAAAACTGCATCTTAAATTTTTCTTATATGTGCATTGTGCCGTATTTTCCTTGTCTTGTGCGGTTCTGTAGTCGTCTTGTGCCATACTGTCTATCAAATGTCTCTTCTTCTGCTGCAATTCCTCCTTCAAAGCTGCTACTATCAGGCTCGACTACTTTCCTTGTATCTCCTGCATTTTCTTCTCCTCTAATAAAATGTGTTCAAACATTTCTATAACTTGTGTTTATTGCTTTGAATAATTTCTTTAAATTTTATAAGAAAGTTTCATAATAAAAAACACTGAAACAGGGTGATGTGGTGCAAAAATTTACATCTGGATAATATATATCTGGATTTATATTTTATATCCGTTAAACAAATGTCAAATAATTGAAGGCATCCAAAATAGTTAAACATCTTTAATTAGATGGCACTAACCCTTTCAGTGGCAGAACAATATAATATATCGGATAATATATTTTATATCCGTTATTCGGTATAAAATTATATTACCTTTTAAACGAATAACTATACATTAAATTGCACAAAGATCTTGATATTTTTTAATTTAAAAATATAGGTTTTAAAAACATTTAACCACATTCTCATTAATTCTGTTCTGCATTAACCCTTAACCGGAAACATGAAAATCCCGTGCACAAACAGAACACTTAATAATTTACCAAACAGTGAATTTAAACATTTTATCTTTATTAGCAATGTATTAACAGGACTAATTTCTTAATATAACAGCATAAAAATGAGTTTGGAATGTCGGAGAGAAAAAATATTAAGGGTAGACATGTAGACGCAAACATCTCACAGACGTACGTTTCCGGTTAAGAGTTAAACAAATGTCAAATAATTGTAGGCATCCAAGATAGTTAAACCTCTTTAATTAGATGGCACTGGCCATTTCAGGGGCAGAACAATTATGTTCGTAAAATGAAGAAAAATTTGATTTACACCAGAATTTTCAAACGAATTTCCTAAGAAATAACAAATTTACACTTTCGTTATAAAAGTAAAACTCTATTAGAATGTTCAATGTGTGTTTTGTCAGTTTTCGAATTAAAATTAGGTGGTCACGCCGTGTGACCACCGCCTTTGAAAGGGTTAAGAAGCAGAAATATTTTATTTATTAAATTAACAGTTATAGGGAAAAAATCGGCAATTTCATTAATAATAACAGAGATACCTTATCATCTGATGAAAACTGTCTGTACAGTTTCCATTTTAGATATTTTGTAGAAAAAATTCAGAATTGCTTGACGAATTGTGTTTGAACTGTTGGGATGTAAAGAACCTGCTTTAATCGAAAATTTTCAGCTAATATCTAGTCACCTCAACTATCAGGGCACTGACAAAAAGGGAATTATGTGTGAGATCACACTGTGTATTAGAAAAAGCAGAAGTGATCTGTAGCTGAAGTGCATATCTATGAGAGGCTTGTTCATTGTTTGTGTTCCTTGTGAAATAGCACGCATACTCATGGCAATATGGATATTTCTTTAAAAATATTTTCTTTTTCTTAATCATGCAGAACTTCATTTTCATTGAATTTGTATAGCACAGTACAAAAAATATTCTGGAATTCGAATGTAAGTATATTTAATATCTGATAAAATATCAGAATTTACATGAAATAGTTTTTAACTGCGCATGCGCGAACGTCAATAAAACTCTTTTCTAGCACATACCACACACATAAACAGCCAGTCGAACATCTTAAAAATTCAAAAAGCTTTTTCTGATATAGTGAGTACAATATTTTCGTTTGCATGTTAAAAGTAGCTGGATGATAATAGATTTACCACAAATTGTAATTTTTTATTTTTTATATTTGTTCTAATTGCCATGTTTTGTTGATGTTTTAGTACTCCTTAGAAAAACTATCAGGACGAGCAGATTCCATTAGATAGATAATTAATTCACACCGCAATTAACAAACATATTTATGGTAAAATAATCAACCCCCCCCCCCCCAACCTTTATTATGAGATCGAAATTGTATTAAAAAATTACTGGTGCCACTTGGATATTTAGGCATTAAAATTAACCGTTTGCAGACTGGAAACGGCGCCCCTCAAAGGGTTAAAATGTCTATTGAACAAAAACATGTCTTTATTTATTAATTTAAAATAAATAAACTCTCACGCCGGCGCAGTGGGTCACACTCGACCGTCTCAGAGCTGCCAAGTCTCCGGCTTTTTGGATACCGGTATTTTAATACAGAAAATGTTGTTTTATTTAATTAGAACAATTGGGCGATATAAAGGAACAACATTTTCTCTAAAATAATAGTGGTGTGCAAAAAGCCGGAGATTTGACATTTCTGAGACAGTCGAGTGTGACCCACCGCGCCGGCGTGAACGACACACTTTGACCCAGACAAAATATTTAAATGAATGTATCTTGCTTCTATATAGTCTCACTTAATTTTAATTACCTGATGCAACAATGGCACCATAAATTTTAAGCAGAATTTTACATTTATAATGTATGCGAAGAAAAATCTTTGCCTTATTGTGAAACAAATTTATTCGTAAAACCATTCAATCATTTCAACATTTTAGAAACTGCAGTGTTTTGCCCACGAAAGGGTTAACAAGTTGACTGCCACGCTACGAGTATAATCGTGACTTTAATTTATTACTTTCTCACCATTATTTTAAAAAAATTGCCTTATTTATTGGCTGAAATTTCGCTGCATTAGTAAAGCGACATTTACCTTACAGTATCTGTGGTGGCAAACGACTTTCATGAAAAAATTTAAAAATTCTTACTTTTTGCGGCAGTGAACGCGTTAAGTAATTCAAAAAATAAAATTTCTGGTTCAAATGTTCATTTAACGAAAGACTCCCGTTAAAAAGTGGAGAGTTCGCAAGTATGAGTCCATCTATTTTATCATAAGATTACTTTCAAACGACTATTTACCTTGAAAACAGTTTTAAGAAATGTAAAAAGCAGATCACATTTTGTAGTCAGAAATATATGTCAATAAGAAATATTACCTTTTGCAATATACGATTATTATCTACTACGATTTATAACACCAATTCAATGAAACCCTCCCCCCCACCTCCGCAAGAAAAACGTTGAGGATATTTGCTAGTGTTTAAAAGAGCATACACTGTAAAAAATTTTCGTAAAATTTCAGTAGATGTACCGTAAATTTTACGGTACTTGTACCGTTTTCACTCTTTACGGTATGAGTACCGTATTTCTAAGGTATATTAAGCGTAAGAAAACAGTATATGTGCCATTTCGATTATAAACGGTATTTATACCATAAAATCATAGTTTTTCAGTACAAACTCTGTATTTATACCATAAAATAATTATTTTTCACTAAGGAAAAAGCTGGTAGCCTTGCCTCGGTGTACGGCAACCCCTGAATTGATGCTCTTGTTTCGTAATGCGTGTAGCCCTGAGGAGAGGGGAGGTGCAGCCGGTACATTGTTTCGAGGCCCAAGTAGCTCAAAGGGGCACAGCTATTGCAATACACACTGTATATTATTTTTTTTAGTTTATAGGCTATCAAAGCCTGAGAGCTAATATGACCGCAAGTTCTGTATGTACGTACGTAACCAAATAACTCTTGATAGAAATATCCGATTTGCTTAAAAAAAAATTCTAGGTTCATTCCGATAAGCGCTTCCCTGATTAGTTTTGGGTGTTCATTGGTTAAGTATAAATGGGGGGGGGGAAACGGGGGCTAATCCCCCTTAATTTAGATAAATGGTTTTTCATGCAGATTTGCTTCAAATTTGGTATACCGGTCTATTTTGATAAGACGCTTCCCTGATTAAATTTGGAGGTTTATTGGTTAAGTATAAAGGGGCAGGACGGGGGGGGTAATCCCCCTTATATATATAAATCGATTTTTCATGCAGAATTATCCGATTTGCTTCAAATTTGCCTACCGGTTTATTCTGATAAGGCGTTTCCCTGATTAGATTTGGAGGTTCAAAGGTTAAGTATAAAGTGGAGGAATGGGGGCTAATTCCTCCCTTAATTTAGATAAATGGATTTTTCATGCAGAATTATCCGACTTAATTCAAATTTGGTATGCCGGTTTATTCTGATATGGCGCTTCCCTGATTAGATTTGAAGGTTCATTTGTTAAGTCTAAAGGGGGGAACGGGGGGGGGCTAATTCCCCCTTAATATAGATAAATGGGTTCTTCATGCAGAATTATCCGATTGGCTTCAAATTTAGCATACCAGTTTATTCTGATAAGGCCCTGACTAGATTTGGGGGTTCATTGGTTAAGTGTGAAGGGTAGGAACAGGAACGGGGACTAATTCCCCCCTTAATTTAGATAAGTGGATTTTTCATGTAAATTATCCGATTTGCTTCATATATGGTATAGCAGTTTATTATGATAAGGCGCATTCCCTGATTATTTACCGTTTTGCTCAAAAACAGTGAGTTCTGTTTTATGAATAATAGACATAAATAAGAGTATAATATACAAATATTGTGAATAGAGTGTGAGCTCAATGCTGTCAGTTAAACTGGGAACTTTTCTTTTTTATTTTTTCTATATTTATTTTCTATGTAATACCATAATTCTAAAGAAAGAAAAAAAAAGGCCGTAATTTATTTTACTTTTGTAAAACAGTATAAATGTCTATTAGCCTTAAGTACAGGAAAATGAATAATATAATTTATGAGAGACGAACCAAGTGGTCGACGAAGTCGGCTAGGTATTATTAAAGATTCACATGCTTTTTTATGGTTCTCGAGAGTGTGTGTGTGTGTGTGTGGGGGGGGGGGTGAGAGGAGGGATTGTGTGGTTGATCCTGGGCCCATCACGACTCTCGGCGGCCTTGAATGTGTGTCGTCTTTCTAGTCGGAACTTCCAGGAACCGATTTACAAATTTGGGGGCTCAGGGCACAGATGCGTACGGGGCCCCCCTTGCACCCATTTAGAGTCCTGCATCGGGTCGGGTTACCTGCTTTTACCCGAACCCGATCCGACCCGCAGTTCAGGTCGGGTCGGGTTGGAGCTATATTTTCCCGTTGCGGGTCGGGTTGACTTTAAATTTTTTGGTGCGGGTCGGGTTGGCTTTCATTGTTTCGGGTTGGCTTTTTTACTCTTGCGGGTCGGGTTCGGGTTGTCCCGCTTTTTTAAAAGAATGTGGAAAATATTTTTTCCGTTAAAAGCCTATATAAACCGCAGATCAAAGTTTCACAAAAGCAAAATGTGTGCCTATCTGTTTTGTATTTAGTCATCCTTTCACCAGTCTTCGAAATAACAAACTGCATTATATTTTTATCGTATTTTAAAAATACAATACGCAGCAAAACTCTAAATGGTCCTCCCTGTCTATCAAGTGAATAATTTAATTGTGGTCATACGCGATGCAGTATGTTAGACGGGAAAATTTTCAAAATAATAACTGCTGATGCTGATAAACTAAAGGCAGATAGCCACTTGTGTAAAACAAGGTGTATCGTTATAAATGGAACTTTTGAAACCGCAACTAATTTTAAAGCATACTTAAAGATTAGATTTTTTGTTTTATACCATTTAGAGTCCTGCATCGGGTCGGGTCAAAGGTTTTACTATAGTTGAATATTAAAGAATATAGATTTGTTCATTCTTCTCTGTAAAACATAAAAATGATATTAAAGAATTAGAGGTCTGCACGGGCCGGAATTATCAGGCCCGGAAACGGCCCGCCCCTTGCCGTCCCGTGTAAAACTTAAAAGTTCGGCCCTAGCCCGGCAAGGCCCGTTTATAATTTTATCGGCTTCGTCTAAATATTTATATCGGGCCGGTAGACTGGCTTAATTGTAGCTATCGGCCCGGCCTGGCAGGGCCGTTCATTTTTTTGCCGGACCGGACCTTTTATTTTGTTTATCAGTCCGGCCCGTTTAAAAAACTGTCCTAATAAAGCGGCCTGGGCAGTTTGAAATTTTGCTGACCCGCCGCGGCCCGAGGGCCGGACCGGTGCAGACCTCTATTAGAGACACGTAGATAATTTTTCATAACGGTATTAAAACATGATTTGCTTTTCTTACATTGCGGGATCGGGTCGGGTTGCGGATTGAAATATTGCGGGTTCGGGTCGGGTGCGGGTTGATATATTTCGGGTTCGGGTCGGTTTGCGGGTTGCCTGAAATTATTTTTGCGGGTTCGGTTCGGGTCGGGTTGCGGGTTGCCGAAAATTATTTTTGCGGGTTCGGGTCGGGTTGCGGATTGACTTAAAATGGAATTTGCGGGTTCGGGTCGGGTAAAACTCGACCCGCGCAGGACTCTACACCCATTCTTTAAGGCAGATGGAGTAAAAAAAGTACTGAAAAAGGTACTTAATAAGATAACCACTCTAATGATTTTAATAATTACTTTAAAATATCCGTGAAAAAATTTATTTTGATAATCATAAATTTTCTTTTAAATAATTATTACACAATTATGAAATTGAAATGAGTAGACGTTCTATAATAGATTGCGTGGTGCTGATTATCTTTTCCTATGCAAGTATATATATCTAGAATGATAAAGTATGCAACCACTAATAATAAATTTTCTGTAATATCAAGCTACAATTTTTTTTTAAACATTAGGGGGCTCTGCCTCCTACACAACCTACGCTCAACAAGCCCCAAATAATCTGACGAGAACAAGAACAGTATTAAACAAGTTGGAAATTGCTCGTCAAACGTGGCAAATGAGGTGCGTTCATACTATAACTAGTTTTATAATTATTTTTTGCACCCCATATTGTACTGAATGTATACTTTTTTGCACTTCATAAAGCGCATAGTCTGATACATCATTAAAATGCACTTCCAATAATTTTTTCCCATTCCCCGTAATGTAACGGAACACTTTTGACTGTCCCTGTAATTAAACTATACATCCGATTTTCCTAAAATTTGAAATAGCTCAACAAAACTTTGCAACAGTTATATCTTTAAAATTTCAGACCATTCGGAAGGCTGTAATATCATTAAAATGCACTTGCAATAATTTTTCCCATTCCCCGTAATGTAACGGAACACTTTCGACTGTCCCTGTAATTAAACTATACATCCGATTTTCCTAAAATTTGAAATAGCTCAACAAAACTTTGCAACAATTATATCTTTAAAATTTCAGACCATTCGGAAGGCTGTAATATCATTAAAATGCACTTGCAATAATTTTTCCCATTGGCCGTAATGTAAAGAAAAACTTTTGACTGTCCCTGTAATTAAACTATGCATCCGATTTTCCTAAAATTTGAAATGGCTCGACAAAATTTTGCAACAGTTATATCTTTAAAATTTCAGATCATTCGGAAGGCTGTAATATCATTAAAATGCACTTGCAATAATTTTTCCCATTGGCCGTAATGTAAAGAAAAACTTTTGACTGTCCCTGTAATTAAACTATACATCCGATTTTCCTAAAATTTGAAATGGCTCGACAAAATTTTGCAACAGTTATATCTTTAAAATTTCAGATCATTCGGAAGGCTCTGATATCATTAAAATGCACTTTCAATAATTTTTCCCATTGGCCGTAATGTAAAGAAAAACTTTTGACTGTCCCTGTAATTAAACTATACATCCGACTTTCATAAAATTTGAAATGGGTCGACAAAATTTTGCAACAATCATATATTTGAAATTTCAGACCATTCGGTTGGGTAGTTTTTGCTCTGTTACATGCGGACAGACGGACGGACGGACTGAACGACGACTATAGGTGCTACGTATTTATATAATTACGAACGCACCTAAAAAGAATTAAAAACGCAATATATTTTTAAAGTGATAAAGATAAAAGAAAAAATTCACTACAATAAAGCAATTAAATATGGTTGTTTCAGACAAAATATACAATGTTATAAAAATACAATATAAACACAATAGAATGTAGAAGGATATCTAAAATTCCATTAGATGCTAAAACTACATCAGATTTTGGACAATAATTTAAAATCCTCCAGCAACATTTGGGAGCCCCTGATTTTCAGGGGCCCTGGGCCCGTGCCCCGAATGCCCTGCCATAAATCAGGCACTGGGAATTTCCAGTCTATCATGTTGAATTATGTCAAAACGATCTTTAATCTTTATTCAAGAATTATGACATTCGTACACTATAAAAATATGTCCTGAAATTAACAGGTGTTATTCTGTGAATTTTCCTTTATTTATCTGAAAATTTCCGTTTTGCCCCCTTTGTCATTAGGTAATGGAAATTATCTTCTTTCTCTAAAAATCATTTTTACCACCGACCTCTACTTTAAACAAATTAAAAAAAAAAAAAAAAAAAAAAAATCAGAAGTTTATTGAAATGCATCCCTTTCCCCGCGCCCATCCTATTAAAATTCTCTACTTTCATGGTCGCAAGCAAAATTCCTTCCGGACAAGAAAAGTCACTTTGACACAGGAAGCTCTGACCAATCAGGTTACGAGATGGCAAATCTCCGTTGGGGAAAAAGACGCGCCGAGGTCGAGAATAATAAAAGTCTGTTTTCGAGAGTTTAAACGACCTTGATTTGTTCAAAAATGCAACACGTTACACGTGCCTTCTTTTACCTATCAAGATTGCTATAGCTATGAATTTTATATACAGAAAAGAGGTAAGTTTTTCAATTTTATTTTGTAATTTTCCCCTTGCATGTTTTATAAAACTGGGTTATTGTTTACACTTTTAATCAAACCAAACAGAAAGCAGAAAATGTTTCGAAGTTTCGCTGTTTTTCTGCAAAAATCTTAAAGAGGCTAAGCGATTCGTTTATTTAATTTATATATTATTTATTTTCTTGCAAAATTTGAATGTTTTTGTTTGAGTAGCAATAGAAATCTTAGAATTTTATATACTAACGGCCATTTATAAAATTTTATTTATTTTTAAGGTTTTATGAGGGGGTGTCCATTACTGGGATTGGTTAATTAGTCATTTTCCAGTAATGGACACCCCATGTAGACATTGCTAAAAATGCAATTTCAGTAATGTTTATTTTATAGTGCATAAAATATTTTGACTTAACTGAAAACCTAAATAATCAGATTTAATTTTTAAATGATAGGGAAGAGGGGGGGGGGGTACCTTTGAACTGGGGGCAGCTTTGAACAGTGTAAATATTTTCCTCTAAATAAATTATATAATATATACGGCAGCACAGTACTGCTTCAATGTAACAAGAATACAAAGCTTTACTATTTTGCTTGCACACTACTGTCTAAGCAAGATATGCATATTTTGCTTGCTTGAATCTAAACTCAAGAAAATAAAGTTGTAAGCTTTTTGTTGATAATCTTGTATACCTAAAATTACAATTCACTATTTAATACCTAAATAAAGATGTTAGCTTTAACTTATAAGATTTGTTTTAAATTCTCAAACCTAATTGAGTAAATACCGTATTTTATGGAAGAAACGCCGCGGCGTTTACGAGTTTAAAAGTTAATTTTTTTCCGAGTGCGGCGTTTACAATTTTTTTAAAATACCAGCTGATTTCCTTAATTTAAAAATTCATAAAAATATTTAAAATCGGATTTAAATATTTTAAATAAAACTTCAGACATCTTAAGATATTAAAAACGAGGCATCCTACACTGCTCAGAAAATTTTGATTAAAGTTAGGTCAATGTGACGCTGTTGACAAAAGTAGCGTTCCGACGGATGCGGCGATTACGATATTTTTAAGCTTATTCTGGCCAATTTGAGGAGTGCGGCGTTTCTTCCATAAAATACGGTAGTTGTAATGCTCTAAACTCTATGTGATGGGGCACCATTGAACAATTAAAACTATGAAGTAAAGAGTTATAGATGTATCTAAATATTATTATTGTTGAAATTTTATTTTAAATATGAAAATTAAGATATTAAGTGTTATTATACTTTATATGGAAGTTGTACTGATGCAGGGTCAACTATAGGCAAATTCAGGGGACACAACAATAATTCATGATTTAGCAGGTTTGTCTAACAAACCCTATACTATTTCATTTACAATGGTAAACATTTCTGCATTTCATAAAAATGGGTTTTATCCATTTCCTATAACAATTTGAAATGTAAATGATTTCATTTTGGTTCAGTTTCATGCAAAAAAAGCTCTTCATTACATTGGTCAGATTAAATTGCTTAATGTCAGGGTTTTTTTCGTAAAAAAGAACATGCGATATATTTTCCAGAGTAGGCATCAGATATCAATTTGGTGGATTTTAAGGATATTACATAAAAAAAGTTGCCACAATTAAACATAATTGGAAGGATTCGCCATTCTGTCTCAATAATGTGCTTTGATGGGATGCAAATTTGGTTAAATAACAAAAAAATAGTAATTTCAGTCAAATCTAATTATGTAATTTTATTCTTATTATTTTATATTTTGGAAAGATATGCAATTTTTAATAAAAACTGTCAATATTTCATATTTTGTTTATTTGTTCAAAGGTGCCCGTGCCCCTAGCTTGTTCAAACCCCTACATGGGGCAGGTTTGAACAGAAAACTTTCAGCTTTTTAAAGCCTCAGAACATATTTAATTTATATTAAAAATTGTAAATTTTTATTTCATATGATGTAGAATTACATTCTTTCTCTCATGAAATATTTAAAATTCAATAAATATAATTCTAGTAAGAAATATGTGGATTTTTTAAAAAAAATGTTCAAAGGTCCCCTCTCCCCTACTTACCAAAATGTAATAACACCAAAACTTTTATAAATAGCTGCTGTTTAAGTTACTTTATGTGATTAATATATATTTTTTAATTCAATATATATCTCCCTTGCATATTTTATAATCTGGCAATCAAACCAGCCAGGAAACAGAAAATATTGTTTAAGAGTACAGTCAAAGAATATTGGGAGTCACAGTCAAAGGATATACTCATAGGACTTATCCCTCTCAGTTTAAATTAAAAAAAAATTAAGTTACAGAAGCTATTGAAAATCTATTTTCTGTCTTAAATGTTTCCTTATTCACCTCTACAATGTCATTTCTTTCATATTTGTAATATTATATTATAAATGATGCATCAAGTAGTCTCTAGAAGATTAATTGTTAAAAATAGTGAGACAAAACTAAACACTAATATTCCAAAACTATTTTTTTTAATTACCTTTTAAAACCCCCACTGTTTCAATAATTTGATAGCTATAATTGCCTGATATTTAGTATTTTAAACTATCCATCTAAAATAATTAAAACATCGATTTTCTGATAATTATAATAATTGATTCAAACATTAAATGATTATCACAAATATTTTATTAGTTACTGGTATCCTAATTGTTAAATTTATTTGAAAATAACTATTTTGTTTCATTAGTATGTATTCATTAAATTCTGGTTCTAGATACACTAATAAAAACATTTATATTTGTTACTTTTTATGGGGGTGTCCATCAGGGCCAAAACTGAGGGGGGGGGCAGAGGGAGCATGTGCCCCGGGCGCCAGAACGAAGGGGCACCAAATGAAGGATTATACCTTTGGAATGGATCCTTTTCTCCTGATGGACTGGTGGCTTTCATTATTATGAAACATTCATTATAAATGAAGTGTTAGATAAAGATGAAAGAACAGTCGTAAAAAGTTAGAAGTCTGATTTTCGGGTCAGAATGGGAAAAAAAAATGGCCATAATTTTTTTTGGCCATTTTTTTTTTTTCCTATTCTGACCCGAAAATCAGAGTTCTAACTTTTTACGGCTGCTCTTTCATCTTCATCTAACACTTCATTTATAATGAATGTTTGATAATAATGGAAGTCATCAGTCCATCAGAAGAAAATAACTCGGTTAAAGCGGAAGCTCGGTTAACGAGGAAACTCGGATAACCGGGACTCTACTGTATATTTCATTTAAAAAATGATTTTTAGAATATTTTTGTTGGTGTTCAGAGGGGAGTCACGACCATCGTGACCTCTCCCTTGGATCTGCCATTGTAGATTACGTAGTTCAATATTACATATTTTAAATTTTAAAATAATTTGGCTATTAGAAAATTTGTAAAATTCTCTTTGTAAATATACTTTGCGGAAGAGAGGAGAGGGGGGGGGGGCAAAATCCATGTTTGCCCCGGGTGCAAAAAAGGCTAGTTTCAGCCCTGGTGTCCATTATTGGGCCAGAGGGTGTCCAGTACTGGGCTTTTGGGTGTTTTGATATATTTCTGTTATTTAAAATTAAATTTCGATTCATATTGAGAAATGAGACTATAAGAATGGTTAAATATTGTTGATAGGTTAATATAATATCGAAAAAACTGGAATATAAGTGTAACTATTAATAAAAAAATAATTTTAAAAGAAATTCCTTAAGGTTGTCCATTACTGGCACATCTACCCTATAAACTGGTTATATTTTACTTAGCAGACGACAAATATTTTTTCGTTTAGTTGCCATGGGCAAGTAATGCTTGAGTTCTCAGATCTATAACAAATGTTTATTGTAGGGGTATTCAAACCGTGCAACTCTCTAAAATCATTGTTTTTCTTTTTATGTTTAAGATAAAATTTAAATTAAGATTTTTTATGCCATAACCCACTGTTCATCATGATTAAATACATTTTATATACAAATATTTTGTTTTAAAAATATACATATAAAAAAAATAATTTGACATGCAATGTGAATTATGTTAATGCTTTCAAGTTTTGAAAGTGATCACCACATTATCGTCCAGGCAATAGAGACTGTATAGAGGCTCTACCTAGCAAAATTAATGGAAGTTCTGGAAAAAGGCTTGCTATATGTTTTTTGGGTCGCTGAATCCGAATTTGTAACTTCCCACCAAAATTTCTCCCGGCAACCCCCCCTCCCAAATTTGGTTAAATGCCCCCAAAAAAGGTTTTTATTTAAAAAAAAAAAACAATTTTTTTTTATTGTTTTAGGGAAAAATTATCTAGAAATTCAGAAGTAGACGAAATTTGCAACAAATTAGATACAAGACACTATGACTTAAGGGGAAGGGGGGATCTGCCTCGGAACATGCGTTGCGGTGCTGCGTGGCATAAGTTGCGCAATTCAGCGCCATCACTAAGACTTTTTATTGGTGGGGGAGAGAACCTTAAATTGCCAAGTCAAATTTCAGTATTTGAAAACTCGTTTTATAATTTTGCCAACTTCCTGCAGTTAGAAAATGTAATATAGTTTTTATTTGTTAAAAGTTTAATAATATTCCCAATTAGTTTTGTAATTTTTGCCAAGTCTATCAGAAATAGGAAATATATTATAGTTTTTATTAAGGTTTTAAACAAATTTGCCAACTAAGTTTGTAAATTTGGCAAGCATAATAACATTCACGAATGTTTGGGGGGGGGGGGGGGGGGTTCCCTCCCTTAGCGAGGCCCCTGGTGCAATTCCACTTAACCACTCACACGTTTGCATTCGCCCTCCCATCTCCCCTCTGAACTTTCTCTATAAGGTTTACTTTAAGTTTTTTTGGGTCGCTGAATCCGAATTTTTAACTCACTCCCAAAATCCCCCCCCACTTCCGAAAACCTCCCAGAATAGTTGCTTTTAACTTAAATTTCTTATTGTTTTAGGGGAAAAGCATTACAAAATTCAGAAACTAGACAAAATTTGCAACAAATCGGATGTATGACATTATGATGCAGGATAAACGGGGAGAGAGGGGGCTGCATCGGAACATTCACTGTGGCGCTCCGTGCACTAAGTTATGAAGTCCAGGCAATAAGAGATTTTACCAGGTAAAATCAATACTAGTTCTGGATTTCGGCTCATTTTGTTTTTTGGGTCGCTGAATCCGAATTTGTAACTTCCCACCAAAATTTCACATAACAACCCCCCCCCCCCCCCAAAAAAAAAAAAATGATTTTTTGAAAACATTTGATTTTTGAGAAAAGCGTGCGAGAAATGTTCCGAGGCAGCCCCCTCTTTCCCCTTTATCCTACGTCATAATCCTCATATATCCTCAGAGTTTCACCCAGGTTTAAAAAAGGGCAGGGTGCTTCTTGTAGGAAAAGGGCACTTTTGGATTCCGAAGGGCATGTTTTGGTTTTTTAAGGGCACTTTTTTTAATTTTTAAAGGTATCCTTTTGATTTTTAAAATTACTTTTAATATTTAATAGACAGGACACTATTTTAAAGACAGCAATGAGTCAATTTTTACTATGCAAGAAAATTTTTTAATAAACAAAGGAGTAAAGGCACTTTTTTCAGCTGGGGGCAACAAGGGTGCTAATGTTTTCCATCATGGGCAAGAGGGGTGCTATTTTGTAAACCTAAGGGCAGGCAGGTTGCAGCACCCTCCTGAAACTGTCTAGGGGAAACTCTGATATCCTATTTGTTGCAAATTTTGTCTAGTTTCTGAATTTCGTAATGCTTTCCCCCCCTAAAACAATAAGAAATTAAAGTTAAAAACAACTATTTTGGGGGTAAGTTAAAATTTTTCGGATTCAGCGACCCAAAAAACTTAAAGGAAACCTTTTAGAGAAAGTTCGGAAGGGAGATGGGAGGGCAAATGTAAACGTGTGAGTGGTTAAGTGGAATTGCGCAACTTAGTCCACGCAGCACCGTGGCGCATGTTCCGAGGCAGATCTCTCTTCATCCTAAGTCATAATGTCATATATCTAATTTGTTACAAATTTTGTCTACTTTCTGAATTTCTAGATACTTTTTCCCTGAAACAATAAAAAAAATTGATTTTTTTTTATAATAAAAACCTTTTTGGGGGCATTTTACCAAAATTTGGGGGGTTTGCTGGGGGAAATTTTGGTGGGAAGTTAAAAATTCAGATTCAGCGACCCAAAAAACATAAAGTAAGCCGATTTCCAAAACTTCCATTAATTTTGCTTGGTAAAATCCCCTATTGCCTGGACTAATAGGAAAATGCAATTTCTTTGTTGATTGAGAATTGCGATCAATTTCAAAAATTCATTTTTAAGCACAGTATCTTACAGAAACAATTGAAAATTAACTAAAAAAATATTTATAAACAAAAGTTTGATTTTTTTTTTTAATTTGTTGCAGGGGGGGGGGGGGGTGCCTGCCCCATGAACTCCTGTTATTTCTAATAAATTTAACTTTTAAATATAAAAAATCAAATTGTAAAATTCGTTTGATTAAAAAAAAATACTTATTTTTTGAAGAGGATTTCTTGGATTTATGTTACAAAAAAAGAGTAAAAACTGAAAATTTGATTCTAAGGGGTGGGGTTAGGATTTAATTTCTATATAGGTGTACATGTGTCACATTTATATATATAGGGTGTAGAAGAAACACGTTAGAAAAATTAAATTACAATCAGAATGCATACTGATTGATATAAAAAAGTTGGTGGTGAGGGTGGGGGAGTTAATCCAAATGCAGACTCAGAATATAAGTCAAAATTATTTTGCTGATCGTATAACAACAAAAAAGCATTTGAAGTGGTGCTAGATTGTTTCAATAGTATTAATAGTTGTTTGTGCTGCAATTTTTTATTTTTTGTTTAAAATTAAAATAGTGAATTTTTTATTGTAGTTTAGTTGACATATCCTTCAAATTATCATTTTTTTTTCTATAATGGAAAGTACCCAACATTTGAAATAATCTCCCAGTCTCTCAAATTAATTTTTTAAATAATTTAGAAAGTGCAATCTGCTTGAATATAACCTTCAAATGATTTCAGCAATGTTTTGTTTTCAATATATAGGTACCTATGCGTTACATGGGTGGTGAATTACATCATTCTACTTCCACTATCTACTGCCGAAATTTTGACAGGGTGACTGAATTTTTAGTTTTGTCTTTAAAAAACTGCTGGCTATAGAAATATATTTTTAAAATATTTATTAGCCACATTTTGAAACTTTCCAATTGTCGCAATTTAAACATGGCACCAAGTTCTATTCTATACAAAACTTTCTTTTGTTGTATATATTTCTTATTTTTATTTAAAATTATAGATAGATCTGGTCTCCCAGCTTGGACCAACTCGTCATTGCCCCAAGTATCTGGTAGCACATAAGAGAAATCTGAAACTAAGAGTATGAGACTCCAACCGAACAATTACTATACCACCTACTTAACACTAGCATTATTCAAAGGTATTTATTTTTCTCCTAAATGTTTGCGTGGCAAGAAGTAACATTAGTGTTATTTTTACAATTTTAGTACAATTATGTAACAAGTATGGGAACAATTGGGAAAAAGTCAGGAAAATTTTGGGAAATAAACCAGTTTTCCTCCGAAGGCCTATTTTTCCAAATTGGAAAAATTAAAATTTCATTTATAAAATATATTTTATAATAGCTACATTCTGATACTTTTATTTATACTTTTTCATGTTTAATGTCCTACATGAAAACATTAACGTGTAAAATCTTATCTGTAAGCAGGGATCTGTTTAGAAAGAACTCGAGTCCCTTAAAGGATTATTTACAATTTTTTCTCCTTAAAACATAGGACCCTTAAGGCTGTTCTCAACTGCTCTGCTCAACAAGTGGAAAACGTTTTGACACATTTACAGATTTATTTTTTAAAACAAAGATATAAAATTGGAAGGCCTGACTATCGAAGCGATTTAGAATCGAACTGTGTTTTTCATTCTTTTATCCATAAATTACCTATTGGGTTATAAGCGATTTTGATCACGTGACAAAGATGTTTTCTCCCTTCGCTGACTGGTTTTTCTGCTTTTTTCAGGAACTTAGGTCCAAAACGTCAACTTTGATTCTTATTCTCTGAAAGATCTATTGTTTGCCAAAAAAAAAAAAAAAAACAGCTCGATTACATAGTTTGTAAACAACAAACAATGCCAGCTAGTTTCATGCATTTCTGACCAAAAATAAATTTAAACTTATGTCAGAAAGTTGCCCTTTTGGATTTGAGCAGCCTTACAAAATTCTTTCTCTTAAAAATAGATATTTCAGAAAATTTTTCATCTAGAAATTGAGTCCTTCACAAATGTAATGATTTTAGAATTTAAAAAAACCTGCTGCATAATAGTTGAAATCATCAATGAATCTATTATTTAGATGTATATATGTACAAAAGACCTTCTCAATGTCTAAATAAGAACAGAAATGCCATTTCTAATTCACAAAATTCTGATTGCATTTTTTACAAGTATCTACAAATATTCACAATTTCGCAAAATCAGGATCGTGTGAAAAAAAAAAAAAAATCCAAGCAAATCACTGGTAAAATAATTAAATGCAAATTCTCTTCTTAAAAATGAAAATTCATTCCAAAATTATTTCAATAGATATACCAATTAATAAAAATGGTAAGGTGGGAATTTAATATAAAATTTGAAACATACATTTATTTTTATTCGCATAGCTGTAATTTATCGCTATTATTAGGAAAAATTCTCTTCATAATAATATGCAGTTGAAATTATTTATTCTTTTCTTCCCCCCCCCCCCCCTAAAATATAGATTCTTAGAGTTGTCTAACTGTATTTTTAAAAATGCAAACAAACTTTGCAAAGAAAATGTAAGCCAATTTCCTGTGAAAAACTTAGTTGAAAACAATTTTTAAACACATGAAAAAATCCACCTGTTTTAAAACTTTCATAAAAAAAAATTACCACTTTCAATATTAATAGTCTTAAACATAGCTGGGTTTACACTGAAAAGCTGTACCAAAACTATAAATACACAGAAAATGAATATTATATTTTTAAGGGGGATGGGGGAGATGTAATATTGTAAAATGCCAGTTTCATGCTAGAAGTACTACAGTTTATTTTAAACTGACATTATGTATATAGTATTTGAAAAACAGTACTTTGTAGATGGGATGTACAATACAGTTTAAAATTACTTTCAAACTGTAGTGATATTGCTTGAAACTTAAGATTCTTTTATTATTTTTTAAATTAACTCTACTGATAATTTAAAAAATGCTAATGCTCAATTAAGTTACTGTCAAAATTCTGAGGTTGAAATGATAAACTTTTAAAAGTTCTTATTTTATGTTCTTTAAAAAAAAAAACAATATATTCATGTAAAGGGAAAATTATATTGTGTTATATTAGTTTATATAGTTATATATGTATATACTTCTGCAGCTATCATATGGCAACTATATGATATTAATACTGTGCACTTAAATGAGGAAAGCAAAAAATAAAATAAAGGTTAGCTATTGTAATTAATATTATCTGTGCCATTGTTACCACAATGAATATGAGCTGGCATGGATAATACATAAGAACATTTTTTCCTTCAAAATATATTTGAGTATATCAAAGCCCAAATTATTATATATTTTAATTTTTTTCTTTGACCTATGGCCAGATCTAAAGGTCAAAATTAGCACTAACCACCGGCCACTGGTTCAGTAAATGGGAAACAGTGGCTAGTGAAAAACTGTCTATCGGCAGTCACTTTTTTACAAGGGGAGAATAAAATTTTCTTGCATTTCATCGAAGATTCTACTTTTTTTGGTTCTAATATATTTATATTAACATATTTATTTGGGCTATTCACTTTTAGATGAATACTTATAAAAATTTTACTGTTTAGTATTTTTAAATAAAAAAGTGACCACTTAAACTAGTTCTACCGACCAGTGGCCTTAATGAAATTTCCCAGTTTTGACCTATAGCCAGATCTACGAGTCTATTATAGCGGTAGAGTGGAACTGTTGCAAGCAAAAGCATGGTATGTATTGTACGAGACAAATGCAATGTGTGATATTTTCCCATTATACCGATATGTATATCCTAATGTGCCATTGATTTATTTCAACCTTAATGCAAAGGTTTTATTGGAATCAGTATCAAATATTGTGATTCACTATTTATTAAATGGGAGGCTTTTTGTAATTTTTATTGATTGCCGCGGTATTTTAGAAATAAACTATAAACAGCTATGAAAACAAATAAGTACTTTCATATTATCCGGGTAGATAGATCGCCAAAAATGATTGTCAATTGCCACTTTTGTTTATCGTTGTCAATTGTCAATCATGTTCAAAATTGTAATATAATATACATTTAATAAATACATAATATTGCTAAAAAATGATAAAACAAAATAACAACAAAATAAAACATCATAAAAAAATGATGAAATTGATTATATAGGTATACTTATAAAAATACTTTGGTATTAACTTTAATATGGCAACTATATAATATTAACTTTGTGTGGTTAAAATGCAGAAAGCAGACCGCCCCCCCCCCCCCCCCCCCGCTCACACACACACACAAAAAGTTATTGTAATTAATATCGTTGGTGCAGTGAATATTACCTTGCCAGGACAACACATAAGCAGGGTTGGCAAAAAAAAAAAAAAAATGGTTTATTTGGTTTAAACCGGGATTTTTTAAAAATATCATTTCCTAATGCATGTAGATGTACATTTGTTGATAAAAATAAACATTGTTATATATTAAGTAATATAACTTCATTTGAAAATATCCCGATTAAATAATTAGTCTGTTATGTAGAAAATTGAATTCATTTTTATTTAAACATTAGTAACCTATGTCTTATGTTGAAAAAATAAACTGCTCTACACAGATTCTCTGATTAATTATAGATATATAATATTTTATGAACTTTTTTTTCTACCTTGATACAGTCAAACCTCGTTAACACACTTAACGCGAATTACTTTTAGCACGAACTGTTTCTGATTGCCTCGTCTAGTTGTATGCAACGTACTCGTTAAGTTCTGATAACACGAACAAAAAATTTTCCCCTTGAGTGTTCGCATTAACGAGGTTCGACTGTATTAAAAATCTTTTTAAAATCAAAACTAGTTCACTGAACATTTTAATATTTTCTTCTTGACCTAATCATTAATTTAACTATAAAAAAATATTTTGAAGATAGTATCTTCAAATGGTTAACTTTTATATAAATATCAGTATCTGTGGTTGCTAAAGAATTTTTTTTATATATGTATTCAAATACTTCTGGTTATTTTGTTTTAACATTTTTGGCCATTAAATTCTGTAACTGAAAAGATTGATATTATTGAATGCTATAACTGACATATAATTTTTGCATGTCGTCTCATTCAACTTCATATCTTGAAATTCTTTTTTAAATTCTTAAAGGATAATCTCCCCAATTAAGAAAATTTTCTTTTACTACTTGGCCAAAATCTTAAAGGTCATTGTATTATGTTATTAACTGCCGTAAATAATCTGTATTTTTTAATTGATAATATTTTATGCTAAATACTGAATGTTTTATCCCTGTTAATTTTGACATGTTTCATGATAACTTTCTCGGTGCATCAACACATTCTAATTTTCATCCTTCATCCACACAAACATGACCTAAACTCATTATGTCTCATGTAGACTGCTTAGATAAAATATTAAAAGTAGAAATTATTTCTATAAATAATTTAAAACACAGGCAAACTAAAAAACACCATTAAATATTACATTAGATTTGTTCTAAAAAAGCCATTTGGTTTAAACCATGCCAACCCTGCATGGTACTGACAAACATGATGAATTTTCATGCTGCTTATATGAATTTATTTAGTTTTTAATGTGAATTTTTTTTTTTTTTAAATTGCAAAAGTAAGCTTCAATTAAATTTAGCATCTAAGTATAGAAAATCATATCATAAAATTAGGTTATTAAAAAAATAATACGCAGAATTATTTACATTGTGCAGACAAATTTTTAAAGTAAGTTATGAGTCAGTATATCAGATTATTTTTTTTAAAAAAAGGAATCATTGAGTGGAGGTTTTACTGTATAATTTTATTGACTCCAAACTGGAGATCATGTTAGATAGTTTCTGTTTAGAGATTATGGGGGTATCACAAAATGGTGTACACTAAAAGCACAATTAATCATTATTTACAATCTTATCACAGCAATATGGAGATGTTTTTATTCCAAAAATTAAATGTTTACTGCAATGTTAAGAGAAATTTATAGTTTAATTCTTGATTTTTATATGTGCTTTATTTTTAATTTTTGTATAATGTTTATTTGTTCTTTTGTTTTAAAAGTGTATAATTTTGATTGATATAATAAAACAGTTTGTGAAAGTGTATAATTTTCAAATGTTATGTTTAAGTGATCACTATCACTTTTACCTTAACGTTTTTTTTTTTTTCAAACCTTCCGATTGGTACCAACTATATTGCTTGGCGATAATGGCATTGGTTTAATGGAAAATATCCAATAAATAAAAATATCCAGAATGTAGTCAAGGGTGCAGGGTTTTCTGTCTGAAATCAGTTTTTTTGAAAATGTCCAAGTATGCTTGTATAAAGACTTTTTTTTTTCATTTGGTATATTTCAGTCCTTAAGAATAATATGTATTTAATTTCCAGTAACAGAAAATTTGGAATGGAGGAGGAATATGGCTACCCAATTTCATCTTTGAAGTATGGTGATGGAGTAGACCTGAACTATCATGTGCACTCGCTGCCACAGTTGCAGAAAATTCTCAAAGTGTCTGCGGGAGTTACTACAGAGACAGAAAATAATCTGCAGGTGAATTTTTTGCAATTGCAGCGTTAATTAAACACTTACCTGTAACGTTTTTATGTGTTTTATTCACATTTATTAAAGAGAAACTTACGTTTTTGCATTAAGTAAGTTATGGTTTGATGGAAAAATAATCTGCAGAAGAGAAAAGAAAATCTGTGACGCTAGTCTCCATTCTTGAACTTTTTGCTACCGAACTCACTACATGGTTATATAAATAGTGATTTTAACGAATAGTGGATTTCACTGAATATCTTTTTTTTTTTTTTTTTTTTTTTCTTTAATTACACATATGACATATACTGATCATAATTTCTTTTTTTAAATTTCATAAATAAATAAAATTAAACACAAATTAAAATTGATATTTTATCACTTTTTTTTAATTAACAGCTTGATGTATTCTGTGTAATATTTCAAACACCATAATGCTAATAATAAAATAAATGGCTTTTGCTTATTACTAAATACTTAATAGTATAATTTTATCTGTAGATGCATTTAATTCACATATAATTTAGATAAAATAAGGGGCTCATTGTTATCATTGTTAAATGTACTTTTTATTTCCAGTTGAAAATTGTTAAACTTTTTAACCCCTCCCCCCTGAATAATCCTTTTATATATATATATATAAAGAAGAAAAATCATGATTCCCTGCTCCTCATTATAAGTGCAGATTCACTGTCACCAGATGCCACAAGGCGACTAAATTGTTTGCTGTGACCACTAACTTTCACCGTCTAAGTCGTTAAAGGGCAGAACTGAGAAAATGAAATTTCATTAGTGGCCAGTAATATGAGTTTTATAAGTGGCCACTTTTTTATATAAAGTTACTAAGAAGTAAACTTTTGTTAAAATTTTTATTAGTATTAAGCTAAAATTAAATAGCCCATATTAATATGTTTATATAAACATAATGCAAACAAAAAAAGTACAATCCTTAATAAAATGCAAAAAAAATTTAGTCTGTCCTTGTAGGAAAGTGATCATAAGGTGGCCTTAATAGTCACTTTTTTCTCATTTAGTGGGCTGGTGGCTAGTGTTAAACGCGAGACCGTCGCGTTTGTTCGGCGTCGTGTTTGTTCAGTTTTAAAATCGAAAACATTTTTATATACAGTCAAACCTCGTTAACATGAACCTCAAGGGGAACCAAAATTTTGTTCATGTTAACAGTAATTCATGTTATCAGTATCAAATCTTTGTATTCGTTTTTATAGGGGACTGTGAAAACAATCCATGTTAAAAGTAATTCACGTTAAGCGTGTTCATGTTAACGAGGTTTGACTGTATTGAAAGAAAGCATGTTTTAAAAAGATTGACTTTAAGCCTTTTTTTTTTTATTACTTCTCTTATTTTGTAAATGTTTAAAATTAATAATCCACTTTCAATTTTGAATGGAATGGTTATTGCCTAGACTAGAATAAAGTTGAGGCACATTATCTTGTTATATATACAAAAAAATCTACACTTTTCTAAGTTTTTTTTTTCCCACAAAAAAAGCTAGCTAATGCTTTAAGCTCTCAAAAGTAAGCGAAATTAAAACGATTTTAAGTAAGAGAAAAAATGTACAGGTCAGGTGAGCTTAATGTCTACTTTTTAAAAAAACACAATTTTACAAAAAAAAAAAAAAAAAAAAAATATATTTTACCCTGTTAAAAAGTTGTACTTAACAATAATACTTTACTATGTACTAATTACTGATATACAGTAAGAGTGAATTTAAAATATTACATGTAATGTTGTCATGTGTGACATTTAATTTGAATTTTTACAGATCAATTTAGTATTTAAGGTTTTTGACATGACTGTTTAAACTATGGTTTAAACCCGACATAAACTGATACATGTCAAAAACCTGCCAACCCTGCAATTATTACTAATACTATATACTAATTATACAATTACAGTAATAGTGAATCTTAAATATTACATCTAATGTGTGACATTTAATGTGAAATTTTACAGATCACTGTAAGTATTTGAGGTTTTTGACATGACGGTTTAAACCGTCAAAAACTGACATGTGTCAAAAAACCTGCCAATCCTGCTGGGAAGGACCCTCAAAATCAGCATTCACAGTACATTTCTTTGAAATAATAAATATTAATACTTTTAAAACAAATAACCCAACTAGGACCAGGAAAGTACCCAAAGTAAATGGGTATTTTTGTCCTTATATGTATATTTTAAAATCTGATATGGCTGCTTCAAAATACAGAATGTTTTCCCGAGCTTCTTTTCCTTTTGCTTTTGGTTCCTGCTCAACAACACAAAACTTTCCGACACATTTTGTAGTTCATTTTTAAGCATAAAGGTATAAAATTAGCAGGCTTGACTGTTGGAGTGATTTGGAATTGAAATGAGTTTTCCATTTTTTTATAAACAAATTACTTATCCAGTTATAAGCAATTTTAGTTGTGTGACAACTGCTTTTTCTTTTTTCTCTCTTGCAATACCAATCTTGGAAATTCTCCTCAAAAGGCAACTTTGACAGTATTTCTGAATTATTTTTTGCCTTTGCCAAAAAAGGGAAAACATCTTTTGATCGCATAGCTTTTGAATAAAAACACCTGCCAGTTTCATGCATTTCTGGAAAAAAAAAAAGAATTACAAGAATACATCAGAAATAAGCTCTGTTAGATTTGAAAAAGAGCCTTAAAGAAACTCTGAAATGCTGTTTTGGACCAGACAGCTAAGGCAGTGTACCATCTTTTAATAATCATTATGGTTTTTAACTTGTATCTTGGTGAATTTTGAAAAAAAAAAATTGAAAATCTGAGTTTTATGCATCAGAACTGCTTTCATTGGTCTTCTTCCAAATTTTCAGATCTGCATGTGCAATATAGACTTGTAAATGCAATTTTAAGTGACCTTTTTAGCAAAGTATCTCACCAACCTTCAAAGAGTTAAGAGAGCTTTCACAAGATTCCATTTATTAAATAATCTTATAATTATATTCTATAATAAGTAAATTCCTTATTTTTTGTTTCTCTGTATTATTTGAAATGTGTAATTTGTAAATAAAATGAGCTCACTAGAAAGAAAACCTTTAACAGGCTGACTTATAAAAGTTTGTATTGACAAAAGTTTAGACTAATTCCCATGTAGTAAATAAAATGGCCTAGAGTTTATTAGAAAATCTGATCGATAATTTATAAAAATCTGTTTTCTCAAAGTTATATACAAAGTTTGTATCCCATTATTGCATATGTTTTGTGACAGCCAGGAGCAGTTAGCATTCTATATTTTTGTGACCTAATGTAATCTATACAGTTGAACCTCGTTAACATGAACACGCTTAACATGAATTACTTTTAACATAAATTATTCTCGCAGTCCCCTATAAAAACGAATACAAAGATTTGATACTGATAACATGAATTACTGTTAACGTGAACAAATTTTTGATTCCCCTTGAGGTTCATGTTAACGAGGTTCGACTGTACAAGCTCGGTTACATTTAATCCTGTGAGTATGATGGACAATGCATTCAATTAATAGTATTTATTTCAAAGTAATTTGATAACAGATATGCTGAAAGCTGCACATTGTCACCTGTTAGCAAAGAATGTAGGCCAATTAATATTCCTAAACATACTTGCATGGGATTAAAAGGTCTTCTCTGCATCTTTAACATACTTCAAAAACTCCATTAAATATGAAGGTGATGTACAGTTTAAACAGGTCCATTTATAAATTATAAGATGAAGCGAGTGAAAAAGAAATCATTAACTGTTGCAATGATTTGAAATTACTCTGTAAAAGTTGTATCAATAGTAAAAATAAGTGAGCTTTGTTGAGAGAATGTATAAAATTAATGATTTCAGCTCTGACATTTCCATTTTTGTTTAAACACATAGCCTTAAGAGCTTAAACTAGGCACAGAAAGAAATGTTCAAGCTAATGTTAATGCTATGGCAGCAATCTTAACAGATTTCTTGTTCCCATTTGAATGCTTTTAAATGATTATCTCTTTTTCTTTTTTTCTGTGTTTGGGGGGGGGGGGGGCACAGGGTACCTGAGGTTAACGTTTATTGTGTATTTCTACTTTTTCGATGTTTCTTACAGTTTTTTTATATGCGGATACTTCTACTTTTGGAAGTGGTTCTGCAAGTGAAACTATTCTCATATAAAGAAATTGCTACGAAATTTGAAAAAGTACATACACACAACAATAGGTATTGACTTCAGCAAAATAATTAAGCCTTAAGAGCCTAAACTAAGAAATGTTCGAACTAATGTTAATCCTATGGCAGCGTTCCTTACGGATTTCTTGTTCCTATTTTTAATATTTTTAAATGATTCTCTCTCTCTCTCTCTCTTTTTCTTTTTTTTTGGGGGGGGGGGGGGACACAGGGTACCTGAGGTTAACATTTATTGTGCATTTCTACTTTTTCGATGTTTTTTACAGTTTTTTGATATGCGGATACTTCTACTTTTGGAAGTGGTTTTGAAAGGGAAACTATTCTCGTATACAGAAATTGCTACAAAAGTTGAAAAAAGTACATACACACAACAACAGGTATCGACTTCAGGTATTGCATGCAAAAAAAATAATATAAAAGTATTCAAATACAAGTGAGAAATCAATAGAGACTTTTCCCATAGGTTTAACATTAATGTTTGCATTTATCCGCGTGACTAGCGTAGGCTCTTCCCCACACTAGTCACAGGGAAAAATGAAAACGCTAATGTTAAGTCTATGGGAGCATTATTTTCAAATATCTTGTTTGAATTTTAATATTTTTAAATGTTTTTTTTTGCATAGGATAGCTGGAGACTATCTACAACTGGGCTAATTTTTACTTTCGAAACCGCTTCTGAATTTGAAATTATCCTAATATTAAAAAAACTATAACCAAAATCAGAAAAATAAAAGCTAGCACAGTTGTAGATCACCCTCATCTATACTAAATAAATAAATAAAAAAAATCATTGAGAAATATTAAAATCAAAGCGAGAAATTTGAAATAATGCCCCGTAAGATTAACATTAACCTCCTTTTTCTTGGTGTGACTTTTAAGATGATTTTATGTAACCTTTTCTACAAGTCACTTTTGTATTTTCTTCGAAAATTTATTTTAGTGCTTATATCCATGTTGAATGAACCACTCTTTTTCTTTAAGGTACTTAAGTTGATCAACCCTGTGTGTGGAATAAACTACAGAGCAAATCAATTGGCAGAGGTAGTGCTAAGATGGCCAAAACTTCTGGAATTTGTATATATTAGTAAATTGAAAAGAAAACATTGTATACATAAATATTAGAACTGTGTATATTAATGTAATTTAATTGTTGTAATAAATATCTTTCTATATTTTAATTGCTTGTTTTAAATATTTGTAAATCATAATGAAATCAATTTATTTTCTAAATATTCTAAAATATTTATGCTTGAACTTTAATATGGTTCTCAAATACCCTGCCTAACAACGTAAAACTTTGACACAATTTTAAACTCATTTTTAAACATGAAGGTATAAAGTTTGCTGCCCTGACTATTTAGTGATTTGGAATGAAAATAAATTTTCCATTTTTTGATAAATTACCTTTTGACTTAAAAGCAATTTTGCTCAGGACAACCAATTTTCTTCACTTTTCTTGACCTGCGTGGAGAATTCGGCTGAAAGGTTTTAATAGTATTTTCTGAAAGATGTTATGCATTTACAAAAAAAAAAAAAATCTTTCAATTATACTTTCTGAATTAAAAAATTATACATTGCAAATTTCATGCATTTCTGAACGAAGATTGATTTTAAAAAAAAAAGTCAGAAATTAGCTCCTTTTGAATTTAACGACAGCTTTAAATGTTTTTTTTTTTTCTAAATACCATAATCAATGATATTTTTACTGCTTTTTTAAGCTATTTTTAATAAAAGAAATATGAATTTTTATTTTTGCTATAGAAAATTGTATTTTATTTAACAGTTTGTGCCCTTTAAAACTCCCCCTCTCATTTTCAAAATCATTCATGATAGAAATATTTTCACAAAATTTAAAAACAATAACTTGGTTAACAATGTCAAGAGACATCATGCATAATGAAAATCAGTGCAAACATAAAATAATCCTATTTAATTTAATTTTATGTTTGCATATGCATGATGTCTCATGACATTGTTTACCAAGTTATTGTTTTAAATTTTGTGAAAATATTTCTATCATGAATGATTTTGAAAATGTTACCATTTGTGCGATGAAACGTTCCTCAATCTAAATAAAGATATTTTATCACTTTTTATAGCATTATTTAGCTTAAAAAGATCATGTCGAGTCAGACTCGACATAGAAGTACAAAGGATTAAAAAAAAATTCAGATAGATAATAAATTGATATTGCAGAAGTTATGGGCACCCGCATTAAAGAACATCGATGTTTCATTCTCAACAAAAATGCAGAAACAAAAATTAAATATGCCTTAAATTTCTAAAACTTAATTTTTTAAAATAAATATTTAAAGCTTAACTTATAGAAATCCAAAACATTTAAGATATACTTATTACATCTTTTCATTTTCCTATGGATTAAATATTATCCAATACACTTTGACATTTTTTTCTTACAAATTACTTTTCTAAATTTAAAGTAACATTACTTTTAGGGTTTTCAGTAGATTGATTGCAAAATTTCAGGAGGGAAAAGCTATTAAAAACAGCAGAATTTGATTAGTTTTTAAATAATAGATGGTTGTGCTACAACTAATTGTGTCATTTATAGAATAAGATGTGAATATTTAGAAATTGTTTAATTTTTATACAGATGTATTGTTTGTTAAAAGAAACAAATAACACAGTTTTTTAATTTGTAGGTATTTAGAAATTTTTTATCGGATAGAGCTTGTTTTAAAAAAACTTGATATAATTTGTGTATTTTTCTATATCAACCAGAAATCTAAATATTAATAACTCATTCAGCTAAAAACTTATGCTAAAACCTATTATTAATATTCTAAATTTTAAACTGTATATTAAGTTTTGCAAGAATAATTAAACACCCATTTTTCCATTAAAAAAAATCATATAAGTGGCGATTTGCTGGACAGTGGCAGTTTTAAACATTTAACTGAAAGAAAGAAAATTTAGATTTGTATGTTGAGGGAAAAAAAAATTAAAAATTCTAATTTCTAAGTACGTAACAAGAATCTCTGAAGAAATTATAAAATTTTGGCCAATTACTAATTTTTCTTTATTCGTTGAAAATGTAATTTTTATCCTCTTCACGCCCTTGGCGACATATGTAGATGTTTAGTTTTTATAATTATAATTAGTCAAATAATAAAAGGGACAAAAATTTGATAACTTATTCACTACAGAATCCCTCAAAAAGAGAAGTAAAAATTTTATGTTTTGGCTGCATCAATGTACAGGTTGATAAAAAATAAGGGTAAGACTTTGTACTTTCCCTGTATATATGATTCTGACTACAGAATAACCCATAAGAATCTATCACATTTGACAGGATAATATAAAACAAAAAGGATTGGAGAGAGAAACTTGTTTGTTTTAAAATATACAATGGGTATGACAAGAGTTTAAAATGACTGTGTTTTAGAAATTATGTTTGGTAGTGTTGTCCATTGCGAACAATATACAATTCAAGACGATGTCTGAAATCTATCATCATCTGACATATCATGTCTTGCAGAAGCTGCTACCTCTGCTTGAATTACTCTTGAGGCATAAAACCTATGCTCTTTCTGATCCCAAGAGACTAATATTCAGGTAGAAGTGGCAGCTATTCCACAAGACGAAGCATCAGTGGTGATAGATTTCAGACATTGTCTTGAATTGTGTATTGCTCGCAATGGACAACACTTACCAGACACCATTTCTGAAAGATTGTCATTTTAAACTCTCGTCATACCTATTGTATATTTTTGAACAAACAAGTTTCTCTCTGCAGTCCTTTTTTTTTATCCTGTCAATTGTGGGAGCTTTTTTTTTTTTTAGGTCATCCTGTACTTTTACGGTATATATACCATACATTTCATTTACGGTACATATACTGATTACAAACACTTTTACGGTACATATACCACACATTTAATTTATGGTATATATACTGGATAAATATTTTTTACGGTACATATACTGTATATTTAATCTATGGTATATATGCTGTATAAATGGTTTTTACGGTATATATACTGTATATTTAACGTACGGTATATATGCTGTATAAAAGTTTTTTTGCGGTACATATACTTTAAATATTTTACGGTACATATACCGTCCAGTTAAATTACGGTATATGTACTGGTCACAAAGTTGCCAGTATATGTACCGTAATTTTTGACCAAAATTTTTTACTGTGTAGCTCTTCTCAGGGATGAGAGCGCTCCGACCCAAATGACCGATTATTACCACTAAATTTTAATAGTATTTTCGCATTATTTAATGATAGAATTTGAGATTTAATAAAGCAAAGAATGCTATAAAATATTAGTGGTAGTAATCGGTCATTTGGGTCGGAGCGCTCTCATAACTGTCTTCTACAGCATCCAATCATATTCTAAAGTTTTAGGGTTGCAAAATTGGGATTTTTTAAATTCAGAAATTCAAATTAGCAGTTTTTTTTACGTCAAACAGTCGCGAAATGTAATCACGGAATATCCGTCATCAATTGCAGCAAAAAGCCCTTTTCAGGCTATTTCGTAGGATTCAGAATATCTGAATTCATAGCTTTTTAAAACTCCAATTGAGGTTTTTGGAATTCAGAAATTTAAAATAGTAGTTTTTACTTCGGATAGTCGCGAAATATAATCACAGAATATCCGTAATTAATTACAGCGAAAAGCACTATTCAGAATATTTCGTATGATTCAGAATTTCTGAATTTATGGTTTTTTTAAGCTCCAATTGGGCTTTTTAAAATTCAGAAATTTAAAATAGTGTTTTTTTACTTTGGATAGTCGCGAAATATAATCACGGAATGTTGGACATCCAATATAGCGAATAGTATTATTCAGAATACCTAGTATGAAATCAGAAATTCTGACTATATAGAGTCCAAATCGACAATCGTGTGTACAGGGATATCCATTGTACAGCCACTATTTCTGAATTGAAATTTTGGCCGGATTTCCTTGTAGAAATTTGCAACATGCTTATATTCCAAAAAAAGTTTGAAAAAAAATGATTTTTTTTCCAAAAAATCAGTTTTAGTACTATCCATATTAGCAGATTATTTTTACTTTTTCAAAATTTCGCTAGATTAAAAGAACTGTCTCCTACATCGCTAAAGATATTTGATTCACCCCAGATTTGCGCAATTTTTCCCAGATCTGAGAATGTCGAATGACAATCAATAAAAAGGATGATAGTAATCTAAATTATGCAATAGTTTTCAAATCATTTGATTATTTAAGTCATTTGTTTATGAAAATGTCTCGAACGTAAATCATTAGATTCTCAAAATAACTCGGGCGTAAATCATTTGTTTATCAAATTAATTCGTTTTGACAATCAACAGCTTATAGCATCTGTCAATCAATCTAAACTTTGGCGCATTTAACCGCTAAAGCGACCGGATTGATTCTTGAAACAAGAAAACTTTTCAAAAAAAAAAAAATAAATAAATAAATAAATAAAAATGAGAAATTACTTTAAATTAATTTTATCATTTTTCGTATAATATTTTCGTATAGCGCCACATGTGAAAAAAACGCGTGTTTAAGATTTTTCCGTCAAACTCGAAGATATTGAGGAAAAGTTTTATTCAAAAAATCTACCAACGAAAGAACTTAGCAAAAAGTTTTGATATTTGAAAAGGGCAGAATATAAATATGAAAATTAGGTTTTAAAAAATCCAATTTCTACAAAGGGTTCGAAGGAAGATTTTCAAAAAAAGGCCAAAAATGAACTACAGTGAGAGTGATATTCGATTTCAAAACTTGTGAAGAAAAAAAAAAAGGTCAGAAGCGATATTTACATAAAAAAAATTATTGAAATGGTAAGAGGCATATCACATTCTAGAAATAACATTTTTATATTCATTTTATCAAAGTTAACCCAGGAGGAAGCGGGCCGGGCCTGAAAGACTCATAGTGCGTATGGCTGTTACAATTGTCACCACTATCTTTTTAAAAGTAATCTTCCACTTATTTTATCGCAAATTTCTTAACAATTGTCTCCGACTAAATAAGGTGACGAGCATTATTTGTATATATTGGTGACAAAGTAAAAACCATTCATACCCTGGGTATGAGCGCGTTCTCCCGGGTTAAAGACAAAAAAAAAGTTATAAAAATAATTTATTTTAGTTCAAATATTTTATTTTAAAACCCTTTTTATATTTATATTTCTTAGAGAAATATTTAACTGAAGTTACTTTTACATTTACCGATAAATTGAACAGGATTGTGATTATCTGACATCTATGTACATAAAATGCATGCATGCGCGGTTTTCTACCAATCGATTCGATGATGTTTTCCTGATCAAAGTGTATATAAATTCATTTTGCGCTCAATCGATGATAGATAACGGCAATTGTATTCGATTTATCGGCGTTCTGTCGTTACAGGTAAAAGCTGCCTTACAGTCTACACCCGTCACGTGACAATACTCTTAAGCTAATATTAAAGCTAAGGGAGTGTAAGAAAAATCATGTGAAAAAAATATCGTGTATAATTCGAGTATACGACTTTTTAGTTAAAAATAGTCCAAAATCGGAAATCCATATGTAAGCAGATGTTACAAAATGGTGAGGAAAAATTCAGCGAACGAACATTTAGCACTTTTTTGCACATAGATAACAGAGAAATTTATTCCGAAATTATTGATCTCTCCTATTTTACGCTGCCAAATCTGTTTAATTGGGTCCCTCTCTTTCTGTCAGGTAAGATTCAAATCTCCTATTTTTGACTTGAATTACCATAAGAAATGATCGTTTGATCTTTCAAATAATGTTGCATCGATAATGCGATGGATGGAACTAGGGCTGCTATTTTTAAAGAAGATGGCGATTATGAAGAAGAAGGTGATGATGATGAATTAGACACTGTAGATATTCATACTGATATACCAATGAAAGAAAGCGATTTTAAGGAGTAGCTTGAAAATTCTGCTAATGATTTGTATAGTGTATGAGAAATGGTAACTTTTTTTCTATTGTAAAGGAATGGAGTTTTAACCCCTTAATTCTCCCTCCCGTCAATATCACGGGCTGAGGTGTCGTTCGTTATTTCTCGTGCCCGTCCTATTTCCGGGGTGAAGATTTAATTGCTGGAAAAACTTCTGAAACCATAAAAATTTAACTGGTATTTCCGTCTGAAGTCTTTGAATATTACCGTTTGGGTTTGGATTTTGGGCGCACATTGTGATATTGGACTTTGTATTGCATGTTTCGAAATATATCACACTAAAAAAAATTCTTAATAATCAAAACTTAATGTATATCATATTAGTTAAAATATTATTTGTAAAAATTTGTTTGATGCTCATAAATAAGATCTAAGATGTGAAAAATAAAGGTCTTATTCGCATTCATTTGTATGGTGTAAAACAAACATTAAACCACAGAACCCTAGCATGATGGATTTTCCACAAATGTGAATTTGTTCTATAACATCTTTTTTTTCGCCTTAAAAAAAAAAAAAAAACTAATTGTTTATTTTATATAGAAACCTTATAATTATTCAATTTCTGTAATAAAAAATAGGTACTTTTTTGGTGGTTTTTCCAAATATTAAGCGACCGTTAAGGGGTTAAAGTATTTATAGAAAATTTTAAGTGCTTTTTAAGTTTTTTATATTTGCTAACTTTTCTTTTTCCTTTTAGAATGTAAGTTTTACATAATTTCTTAGACACGTGTATAAGCCAACCCCCCTACTTTATTGCCAAAAAAACGTCGAAAAATTATCGGCTTATACACATAAATATATGGTAATATTAATTATAATAAATAAAACTTCTAAGCGGTATGAGCTGTAATTTGTAATTTAGATTTTTCATATTCGCAACTGTGTTATATGTTTGTTATACGTTATATAACTGTGATATATGCTTGTCGAAATTATAATTCGAAAAAATATATATATAAGCTGTAAATGTTTTCAGAGAAATCGATTTTTAGAAGCTTAAAAAAAGCTAATCCAAAATTACAATTTATTCCAGCCAGTCATTTTGAAGAAATGTTTAAAATGTTACCCACATTGCAAACTGTTTTGTAAAGATTAATAAGAAATTTAATATTAAGTCCAAAACTTTTAATCTTCCTAATTACTAAACTACTTTACCAGATGAATTCCTAATAGGATATCCAAAAATATCATGCACCGAAAAAAAAGCCAAATGGGATGTAAAAATTAGGTACTTGTCATTGACAATTAAATCGTTTGGTACAATTTCAGCATGACAACGACCCCCAGTCTTATTTATATACTTTTTAAACATAAAGTGGAAGACGTCATAATTCGCACGCGTTTTTCTCTTCTGTGAAAGTTTGCAGATTAAAATGTGTGGGATGTTGACATTTTTCGCATACTACACACATACTTTGTACTTTGTTCTATTGCAGATAATTAAAGCACTTTTATGTAACGTATGAAAAAAGTATCGCCACTTATTTACAAAATATAGAGTAAACGGGGGGTAACTGAGAACGATGGGCGGTGATTCATTTTTTTAATAGAACTATTCTCTTGTTTAGGACAAATACAAAAAATAGAAGTTGTATATATCATCCTTATATATTAAAGCGTAAATTATTTATATTTATAATTAAATATTAACTGTAAGATACACCAAAGATCCTTTAAAATATGCTTCATACATTGCGAAGTAACTTTACACATGTGACTGAAAATGCAAAAAGAAAAAAAAATGCAATTTATTGTGACAGATTGGTGATCAATAAACCGAATCCACATTAGTTTCAGAGACGATTTTATCTTTAAAGCCACCCCCTGAATACTAGGACTGAGCGCTGACACAAAAATGGCGGCTGCCGAAGTCGGATTTTTTTTAACGTATGTACGGTCCCTTAAATTCTGACACCAGTATTTTATAAAAAAATTTCTTTGAAATGTTTAATCTCAGAAAAATAATGTTGAGAAAAACTTAATTATTTAAAAAGATTATTGGTACGAACATTTAAGGGACCGCTTACACTCTGAAAAAAATCCACCTTCGGCAACCGCCATTTTTGTGTCAGCGCTCAGGCCTAGTATTCAGGGGGTGGTGGTTCGTACGAGTACCGTTATTTTCAAATATCAGTCTAAATATCGGTATTTTGTCATAGAAAAATAAATCTAGTTTAAACGGACGAAATTTCACCAAATTTACGAAGAGATATTCTATAAGAAAATACTGGTACCGAAAAATTTCTTAGTCTGAAAATCCAAGAACCCGTACGAACCCTGTAATCTAATAAGTCACGCTTTTCCCATTGTATATATATAACGAACACAGATTTTCATATTACCAAGACTTTTACTTCTTAAATGACATTTCTAAAGCACACAAAATATTTCTAATATATTTGTCAGCTTAAAACGTATTTTTACATGACTGTTTGAAAAGATGAAACAAAATGTAGTCGTTTGACAGTAAGTTGAACGAATGACTAGGAACTGTGGTGAGACCTTGAAGCAGGGAATACAAAGTGTAGATTTCCACGTGTCCAAATGAGCTCATCGCCCCATGAACCTCAAAATTGAATTGGAAATTATTGTTACCGGAACAATTTAAAAGATATTTAAAATTATAAAAAACAATTTAGTTTATAGGTGAAAGCTTCTCTGACACGATGAGAAATCAAGTTACCTAGACGGCCGATAATGGCGGTTAGGAAGCGCTATAAGTAACAGAAATATCTGCGTTAACCCAATAGCTGTTCTGGTGTTGCGTTCACGCAACGGTCGGAATAAATGCAGATATTTTTAACCCCTTGGGGACGAGCGGCACTTACACGTGCCGCATGAAGCGCTCCGAATCCTTGTTTTTCTCACCAGTAAAATTTTACTGTAAAATTTGCCTTATTTAATCAGATCATTTTCTCGATCCAATAAAATACAAATTCCTGTTTTTAAAAAACGGTGACAAAAGATTAAAAATTTCGCAAAAGGGCTCCCGTCCCGAAGGGGCTAAGTTATTTACATACCCACCACTATTTTTGAATTAAAAAATTGGCCTTAAAGACATAAAATTTTGTCATGGTATAAAGCGAAAATTATCTTTCAGATTTTGTGGTGGCAAACAATGTTGAGCTAAAAAATTGAAAATTTCAACCTTATAGTTTTGGCGGTTAATGGGTTAAGTCAATTAGGCGACGAGCATAATGTGTGCTACGGTATTACTTGATTAGCCCATTCCGACGCAGTGTGCGACTTCCCCAACTTACAAACGACACCAAGAATATTTTAATAAAATTTTGCAATAAAAATGTAAAGATAAATTAACGCGTTTTTTTAATTTTTGAAAAAAAAGTTGTATCTAAATTCCGGTGTCAGTCGATGATTTCATCATTTTACAGCAAAATGTTTCTGTGCCGGAAAGGGTTAAGGTATATTATTATTCGAAATACGAACCACTTCTTCCGATTTTTCTAACCTAATCTTCATATTTTAATCACGGATTGCCTAGAATAAAAAAAAGCGCAACTGCTTTTCCATAATAGTGATAGAAATATCACATAAGAAAATTTCGAAATTTAACAACGCAACTAAACTATAACCTTAAATCTCGGCACCCTCTGATTGTTGTCTTTACGATTATAATAAATATCTATGATGTGTAATCATCAATTGTGTTTGTAAATTTTTAACAAAGAAACTATTTTAAATAATTGCAGGGATTTTTGATTTAAAAAAAAAAAAAACTACATTGCACTGTTTTTTAGGAATACGTTTTAATAGCATGACGCGATAAGAAGAGAAATATAAATAGGTAATAACAAAGAATAATGTATTGATAACTGCATGAATTAAAGGATTCATTAATTGGCGAACCATTGCAACAAAAGAACTGTTGCCTTTAACCCTCCGTCTACCAGACGGGTCCATTGGACCCGACAGGTACATACAAAATATTCATTCAAACCAGAAATTTCTTTAAAATAAACTAAGTATATAAACCAGACGAAAATAAGGTAAATAAATAAGTTAAATAGTTTTAAATAAAAATTCTGGTGTAGAACGTTTTATTAAAACTTGAATAAAATTCCCGGTAGATCTAGGGTTAAATAAAACACACGCATAAACTTCATCCCTTCGGGACGGTTTTATGCAAATTTTATTCGGTTTTCATTTTTATTAAAGTTAGCTTTACTTAAATAATAGCGAAAATGCTGTAATTAACCCCTTCGCGACGGGAGCCTTTTACGAAATGTTTATTACTTTGCTACCGGTTTTAAGAAACAGAAGTTTGTGCCTATTCAAATCGGGAAAATGCTCGGATAAAATAAGGCAAATTTTACAGTAAAATTTTACTGGTGAGGATAAACGAAGATTCTTAGGCCTATTTTCGGCACGTATACGTATCGCTCGTCCCCAAGGGGTTAAAGAAACCAAATATTACTTTTCTTTTTTACTGGTGCTCAAAACAAATTATGTATGCTCTTTTTGAGGTTGAATACATACATTCACTGTCCCGAAATGGTTCAGAAAATCAAATAAAAATGGCGTAACACAAGATGAAAACATACTTGATATAAATATAACATAAAAATATGAGCGGTATCAGCACATTAGAGAAGATAAAAAAACTTCTTGATATAAAAATAATTATTAACCACTAAAAAAATTCTCTGAATGAATCAATTTATTATTTGGTATAGAATACAAGTTTCATTTTCTTTAACAGTTAATAAATAGTATCAGTTTTTTTTCTGTTAGTCTACCTGCCACCCGCAGGCTTCAAATATTTCCAAATAGTAATTTTCATCAGATCTAATCGTACTTTTTAAAATATTATATAAAACGAAGTTTCTTATTCAGAAACACTTGTAATAGTCTAGATTAGACATTCCTGCAGTATACACCATCACATTAAAATTATATTCTGCTTCTTGGTATTCTGTATTATGGAAGCTTTTTTTTTTTTTTTTTTTTTTTTTTTTTTTTTTAGTATAAGTCTTTGTAATAAACATACGACATAACATATGAACAGTCGTGGAAAAAGTAAACACTCCCTAATAACTTTTAAACAAATTATCGTAGACGAAAGTTTCTGGTACCAAACGATTGGAAATAAAGTTACTTTTAAATGACGTATATAAAATTTACTTAACGGGGCTATCTACATATTAAAACGAATCCTAACTTCATTTTTTTTCCAATGGCAATACCCAATTTTAACGAGATATTTCAAATCTTTGGTTCAAACTATGCCTCGACACCAAATTTCAAGTCATTTGAATGATAAGTTTTTTAATTATAAACATTCAAAATTTAGTGCTTCTAATCACATTTTCATATTTTTATTCATAACCTATGAAATTATGATCCTAATGTTTTAATTTTTTGTAGCAATAATACTAATATACCCAAACATAAATACGTTGAATTTGCAATTTTTATAATTTTCTGATATGAATTATGAAATTAATATTAAAAAGAATTATGAATTGCAATATACAATTTTTTTATGGATTCAGATTTATTAAGTCCTGCTTTATGGAAATCCAAAATTTCATATTTTTCTTCCAAATAGTTTTCAAATTATGCTTAAAGAACGGCAAAATGATGGTTTAAGGAACCATCTTTGTTAGAAATGACTAAATATTTTCAAATTTCTTATGCTATCCTGTAATCTAACAGGCTTAATTCACTGCTTAAGGTGCCTTGGTCAAGAAGGGAGCTCTCTCGGTTAACAATGAAGTACCAAACTTCAATTTGGATACAGCCCTTAAAATACGCTCGTTTTAAAATAATTAATTTCTCGAAACCTTATGGTAAGAATTGCATAAAAATTTGTTTTTAGACTAATTGAAGGGTGGAGACTTCATTGATGCTGTCAGAATTATGTACTGCTTTTGAAAGAAAAACAATTTTATGGTTCGTTTTAATGTGTAGATGGCCTCTTAAGCAAATTTTATATACATTATTTAAAAGTAGTCTTTATTTCCAATCGTTCGGTACCAGTAACTTTCTTCTACTGTAATTTGTTGAGGAGTTAGTAGGAGGTGTTTCCTTTTTTTTCCACGACTGTACCTTATAAATATTTCTTAAATATTTTTATACCTTTTCAATTGTTACCTTTATGACATTTATAACACATACATAGTCCGTTATAGTCCGTACATAATTAAACGGATGCTTCAAATGAGAATTAATTTTATATTATGAATAATTATTTCGACATTTAAAATTCAAAAACTGTGTTAATGAATAGCCACTGTATTTATCGCACAAATGCTATCTATGTATATTGTGTTATATTCTAAACCCATATCTGTAACAAGTGGACTGCCATAGCACACAAAGAATATTTCCCGGTGTGCCATACCACATGAAGAAATATCTATCAATAGTTTCGTTGAAGGCAATTTTTTGTTATGAAACGCGACGATTGATAAATTATCACCATGTATTTTTAAAAAGAGCCCTGCTTGTGGGTCCCCAGGCGTAATTAGTGCTTTGAATTTGCCACTCAACGTCTAAAAATAACGAAGATGTGATATTTTAAAATTAAAAATGTATAAAGTCAACACTTTGCATAAAATGAACAAGCCTTACCGCGATTGGGATTTGTGAACCGACACGATAAAAAGATAAGAATGATTTGTAAATGTCTGCTAAACTGCCACTTCGTCACGGTATGGCGGTCAATTTGGTACGTCAAAAGCTGATAATAGATGTTTCGATGGTTCTTCATAAAGTTTATACTCGAATTGAAAAGCTATTTCTACCGACGACCGGAACTTTAATAACCTTGTATGCCCCGATGGTACTTTAAAGTACCATTAAAATAACTTGTTATAAAATTCATTTAATACATCGATTAGTAGTAATAAAGTTTAGAATGAGTTAGGGATACATAACTTTATCTTCTTACGAAAGTATTATTAGTTGCACGAAACATAAATATTTTTAAAAGGCTGATTTCCTTTTCATTTTCATCTTTTCAGCTTTCTTGCCGTTGAAAGATTAGGAGTGAGAAAATTCCCTTCGGAAATGTTTCTATATTTCTGTTGTAAGAGCATTACCGTAATTTCTCGCGCAATCGCCGCGGCTTAGTTAAGTCTTTTTTAAACCGGTAATTTTATTGAAAAAAATAAGTCAAATAAGTGCTAATCAGAAGCAAGTGACATTTTATTTAAAATTAATTCTGGTAGCAAATCGAATTAAGTGAGGTGCGGAGGATACGCGCGAAATTACGGTATACTTGTACATTTCCTAATTCTATAAAATGCTAACAAAAATATTTTAAATAAAATATTTGAGTGTTGTTATAAATATTGCACAAAATCCCTATAAATTCAAATTTAATTAATTAATTTTAATTGCAAAATCCTTCTACAATTTATTAAATGATTGTGTAAATTTTCTAATGTAGTTTAAAAAAAGTCCCTAAAAATGCTTTAGCGGATGAAATTTATGACAATTCTGATAAAAATAATTACCGTAAGATCATTCTAATGATAAAATTTTAATTAAATTTATTTGGTTAACAAACAAGATTTTAAAACACGCGATTTTTTTAATCTTTAATAAAATGAATTATTCCACTCTGGGATTTGTACTCAGCACGATCTATTTTAACAAATATTCAATTGTCAACGTATTTAAACAATATACTTGATTGTTCCCATATGAAAAAAATAATCATTAAAACTTTAAAAAATTGTCTGCTGCTACGTATGAGAAAAACTATTATAAATTTATTAGCAGTGACACTTAAAATATAACTCCGTTTAACGTCGTTAAATTTAATTAACTTAAAATTTAACGTCGCTTATTATCAATTATTTTTATTAATAATTATTTCACTTAAAATTTAACGTCATTTCACCTTATTTTTACACTGAGAAATATTATAAATTATGCGATTACACGAGTCAATTTTAAATTCTGCGATTTTAATATTAATTAGAAGTTTTCCATTCTCAAATAGTTGTGAGAGACACACTGATATAAAAATAATTATTCTGTTGAGATTTTAATCAGAGATCTTAATGTGTAATAATTTGACCAATGTTATTTATAAATGACAAAAAGCTGCCTTTGTCTGGCACAATATTTGCATAATTCGTCAGTTTAACTTTTATTTTCTTATTTAATTTACTCTGCGTTTACGTATTAAAGAAATTATTATTTTTAAAGATACTTTAAAAATAATTAAATTTATGTCTTACTTTTTTTACTCATTTATTTACAGGTAAAACATATATTAACACTATTTTTCGTAATTTCAGGTAGGTTATTAACACTAGAACATCCGGATATTTCACTCAAATTTCATAAAAATATTTGAAACCAAAATGTTTATTTAAAATTATTTGATTTATTTACGCGGTTTAAATTCCGTGGTTTAAATTTAAAATACTTTAAAAGAATTTCTGGTCCCGATTGACATTTAATCATATGGTTGGAGTCGGACCGACTCCTTCCGGGAGTTCTAGTGTTAATGTTATGCAGGGCTAGCATAAGTGGATGACCGGATTTTAAAAATTTATATTTTGAATACTAGTACACATATTATGATAAGTGATATATGAAAAAAAAAGAAAAACGTTCCATTTTTTCTGTTACAAATGTTCTATGCGTGAACAGTGTTGGCAGTGAGCTACTTTTTCAAATTCAGATTTCTTAATTGACACCACTTTTCGGAAATGGTAAAATCCCTCTTGTTTTAGCCTTAATTAATATATCATTAAATAAGGCGAATTTAACAATTTCAAAAAAGTGGTGCAAATAAAGACATCTTTATTTAAAAAAAGTAGCCTACTGTCAACACTTTGTGTGAGCCTTTCAAATCCCGACAAACATCTAACTACAAGCAATTTCTTTCCTCATATTTCTAAGTTTTACGCAGTCAACGATTCGTAGTGCATCCAATGCTGCATTAAGAAATGTTGACAGTGTAAAACTGCAAAATGTGTAGAACGAATTTGTTTGCATATTAGATGTTTGTCATTTTACGAAAGGTTTGAACATAGAACATTTAGAACCAAAAAAATAAACTTGGAATGTTTTTCTTTATTACTATATATCACTTATTATAATATGTGTAATAGTTTTGAAAATACATTTTTTTTAATCCGGTCATTCATTTATGCTAACATTCTACATTTAAATTTTCAGACTAATTTGTAAACCATTCAGTTTTTTTTAAAAAATGTAGACGACATCAATTTTTACATCATCATCAATACAAGTAAAGGATACAGTACTAGTAATTTCGCTGTTAACAACAATAGCGCACGAAGTAACATTCTTTCGTGATATTTTGTGTTTAAATTAAGCTACCAGTGCTTATAGCTTTTACATGAAACCAAAGAGGAACAGTAACTGACCAGGTTAAATATAAATTTTTAATATATAAATTTATTTTCTTATTACTTTTTCCGGTATCTACATTAGTTATTTTAAATGTAATATCACGTATGAAGTTCTCTTGAAATAATTATCTATGACTTTTGCAAGGATCCAAGTAGAGAAGTTGTACAATTGACAGTGATATATGCTCCATCACACGTTCTATCGTATTTGGATTTCACGTATGCTTTATTATATCTAGTGTATCTATCAATAAAAAATCAAGCAATTATATATGGCAACATATATGAGGCTTGGGGTATTGAGAGTGAGTATTTTTTTTTCCTTTTATTTAACATAACATGGAACTCAATAGTAACTGATGCAATGCCTTAACCCCTTGAGGGGCCGTTGATATATAATATCCTACCTAATTTTAACTAAGATTTGCATCAGAAACTTTTAATTAAATTTTATTTTTATAAATATAATCGCTGTTTCTTTTTTCGAAATTAATTTTTCGAATATTCTGGTGTGAGAAGATTAGAGAAACATAATTTCTTGCCCCTCAAAGGGTTTAAAGATTTTAGTTCGCCTACAATACTCTGTTTTATAAAACAAACTGCCAATAATGCTAGACGTGTGTATTTAACCCCTTGAGGGGCGGTGTGATATATTTTATCCCACCTAATTTAAACAAGATTTGCACCAGTGGCTTTTAAGTAAATTTTGCATTTTTAACTTTGGGGCCGGCATGCTGGAAACTTGTGTTTACTTATTTTAAAATAAAATTGTTCTATTATTCCGTTGAGAATTAAATACTACAGAGACATTATTGCTTCAGTATTGCCAGATTGGGGACTTTTTTAATTCAGATAATTTGACTCTCACCACTTTTTTAGAATAGTATAATTCGCCATATTTTTCAGAATTTTTAATCTATTTTAAATAGGCCGAATATTTTTATTTCAAAAAAGCGGCGAAAATCAACAATCTGAGGACAAACATGGCCCCAGTCTGGCAACATTGTATTGCTTGCCCCTAAAAGGGTTAAAGTGTTGATTCTCGAAGCTCTTGTTTTGCCAGTTCAGTACACATATACGCAACATCTTACATTAAACCTGAATTGAAATTTATAAAGTTACTAGCTGTTACCCGTGACTGCGTTCACATAACATTTAAAGAAGAAGAAATTCACCAATTAAGCAAAAAATTTCTATAATTAAAAGCATATATAATTAACCTTTTATCACATTTTATAGTAGAAACGCTTCTGATGATCCCAATTTGCTTATTTTTATTTATATATATAGGATCATTTAAATTTCTTTCGTGAGCATGAAATTTCATACACCTTTTCTATGATTAAATGAAGAATAAATTTACATCTCTGTTATTCTATTTTATTATTTATATTTATTCTATTTTATATTTATTCCGCTCAAGGACATTGATTTAATTTATGTTTTCGAGACAGCGAATGTTATTTAAAGAAATATATTAGTAAATATTTTAAAAGGAAAGTGGTTATTAACAGGTCACTTCAGACGTGACTTTGATAAGTTTAGAATAATCGAAAAATCAACATGCAACATTATGTTTATATTCGAAAAAATCACATCTTGGAAGAAAAAAAATAAATGGTATTAAAAAGTAATAATCAAACGTGGTGAAGCATCAAAGTTCAAAAATAAATAATAAGAGTACGAGAAATATCTTTAACTTTCAAATATTTATTACACTTTAATTTCACGGTACCACACTTTTATTAACTGTAGATCTACCAATAATATCAAAATATTTATCATGCTCTGGAGACTCTTGAGCCTAAATACTTATTATTTAAGCAATAGAGTTGCTTATTGCTTTCGCGGAATAAATCTATTTATGGAAAAGCACCCCAATTATGAATTAACATTTTCATATGTAACGTTGTGCTGTAATTTTGGCTTTTGACAGCTTTGAAATTTGCAGGAATATGCTCCAATGGGGAAAAGACTCAGAGATTGTGTTTCAGAGAGATTTTTAACTATAGATTTTGGTATTTTAAAATCGAAAGAAAATTTCCCTTCTTCCTCTGCCCTTTTCGATTATCACGATGCCTTTAAAAATTAGAGGGATCTGAGGCAAAAGACAAATTTATTGCTTTATTAATGGTTTTGGTTCTTTTTTACACGTAAATGATGTCACATGTAAAGCCTAATCTTAAATTAAAATTACTTGCTAAACTTTTTAAAGTCGACTTTGATGTGCCATTTATTAATTTTTATTGAAACCAATGTTCCTGGAGATTGTACGGTAAAAGGGTGTTAAACTTATGTATTTGCTATTGTTAAGTTCTTAGCAAATTACGCCATTTTGTATAACTGCTATAAAATGCTAACATTTTCTGAAAGGAAAGCAGCTAATGTTTTAAATATAACGACGCTTTCACTAGGTTAGTTTATCTTACGGAATGATAGTTGTCGAAATAATATATATATATATATATATATATATATATATATTCTTTCACTTCATGAATCATTTAAAACTATGCATTTCAATTTGTTTAAAACATAGAATCGATTAATGAAATCCAATATTATTGTACATTTAGAAAAACATTGAAACATTATTTTTATTAAATATACTAAATTTCAAGTAATAAAATATATTTAAAATGCAAGCTAAAATTTCATTTTGAAATAATGCGATTTTTGGTGCAAAATTTTATTTCTAAAAGGTATATTATTATTTTAAGATTTCGTTTTAACTTTCGAAGCTGGTGTAACGAAAACGACATCGCTTTGACGAAATTGAAATAAATATATGTTAATGTTGTCGTATTAAAATTAATGCTTTCCATTAAAAAATATTACATCATTTTTACCCGATAAAGCTTTTACTAAAATCGCCTTTGTGACATGTTTTAACTGCCATCTTTAAAAATAATTAATTAAAATAGTATGTGATTTTTTTAAACTTAATTCTTATGAATAGTAGGCAATAACTATCCACTTAAATGTACAGAAGATATATTTACATCCGCAGACGATTTTAGCTTCTGTGGAATAAATTCATTCATGAAGCTTCGATGTGTGTAAATATGTTTTCAGTTTTGGGAAATTTACTTTAATCATGTTTTTGTACCATTTATACTAATTGAAATCCAATTCTTTTTAATTTTAATGAGGAAATAGCGTCAAAAAATATATTAATCCGTTTTAATTCCCCTTTCTTCTACCAAAAATATCCTCTCCTTATAATCATAGCGTGAATTTTGAAAGAAAACTCTCATTTGTTTGTAACTTATATTCAAACACTTTAATCAGTATGGATAGTATTCTTTTGACGTCACAATTTAGTAAAATGGTTGTTTTATAGCCTCGAACTGAAAGCCAGAATAGAGTCCATTAGTAAAAAATATTTCTGTTATTCGTTTTAATACGACGTCATTATGTATCTATTTTTATTATTTACTGATATTCATGTCCCTTGCATTTTTAATGAATACATGGAAATATCTGTTTTATTTCAAATATGACGTCATATTTTTCCAATCGAATAACTTTATTAATAATATGATTCTTTTTCATTCTTCTCCCTTCTAATTATGACTCCATTTTTTGCAGAAAACGCCTTATTAACGTAACTGATATTCATCCTTCATGTATAATAAAAAATACGTATTTTTCGTTTCAAATATGACGTCATAAATATTTTCTTTTGAATTCTTTTTATTTTAATTTTTAATTAATTGTAGAGGAAAAATTATTATTCCAGATTTAGAATTTCTTGGCAACGGGAAAGAAAAATGGCCAAATTTTATCGGGAAAATGTCAATTGATTCTGTATGAAAAAGTATGAAATTTTGAATTATTAAGTGAAATATTTGGATAAAATAAATAAAACATAGCCTATGTTCTTTTCCGTTTCATAATCCATCTATATGCAAAGATACAAAAGCATTAATTCATCCGTTTTGATGTTCACTTCATTCAAACATTCGGACACACATTGACATTTATAATATTATAAGGATAGTTTAATAGATGCTGAAATTATTTACTTACAATACTGGTTTTTATTTCCAAAATTTTATTTGCATTTACAGGGTTCGCACACTTTTACCACTAAAATTTTACAGTATTTTCAAAGTATTTCACTGCAGAAAAATTTTGTAAAATCTGAGAATAAAGGCGGTGATTGCGAATTCTATGTTTTAAATATTAAATTTAAATTTTCTTGTCATTAATAGTGGTGTCAGAGTCCTTGGAAATTCCAAGGAGTGTGCGAACCTTGATTTAGATTTTTCTGGAACTGCGGTAATTTCACCGCATGCGTATTCTTATAATATATATTAATTCTCATTTTATTTCTTTTACGATGATTTATTGTTATTATGTAATATTCAGTTAATAATACATTAAAAGGAAACGTTTATAGAATCAAGCCTGACAATCTGAATTATAATTTTTGCTTTTTTTTTATGACAGACATTCTAAGATTGTTTAAAGTAAAAATTTATCTTGCTGAGTAATAAAGTAACTCTTGAAATGGAAGAATATATGCGTCTGTGACGTAAACATGTTAATACTATATGCATCGTGTCCTTCTTCACTTTTGCAACATTTTGTGTAAAATAACACCTAAATAGAACGTTAATTCCTGAAGGTCCCATTCTATTAAATTCCACAGATATCATATGGCTCGAAAACATATATAAGTGGTAAAACTGTTTGAAAGAATTTATAGCGGTTCTCAAATTCCCTGATCAACAAACGCGAATTTTTCTGACTCATTATTAAACGCAAAAGCACAAAATTGTCTGGCGTGACTATTGAAACAATGTGGAATCGAATTGCCTTTTCCATTTTTTATAAATTATTTATCGCGTTATAAGCGAATTTATCACATGACGACGGTTCTTCTCATTTCACTGTCTCGTCTGGCAATTCCGTTCATAGCGGCAACTTTGAAAGTATTTTCTCAAAAATATTTTAAGTTTGCGAAAAAATGGAAGACATCTTTCTACTACCGTATTTTCCCGCGTATCTGGCGCGGCTTAGTTAACCCTTTCGTGCGCGGAGTAATTCTATATATAAACTGATGAAATAATGGACTGACACCAGAATTTATAAACGAAGTTATTAGAAAATACGAACTTGCTTATTTTTACGTACATTATAAAAGGAAAATTTTAATTAAATGGTATTGGTGACGTTTGTCAGTTTTGGAATTAAAATTAGGTGTCCATTTTTAAGGACAACGTCCTCGAAAGGGTTAAGTCTTTTTCAAACCGGAAATTTTATTGAAAAACCTAATTCAAATAAGTGCTAAGATGAACTAAGTAACATTTTATTTAAAATAAATTCTGGTGGCGGATACGTGCTAAATTACGGTATGTAGTTTCTGAATAACAACAACTTCCAATATCATGCGTTTCCGAACAAAAATGAATTTAAAAATGTGTTAGAAAGCAGCCCCTTTGGATTTGAGGCTTCTTAATGCAAGATACTGTATGGTATTTTCTAGAATTAATGATTGAGAGATTTAAATGAAAATATCTCTGATATGAATAGCTTTCTATAAGTTAATAAATATTTTACATATTTTTACAGGATGCATTGGCAGAGAAAATTTTCCTAAATTTATTTTATTATTTTAAAATATCTTCTTACTTTGAAATAAGGATATTTCTTTGTAATAGAATGAACCGCAAAAGGACAGATATATACCGCCAAGTTAGGTTGTTAAATTTCGTTTAATGTTTCACGGTCCTAAAGAAACAGAACATGCTTATACTATCTTAAAATTCATTTCCATAGACGTTTTACAGTATTTTCCATATTTTTTTTTGTACCATGTTGTATTGTTTTTATTTAATCGGCCATGTTTATTTGTAATATGGATACAAACTTTCATTTACCTAGTACATAGACGGATGCAATCGCATTTTTTCTTTCGAAAGAAACGCTTTTTACTCAACAAACAACTGCTTGAAACTAGCCAAATATGAAACTGTATATTACTAATAATGAAGCTAAAAGGAGATAAAACGTAAAAAGTTGGAAAAAAGGGGCACTCGAGTATGAAATTTATTTTGTTGTACGATAATATCGTTTGTAACTGCTTTAACCCTTTCCGGCACACTGTGCCCGGGTCGGGATACCTAATTTTAATTCCAAACTTACGAACGCACCAAGAATATTTTAGTAAAATTTTGCTTTTATAATGAATAATTAAAATAACGTGTTTTTAATTTCTAAAAAATTCGTTTTAAAATTCCGGTGTCAGTCAATAATTTCTTCATTTTACAACAAAAATTGCCCGTGCCGGAAAGGGTTAACACTAGAACCGCCGGAAATTTTACTGAGGTGTTATAAGAATGTTTTACACCAGAATTTTTATTTAAAACAATTTAACGCTTTAATTTAACTTATTTCTCTGAAGAGCATATTTAAATTATTTTAGAAAGAAATTTCCGGTAAGAGTCGAAATATTTTCATTTGTTACCGGTCAAAATGACCGCCATGGAGCTTCTAGTGTTAAAATTTATTTACTGCTGTTCAGAGGAATTAACATGTACAAAATGCTGTACAAAAACAACTATATATTAGTGAAAATGTAACAGTTAATTAGAATAGTTATATGAAAGAGGTGTGTTTTATATCTTTAACATGTCTGAAATTGTTATTACATAGTATTTTTTTGTAATTCATTATAATTAATTATAATTGGTTATGAAACATTTTAATATATTTTTATTAACATATGATGTTATGGTATTTAATGCAATGGAATTGCTATCTCTATTACAAGGTTACGGTCACGCATCAGAAGTGTGTGGCTTCGATGCTAAATGTGTAAAATACGGAGATCTACATTTAAGTACAGACTGTAAGCACAACGGGCGTATTAAACCCACTTGTGCCAATTGTGGACTCGGGCACCCAGCGGATTTCCGTGGTTGTCCAAAAAATCCCTATAGACTGGAAAATAAACAAAACCGTAAAACAAGTAATAGCGTCAGCAATCTCTCCCAAGAAACCCAAATCTTAGAGGATATATTTAAGAATTATAATTACACCAAAAATACTAAAGACTCTGAACCCTCTACTAGTAATGAAATCTTAAACTCTGATATTAATGATAGTACTACCGCAAACACCCATTCCTCCCCTACTATAGAAAATTCTAAAATTCCTACAAATTACACCAACGATATAAAAGATATTCTTAATACTTTCAACGAAGTTAAGCACATTTTTCAAATCACTAAATTCTTAAAATGCATAAAGAACATCTCAACTAAAACTAAGGAACTCGATAATTCGATGCAAAAACTGATGGTTACATTAACTGAATTTGATAAACTTGCAAGTCAAATCAACATTAACGAAGATTACGCTCTTCACTTGTTAAACTTTTTGCTTTCTTTTTGTTTGTGCTGTTTGTTTAAAATTTAATTAAAAAAAAAACTTCTTAAATTGCATATTATACTCTTCTCAAGTTTTTATTCTTATTTTTTCATTTCTTATTGTTTTATTCACCATCAAATTACTAGACTGGGTGGACGCCGTCCTCTTGCTGTCGTTTGTTCCCCTCGGCTTTTGCGTTTCTCTGTATATTTAGTTAGAACTCTCCTCATTGTAGCGTTTTTACATTTTTAGTATTTTTCCTTGCAGTATATTAAACTCTCTTGTAAATATGTATATATAAGTTTTTTATCATTTCTTCTATTTTGCTCGCATTGTGTTAAACTGTTTACTCTTCATGGTATATTAAATGTATGGTCTCTGAATTGAGTCTTTTTTTTATGGGGCTTCCTTGGCAGCTTTTTCGACAGTCCTGGACATTTATTTGGATCATATGGAACATTTTTTTTTCATACTAGTTATACTAACAATTTTTTCTTTTAAAAATTGTCTATCTTCTTAGCTTTTACTTTCTCTTTTTGGTGGCTACTAGCCGCGTTTAAACGCTCTTTTTTCTATGGCTGCCATTGCATTGTAACACAATATATTTTTAGCCTGGATGTAAAGTTGCCAAGCAACTAGGGAATCCATACACCAGCTTTATTGTTCCATTGTTCCAATTTTTGTAACTTTAAAAATATTTCATGAATTATAATTCATTATTAGTTATCTAGTTCTGTGGTCTAGTAAGAAAGAGCTTCTCGGTTTGTATTGCAGTTGACCCTCTGAATTTCTCTTTTTATTACAAGGCTGTTTTTGTTACCTGTTATCGTTATCTATTTTTAGAATTGACAGAACATTCCGTAAAATCCCCTCCCCCTTTTGATATGATGGCAGAAATGTAAGATTTTTAAATTGGCCGCATGTCTCATCAAATCATCGACAGTAAGCTACCAAGTAGTTGTCAAGTTTTATGTATTTTATTTTATAATATTCGCAAAATGAAACTGAATGCCAGAGAAGCTACTAGACTTAGAGTACATCCACCAGTTTACCACATACTTTAATTTTAAGTAGAAGTGCAAACAACCCCGCAAATAACTATTTCATAAACAAAGAACTGAGCTCATGTAAAACAGATATAAAAATTCCTGTTCAAAGGGAACTGTTGTTCACTGCGGTGGAAAAATGCTTCACCATTTTTTGAATAAAGAAAATGTAGAGTGGATAGATCTTTTAATTAGTTGTGGGGATGAAGAACAGTTACTACGAGTTCCACAACTTGACAATAGTATTTGAATAATTAAGCGAAAGCTGTATTTTCAGCAGTTGAAGAGTGGGAGGAACTTGCCAAAATCCAGGAAATATGTTTTGATACAACTTCAGTAAACACCGGTCGCCTCAGAGGAACCTGCATTTTTCTATAGCAGGGGTGGCCAACAGTGGCACGCCTGTTACCACTAAAATTTTACCGAAAAATTCGACTTCTTGAATCGCAGAGATTCGATGATTAGATAAGGCAATGATTACTGTAAAATTTTAGTGGTGTGGCGCGTGCCACAGTTGGCCACCACTGGTATATACCATGTCGCCACCATAATTTAGAAATTATCCTAAAAGCTGTTTTTGATGATGAAGTGGGCATAATCATCGCCCCTCAGCCAGATTTAAAAAACAATCTGATTGGGTGGTCAATATTAAACCAGAGTAAGTATAAAAATGCTATTGAAGATGAAATACTAGATATAAATAGATAATTCAGAAGAAATTTCAAGTTTTCTTACAGGATCTTTCAAAAATTAACAGTTCATGGATGATTATAAAGAGTTTATCCAACTTTGTTTAATTTTTATAGGACTCCTTCCTGCAAAAGACTTTCTGTCAGAGCACCTGGTGCTTTTAAGCATGTCAGATTGATGGCACAGGCCATTTATTCTCTCAAAATATAGTGTTTCAGCGATAATCTCTCAATAACAAATTTAGAAAAAGAAGGTATTAGAGAGCTTTGCTAATTTCTAATCAATATTTATGTAACAGCATGCTTCAATACTCGGACTCCCACTTTGGACCCCAATCCAAGACCTGCAAATAATAAAATCACTTGTTCATTACAGAAAAATTGATAAATAGGTTGCAGACAAAGCACTCGCTAAAATGATAAACCGCCTTTGGTATATTAACTCGGAACAAGTAGCATTTTCATTTTTAGGACTTTGGAAAAAGAATGACAAAATAAGCTTGGGTGTAAAATTAATGTGATTTGAAGAAGAAATGATGATGATGATAGGAATTTAAGAGCAACAAAAGGTTTCAACGAAGTGGATTGTTTATTGGACAAAAAAGTCAGTAGAGTCAAAACACTGTATTAAACACTAGTGTCGTGAAGGATCTTTTCCACCTTGTTATTAATAAACAATATAACATACATATAACTACTTAAAAGGTGATTCAAACATATAATAAATATTATATATTGCATCCCGAGATCTTTCGAACACACACGCGTTCATTTTCAAAGGGAAAAAAGATGACTGACTGAATAGAAATACATCAGTTCATATTATCAGGAGGTCTTGAAATATTTAGGATATTGTACCAAATTGCGTCTTGAAATATTCCTATAATATTCCCGCAATTTCGTACTATATCCTAAATATTTTAAGGCCTCCTGATAATATGAACTGATCTTTTCACCCCTCTGCAGAGAAATGGACTGAACTCCGCTTGCGCATGCGTACTATTTTGTTTTTGTTTTTAAAATGTATTTCTATTCAGTCAGTCATCTTTTCCCCCTTGAAAATGAACGCGTGTGTGTTCGACAGATCTCGGGTTGCAATAAATAGTATTTGTATATGTTTGAGTCACCTTTTAAGTAGTTATATGTATGTTATATTGCTTAACCCCTTAACGCTCGAATTAAATTACGGTTTAAAAATTCAAATTGCTTATTGGCACCACTCTTATGAAAAAGAAATATTCACCTTATTTAATGACAGGTAAAACGATACTAAAATATAGCATATTTCACTATTTTATAAAACTGGTGGGAATCAAACAATCTGAGTAAAAGGCACAGCCCGTGAATATGACGGGAGCGAGAATTAATTGGTTAAAGAAGTCAATGTTTTTGTTTCATCTCAAACTGTAAATTTTTTTAAGAGATTTAATATTAATAAGTATTTTTTAAGTACTGATCCCAATGTATGGTGTGAAAATAAACCTTATTTGAAAGCAAGAAAACAGTGAATGGTTTTAAAGTTCTCAATGACGCAGCTGAAAAGGGAAGAAAATTAACCCAAGATTTCAATTTCTGTTTAACAAAAGACGAAAAACAAAAATAGTATATGCTAAAAGTTGTATCTGAATTGTAGAAAAACTTTTCAAGCTTCTTCAAAGGCCACCTTCTCTAAGCCATTTCCACCTTAATCTTTTCCGGCGCAGTGTTCCCATGTCGGGACTACCAAATTTTAATTCCAAACTTACAAACGGCACCAAGAATATTTTAATAAAATTTTCCTTTTACAATGAAAGGTTAAAGTAATGTGTTTTTAATTTCTAAAAATGTCGTTTCTAAATTTCGGTGTAAGTCAATCATTCCATTATTTTACGAACAGAATTTTTTTGTACTAGAAAGGGTTAACGTGACAATTGTAAGGGATAATAATTAATTTTCTTTCTTATGCTTCCTTTCTTGTAACACACCTTTAATAATAAAATGCATTTGAGCATTATTTGTTCTTATTTTTATACTTTCTTTGCCCCCCTTTTTTTAATTTTTTCAGTTTAAAATACGTTTTTTTAATTTTCTTTGGATTTTTTTTTTTAACTAAACCCTTTATTAAGTACAAAATGAAACAAAAAGAAAAACAAAAGGTCGAAAGCAGATGAAATAGAGTGTTACAATTTTTTTCGCATTTTCATAAAAAGTAAATTTTTAGGATTCGGGTGAAGTCTGGTCCTGAAAAATGCGCATATTTTTAAATCTATACATTTTGAGAAAAAAAATGGTGTGTGGTTCTTCAAAGCAAAACTTTTTTTTATATAAAATGAGAAATGAATTAAGTTTCTAGGTTCAATTGTATTTATTCTATGAGGGAAAAACAGCATTTTTTTTACAAACTTAAACCTCAATGAGGCACGGGTTAATATTAACCAAATGAGCTAACACTTTGCCAATCTCATTTTCTAGTCTATTGGCAACTTTTTGGAGGGTCCCCCAGAAAAAATTCGAAAATTGATTTCTTGTGATAACCCTAATATGTATATATATATATATATATTTAACCATTTGGAAAAAGGGTTATTGTCCACGTCAGGGTAGGAAATCAAAAGCATATCTGAAGCTTTTTATTGGTTGAATCCGCATTTTATTGATTTTCTGATTGTTCTATACAGTAATATGTATTTCCCTTTACTTTCAACAGAGATGGATACATTCTGTTGCCACTATGACAAAAAAGTAATAAAAACTACAAAAAAAAATTAATAACTCAAACAAATTGAGATAAAGCTTTCAAACAAATTGCATTTAAAAGTACATTTTTTTCTCTATACGACGGTGTAAAAAGTAATATTGTGGGATGTTTAGAAGTTTAAGAATGAAATTTCATTTAAATTGGTCGTCAGATTTCTTGGAAATCTGGCGATGGAAAAGCCTTTTCCCGAACAGCCAATGAAATTCTTGGATAATACGTAAGTTTCAGGTGGGTAATACGTAAGTTTTAGGAAATCTGACGGGTCGCAGGCTATTTTTGTCGCTTGCAATTTTTACGTGTAATACCACTATTAATGTTTAATTCATGGCGTATGAAGCAGAACCGATCGGTTTTGCTTCATACCCTCTTGCTAAATATTTAGTGAAACGATTTTCCTTCCTTTCAAGTTCTAATATTTATACTATTAAGAATTCTAGTTCTTTTGTAAATCGGATTAAAAACTTCTCCCCCTCCCCCTCTTTACGCATGGTTTCATTTGATGTTACTTCTCTGTTCACCCATGTTCCATTTCAAGGTGCACTACAAAGTCTCACTGCTAGATTAAAAGAATTTCATTACACAGATTATGAAATCAACCACATTATTGAGTTATTCAGTACTTGTTTAAAACAAAGTTCATTTCAAATTTCTAATCAATATTATTCTATGACAGATGGTTTAGCAATAGCAATGGGCCCCTTAGTCCTTTTTTAGCAGATTTATATATACATTACTTTGAGGTTAAAATGTTTAACCTTATCAACTTCCCATTTTACTGTAGATATGTAGATGATTCTTTTGCACTCCTAGACCTTTCTCTATTTTCTGTTGACAATATATTAACGATTTTAAACTCAATAGATTCAGTCATTCAATTTATTTATGAAGTTGAAATAGATAATAGATTGCCATTTCTGGATGTGTTGGGTACACGACAGCTTAACACCTTTGACACTTGTGTTTACCGTAAACCTTTTGCTGTCACCCCCACCCCCCCATTTCAATTCAGGTCACCCCCATTCCCAAAAAGCTTCGGCTTTTCTTTATTTGATTAATAGAGCTCGCTTAATTTGTTCAGATAATAAATAATTCACTTATTACAGAATTAAATTGCATTAGATCTGTGGCTATTGATTGAGGTTTTAGTTTATCGTATATCAATAATTTAATTTCTCATAGTCTTAATAAATGTGTTAATAATCTTGATTCTCCTGTTACTGCGGTTTCCATTTCTAACCTTATCATTTTACCATTTTATAATAGCATTAGCTTTAAGCTGGCTAATATCTTGAGACATTATGATTTTGATGTGGTTTTTAAACCGGTTAATAAATTAACTTTTTCGCAACTTAAGGATCAAATTCCTCCTCATAATTATTGGGGTGTTTACAACATTCAATGCCAATGTGGTTTGTCCTACATTGGACAAACTAAACGAAAACTCCGTTACAAAGTCAATGAACACAGAAACTATGTAAAGAAAAAAGAATTACAGAAATCCTCTATCGCCTCTCATTGCTGGGGGGAGGGACATAATTTTAATTTTGACTCAGCTACCATTATCAAGAAATGCATTACTCCTCTGGACTTAGAATTTTTTAAGGCTGTTCATATCCATAAATTTAAAGACTCCTTGGTTAATGATTTATCTAGTACACCATACATCTCAACTTTCTGGGTGGATTGGTTGTGTCACGACACTTCACTTCCGCATTAATTTCATTGGCTGTTGGAACTTGATAGTCTTTTGGTATTTTGTTTTGACATTTGGGTTTTCATCGTTCATGTAGTTGGGGGGATATTGTTTTTAGAGTTTTTTACACTGAAGATGTGAGTCCTAGTACTCACGAAACGTATACGTTAACCCAAAGGGGTTGCAGGAGCAAAAAATTCTAAAAATGCGATTTTTGCGTTACTGAAGGGCCTAGAAACATGAAATTTGGAATATTAGTTACTTATAAGATATAAATGATTTCTAAGGACAGTCCTTAAACAATTCGAAATTTAAAAGGGGTGAAAATGCGCGAAAAGCGTTCTAAAAAACGTTCTAAATGATAGTTTCTACATAATCTCAGGAAATACCAAACCGATTAAAAAAAATATTGGCGTCAAAATGATGGTGACAACCCTTGCTCCAAGATAGGCTATATTTTACCTCGGTACCACTACCAAAAAGGGGGGGCAGGAGCAAATAACGTTCTAAAAATGCGATTTATGTGTTACTGAAGGGCCTAGAAATATGAAATTTAAAATATTAGCTACTTATTAGATGTAAATGATTTCTATGAACAATTCTTAAACAATTCGAAATTTAAAAGGGGTGAAAATGCACGAAAAGCGTTCTAAAAAACGTTCTAAATGGTGGTTTCTACTCAATCTCAGGAAATACCAAACGGATTTAAAAAATAATGGTGTGAAAATGACGGTGACAACCCATGCTCAAACATAGGCTATGTTTTATGTCGGTGCCACTACCCGAAAGGGAGTGCAGGAGCAAAAAACGTTCTAAAAATGCGATTTTTGCGTTACTGAAGAGCTTAGAAATAGGAAATTTGAAATATTAGCCACTTATTAGATATAAAGGATTTCTAAGAACAATTCTTAAACAATTCGAAATTTAAAAGGGGTGAAAATGCGCGAAAAGCGTTCTAAAAAACGTTCTACATGGTGGTTTCCACACAATCTCTGGAAATAGCTAACCAGTTTAAAAAATATAAGGCGTCAAAATGATGGCGACAACCCTTGCTCCAACATAGGCTATGTTTTATGTCGGTGCCACTACCCCAAAGGGGGTGCAAGAGAAAAACGTTCTAAATTGTGGTTTTTGCGTTACGGAAGTGCCTAGAATCGTGAAATTTGGAATGGTAGTTAGTTATAAGATATCAATGATCTCTAATGACATTTCCTAAAAAATCGAAATTTAAAATGGGGTCAAAATGCGCAAAAAGCATTGTAAGAAACGTTCTAAATTGCGATTTCTATGCAATTTCAGGAATTACTGAACCGATTTCAAATATAATGGTGTAAAAATGATAGGGACAGATCTTGCTCCAAGATAGGCTATATTTTATATCTGTTTCCACTACCGCACAGGAGATGCAGGAGCAAAATGCGCGAAAAGCGTTCTAATAACGTTCTAAATGCCGATTTGTCAGCAATATCTTGGGAAGAATCAAACTGATTTCAAAAGTAATGGTAGGAAATTGATGCTGATAGCCTCTGCTCTAACATGGATGCTATTTTATGCCGGTATCACTATCACGTATACGTTGCAGGAACATAAAAGCGTTCTAAATTTCGATTTTTGTGGTAGGTAGGGGCTAGCAACTTAAAATTAGGCAATATACATATTTATTAGATACAAATTATCTTTAAGAACAGTTTCGAAAAAATTAGAAATTTAAAAAAGGTTGAAAATGCGCGAAAAGCGTTCTAAAAATGTTCTAAATTGCGATTTCTACTCAATCTCAGGAAATACCAAAGCTATTTCAAAAGTAATGGTTGCAAATCAATGGTGACAGTCCCTGCTATAACATAGGTTATATTTTATGTTCCTGTCGCTACCATCTGAGGGTTGCAAAAGCAAAACATGTTCTAATTTGCGTTTTTTGCACAACTGACGGGTCTAACACTTTCAAGTATGGTATGGTATTTACTTACAAGATGCAACTGCTTCTCACAACAGTTGAAAGAAAATTCCAAATTTAAATGATGAAGTGAGCAAAAAGCGTTATAAATTACAATTTTTATCCAATCTTATCAGATACCAAACCGATTAAAAAATAATGATGCCAAATTGTTGGTGACAGAACCTGCTCAAACATAAGCTATATTTTATGTCTGTGCCACTAACACCAGGGAGTTGCAGGAGTTAAAAACTTTCTAAATTGCGATTTCTGTGATACTGAAAATGCTAGAAACTTTAAATATGGCAAGGTAGTTACTTATAAAATATAAATGCCTTCGAAGGACTGTCGGAAATAAATTCGAATTAAAAAGGGGTGAAGTGAAGGGGGGGTGTGAAAAGCATTCTATAAAAGTCCTAAATTATGATTTCTATGCAATTTCAGGGAATATAAACCGATTATAAAAGTAATAATTGTGAATCAATGGTAACAGTCTCTGGTCCTACACAGGCTGTATTTTATGCCGATGATTCTACCACCTGGGGTTCACAGGAAAAACAAACGTTCTAAAAAAGGCCTTCAAAAGCTTTCTAAAGTACGTTTCTGTGAAATATTAGGAAATAACAAACCGATTTCAAAATTAATGATGGCAAATTAATGGTGAAATTTCCTATTTCAACTTAGCCCTTTATGTTGAGAGAGGTGGTAGGACTTGGAATTTGACATGATAGTTAATTTTAAGATGTAAGAAGATGGCTTCTAAAAAATTCAAAATTTCAAATGAATACTGAAATGAGAGTATTATTTGAGCATAAAAGTTTCAAAATATTTTCTAAATTACCATTTATTTAGTTTTATTTCGTTTTATTAATTTAAGTCTCATTTCTGCCTAATGCAGTGTAATAATGATGTTTAATCAAACTGTGTATTAAATAGTAATTTTTGAATTATTCCTGAAAGTAATTAGTACCTTTTAATAAAATAAAATGTTACCTTTTAATAAAATAAAAATTTAGTTAGTACCTTTTAATAAAAATTAGACATATGAATATCACTTGGCATATTTCAAATATTACGCGAGCAAAGCCGCGGGGTTTGCTAGTATGCAATATATGAATTTACATATGCCATTTCTAGCATAGCAAAAACGAGCCGGTGCCACATCTTTTTCAATTTCCTTTCAAAATAACAATGGAACAGAAAAGAATTACCAGGGAAATCATTACTACACAACATTTTAGTAATTACATTTTAAATAAGATGAAAACGATGGATAACTACACAAACGAAAAGTAAACAAGACGTTTTTCTCCAACACCCAGTGTATTGACGGTACTTATAAGTTCAACTGTTAAATCAAATACATACACCGCTCACCTAAAATAGCTAGTCAAACTGTATGCTATGTTCATAATGAACACATAAAAAAATCCAACACTTATCTTATATTCTTTACTGTGTTTGTGGCAATAATAAGACTAGCGTGGCACAAAATACATCCACTGCTTCAAAGATAGCCTCATTCCTTTCTAAAATAACAAACCTAGAACTACGTCTGCCATGTATTCAGATAAAGTGGAGTTAAAAGAGTGAGTTTGCAAAATACCATTAGAATATTAGTAATATTCACTGTGGTATAAAAATTTAAAGTGAGTGGTACTTATAAGTACCGTCAGTAGATAAAGGGTTAAAAGAGAAAAAAGTATGTTGCGTGATAATTTCTCTAACGAACGGCAATTTCATTTTCTTTATATATGATATTTGAATTGTTCTAATCTGTAACATTTAAGTATCTAGAAAAATTTCATATGGTAATGGTAGTATTTACACTAAGCTTTCTGATACCTAGTGAAATACGATGGTTGAAGAAGTTATTTGAAAATAAGTTTAAAAACTTCCAACAATCACACAATAAGACAGAATTAAATCGTGACTGTGTAACACACACATAACAGGATTCGTAAGCTTCAAGGACTTTCAAGGACCTATTACCAGAATATTCGTAAAGTAATACTTGTCTTATCTAATGTAAAAGAAAAAAAAAAGTTATCGTCAGATATCGTGACCAGTACTTTACGAAATTTCTGGTACTAAAACACTTTGTTTATGTGTTTTACAGTTTGTCTTATTTAACAAATTCGTTGTAGAATTATTATTAATATTTTATATTGCGCATATATGTTTTCATAAGCCGTAGTTAAATATCTCCTGCAAACGTTTCCCCGGGGGAACGCATACGGAACTTGCACAAAGTTGAGCTGAGTTAATTTGAAAACTATTACTTTATGGCATCAAGTAGACATTTATGTTTTTTAACCTTCCGCCGTGCGCGCTGTTGTAAAAAGTACAACATTGGCTTTCATTTTTCTTTAAAACAAAATTCAAGCAGTAGAGGGCCTTAATAATCCCTTGTATTCGTCTACTGGATATTACTCCCCACTTCATGAAAGTTAATTGCATTTCAGGTTGCGCAGTTAGCTGCACTTGTCATTTTAATATGAGACCATTTGCTGTGTTGTACTTTATGCAACGCGCGCCGCCTGCTTGTGAAATTTTCTCTCAGCAGAACCTTTCTGAGTGAAATTCTTTCCAAGTTATTTTAATGGGATTTGAGTTAAAATAATGTCTAAACGAAAACGGTATTTTAAATAGGGTAGAAAGAAATGGTAGATTATCTAATGGAATTTTTGAATGAAGACAGTGATAGTTATAATATTAATATTGAAGAAGATCTGCAATTTCCTGAATGTGACGAAGACTTGAGTGATGAAGATTTACAAGAAGAAAATCATAGTAGTGAGTCTGAAGTAAATGCGTTAGATGATACGATTAACTGAAAATAATAGTGACGAACATTTTTATACGGTAAAAGATAAAGTCACAAAATGGAAAAAAAGAGGAAATCGTAAAAACCTCTAAAACCAAGATCAATAATATTGTAAAGAAAATGCCTGGACCAACTGCATATGCAAAAGGAACCATTTCTGAAATCGACACTTTTCTAAAATTGATTAATCTGAACATTATTTCTGGAATAATTGATTACATTAATAAATATATAGAAAGAATAGAAGCTAAGTATAATCAGAAACGTGGTTGTAAATAGACGTCTAGAAGAGAGTTTATGGCTTTGATGTTTATATGCTTTATTTTATAGGTACAATGAAAAACCAACATGCAAATGTTCAGCAGCTCATAGCTGCTGACGGGACTGAAATACAAAAACTGGTAACAGCTATGTGTTTTAAGCGATTGATTACAATAAGTCTAAAGGAGGTGTTGAAATCTGCGAAAAAATGTGTGCGGCTTATTTTGTATCTCGAATAACAAGAAGATAGCATCTTGTCATATTTTATACTATGATGAACAGGGCCTGATTAATAACGGGGCAAACTTACACCAATAAATTTTAAAAGAAAAGTTTGCCTTATCTAAACGCCGTATTCATGTAAAATTTCTGCCATGAATGAGGCAAAATTTTCTGTTTATTTTTAGTAGTAGGAATTTGCCCCGTGGTTAATCAGGCTCTGATGATGAACATTGTAGGGATAAATTCACGTGTATTATTTCTACTGAATAATGCTGATGAAGAACTAAGTCGAAGAATTACTTTTTTCAGAACAATTTCAAAATCCCTTATGAAAGAATATCTCATATCCAGAGCTCAAATTCCGTCCTTACCTCGAGATATGTCGGCTTTCCTTGATCTTTATCAATCAGTAGAAAATTTGGAAGAAGAGACTTCAAATAAATATATCTTTCGACATAAGAAAGGTTCCTGTTACATGTGCGGCCGAAAAAAAAATTCCTCCTGTGCAATGAAGTGCAACAAATGCGTAATGTTTACATGTAAACAGCATTAAAAAAAACAAATCTTATGCCTGCCATGTGAAATGAATAATGTAAGTGACTACTTCTGTATCTCTGAAATTACTTCATTGTTGTTTAGTAATTCATTATTAGTTTTTATACTTTGTAATTGTAGTAGAAATCGTTTTTTATTCACTTAAATTTCTGCTTTAATATATTATAACAAAATAAAATTTATTGCGGAATACTTTCACAAATTGTGATCAGAGATAACTTATTTGTATGCTAAATTATTTTTAAAATTATAATAAAGCAGAAATAATTGAATGTTTTCCCCCTGTTGTACAATTTACAACGCGCGCCCGCTCATGTGATGAAAATTTGCGCGCCCGGCGAAAGGTTAACATAACATTAAGATTACTTTAATTGTTGAAAGAAAATTTGTATTGGAGTATTTATAAAATTCTACTTTCAATAATTGCAGTGTGTTCATAATGTTTGGACGTTTTTGAATGGAACTTAAAAATGTAGCATTAAATTATTGCGTTAAAACTTTTCAAAATGAACAATAAAGAATTATTAATTATAAAACCTTAAAAAAAAGGAAACATAAAATCAGATGCACAAAGAACACCTTTATTTGTAAAAATTAAACATCCTTCTTCTTATTTATTCTTTATTTTTAAAATTGCAATATTGCACTTCGCTTTAATATTATTACATTTTTATTTTTATTTTCAATACATGATCCAAAAATTAAAATGAAAGATATGAAATGAATATCAACTTGCACTTTTTTTCATTAATTAATTCATATTCCACGTTATGGAAAAACGAAATGCACGTTTTTAAAATATTACGTCTTAATGCTTATAGTTTTTCTTAATGATTAAATTACAGCATTAGTGTATTTTGAATTTTAACTTTTGTTTTCCGCACATTTATATATTTTTTTTCTTTTCGGATACAAATTTTTTTTTCTGTCAATTTATCTTCAAATTCAATTTGTGTATTAAATGTGTTTTATAAGATGATTTATCCTCATATTAAAAAAAATTGAATTTATACAATATGGAGTTAGAGACTTAGTAATTTTTAAAAGTCACGAATTTTTATAAATTTATTTTGTATAAATTAGATTAAAAAATTTTTTAAGTTAGAAATAAAGTAAATCAGGATAAAACTTAGACATTTTCAATTGATCTCACTGTTGTTTTATACTCCGTTTAAGATATCAGAATCATACGATCAATTTTAGATATATGAACTTAAAACGCTGATTTGCATTTTTTTTAATTGAATGTTAATTATCTTTGCATTGGGATATTTAAAATTGTTTTCCAAATAAAATCTAAATATATAATTGTAATAGTAGTAAATATATTAAATGTTTAACGAAATTAAAAAAATGATGTACACTTTCATTTTACGAATTTTATTTACGTCACTCGCCAGTAAAGGCATAATTCTACATAAAACATTCGGCGAAAGACGTTCTACAGATCTTTGTTGAATATGCCCTCTTTTGTGAATATTATTTTGTTTTTTGGCTTGTTATTATAATTTGGCTGTAAACTTCCATTTAAAACAGAATTTAAAACTACAAGCATTTCTGACTCTTTTTTAGCTCACAGGCTATCAAAGCCTGAGAGCTAATGTGCCCGCCCGTTCTGTATGTATGTATGTACGTATGTATGTATGTATGTATGTATGTACGTACGTAACGCCATAACTCTTGATAGAAACATCCGATTTGCTTCAAATTTTTTTTCTAGGTTCATTGTGATAAGGCGCTTCCCTGATTAGTTTTGGGAGTTCATTGGTTAAGGATAAAGGGGGGGAAACGGGGTTAGTCCAACCCCTTAATTCAGATAAATAGGTTTTTCATGCAGAATGATTCGATTTACTCCGAATTTGATATACCGTTTTATTATGTTAAGAAACTTCCCTGATTAGTTTTGGGGGTTCATTGGTTAAGGATAAAGGGGGAAAAAGGGGCTTAGTCCATCCCCTTAATTCAGATAAATGGATTTTTCATGCAGAATCATTCGATTTGCTCCGAATTTGGTATACCGGTATATTATGTTAAGGAACTTCGCTGATTAGTTTTGGGGGTTCATTGGTTAAGGATAAAGGGGGAAAAGGGGTGTTAGTCCACCCCTTTTAATTCAGATAAATGGGTTTTTCATGCAGAATGATTCAATTTACTCCGTATTTGGTATACCGGTTTATTATGTTAAGTAACTTCCCTGATCAGTTTTGGGGGTTCATTGGTTAAGGATAAAGGGGGAAAGGGGGGTTAGTCCACCCCCTTAATTCAGATAAATGTGTTTTTCATGCAGAATCATTCGATTTGCTCCGAATTTGGTATACCGGTTTATTATGTTAAGGAACTTCCCTGATTAGTTTTGAGGGTTCATTGGTTAAGGATAAAGGGGGGAAAGGGGGTTTAGTCAACCCCTTTTAATTCAGATAAATGGGTTTTTCATGCAGAATGATTCGATTTGCTCCGAATTTGGTATACCGGTTTATTATGTTAAGGAACTTCCCTGATTAGTTTTGGGGGTTCATTGGTTAAGGATAAAGGGGGAAGGGGGCTAGTCCATCCCCCTTAATTTATATAAACGGGTTTTTCATGCAGAATTATTCGCTTTGCTCCAAATTTGGTATACCGGTTTATTATGTTAAGGAGCTTTCCTGATTCGTTTTGGGGATTCATTGGTTAAGGATAAAGGGGGGGCTAGTCCACCCCCTTAATTTAGATAAATGGTTTTTTTGCAGGATTATTCGACTTGCTCCAAATTTGGTATACCGGTTTATTATGGTAAGGAGCTTCCCTGATTAGATTTTGAGGTTCACTGGTTAAGTATAAAGGGGGAAACGGGGGCTAATTCCCCTTCACTTATTTTTGTTAGTGGCATTATTCTTTAAAATAAGAGTATGATATACAATTAGTGTGAATAGCCTGTGAGCTCAATGCTATCAGTTTAGCTGGGCACTTTTCTTTTTTCTTTTTGGTCCGCTACATTTTTTCTTTATTTTGTTTTTGGAATCATATTTGTATTGGACATTTCCTCTTATCTTATTACTTTGGTGACTTATAAAAAGGCTAAAAAATGTTATTTTTCCACTTAATAATTAAATATAGATTATATTGTTTTAAATTCTCTAAAATTCTTAAGTTAAAATTTATACAAATAAAAAATAAAATAAATGGAATATTATTTTCAAATAATAATAAAATATTAAAAATGCATTAATATAATACTAATAACTATCAAATATTAAATCTAACAAAAAAAATGTTGCTAGAATATTATTGTCATAAAAATTATGTAATTACAAAATGTTATTAACTATAAAATAATAAAAATAATGTTGTATAACATAGAACATCTCCCATTAGAAGGAGTCCCTTAAAATTTTGGTTATAAAAGAAAAACTATGGGACTATGTATTTTAACTGAATTCTAAAACATGTGAATATGGCATGTAATTGTTTTATTTTCTCCAGTACATTTTTTCTAAAATGAAAATTCTAGCAAGACACCTTGAACAAGGGCATAAATAAGAAGAAATTACAATCTGCGCAGAATTTTATGATGTGTCAAGATAATACTACAATGGAAAAATTGAAATATAGTTGAATTATTTTAGTGCGCTAAAATTTTAACTATGTTCATAATTTTACATGTTCAAAGTCCGTAATAATAATCATGATTATTGTAATAAATATCTGTAATAATAATAGCTTCACTAACACTGTCCTTCGTGTTTGCACAACTTTGACAATTACTTATCGAGCTTTTCGGAAAATGATTGTACAACAACGGTAGAATTATATAAACTGAATCAAATTTATACAGAGATGATTATACGTACATATTATATTAATTTTACCTCTTTCATGTGTATAACAAATGACATATTTGAAGGAATGGATCTTTATATTTTAATTAAATTGTTTGATGTTATCTACAACTGAAATACTAAATTCAAATTTGAAATGCACGGGGCACGGTTTCGTACTGTATGCAGTTTATAAAACTATGATATGATATACATTTTTAAGTGACAAAATAAATAATTTCAAATGAATAAATATTAAACTTGTCATGGCAAATGCATGTTTGTCAACTTTTAGACTTCCTATTGCCGCTAAAATTAACATTATTTTGTAATCACAGATTATGAACTGTTAACCCTAGAACTACCGGAAATTTTACTCAAGTTTTATAAAAACATTCTACACCAGAATTTTTACTTAAAACTATTTAATTTGTTTATTTAACTTATTATTGTCTGATTTATACATTTAGTTTGTTTTGAAGAAATTTCTGGTTTGAATAAATATTTTGAATTTACATGTCGGGTCCAATGGACCCGTCTGGTAGACGGAAGATTAAATAAGACAAAATTTACTGTTAAATTTTAGAGGTAAAATCAGATCTTTTCAAAAACAGCCACGTGTATAACTTGGCGCATAATCGATGATTAGTACCACAGTAATTACTAATAGAAAATATTGCCTTATAAAAGCATTTTTGTTCTTTACTTTTCTAAAAAGTTTATTTAAAAAAAAAGCGCTGATAAAAGATTGAAATTTCTATAAAGAACGCTTGTCGCGAACGGGTTAAAAGTTGCTAGCTATGCAAGTAAACTGTACTTTAACACATTTGACACTTTTTAATACATATGATATACTTTACTGCTATACTTTAATAAATTTGAAAATAATAAAATTTTATTGCATAAAAACTGTCAGTCTTGAAATTCTAAAAGCGCAATTTTAATTTAATGCGACATCATCTGAACCATTAATATTTTGCAATAAAATTAATCACCATTAATTTTCCGGTAATCTCAATAAATTTATATTTTGGAATATGTTTAGAACATGAGACATATTAAGTAACCTATATGACACCTTGAAAGAAGATTTCTGTAAATATATAATGAGCTTTAATTAAAATGTATATGAAAATTGAGTCGTATACTTAATATTCTAAATTTCTAGTAAACTAACGGAAACATTTTAACTTAGAAACGTTGTAAGCAGCTTTATAAAACCATAACTGTAGCTATGAACTAAATTTCATTAAAAGGGTTTACCTATTCATAGTTTTCGAAAAATCGGTTTTTTGTTTTCAGGGCTTTGAGGCCGGTATCAGGGGGGAAGTGAAGAAGGACTACTTTACAGTGATTGGATAAATAATACAATTTTTTAAATCAATATTAGCATCTATGATTTCGTTATGTATGATATATTACAGGATACGGATAACAAATCTCCCAGTCAGCTGGAACACAAGCACTGTGTTAACATGTGTAATCGGGTTGCAATTCATTTCATATTACAGCAGAGTGTTCTATAGCTACTCCCATGGTTGCACCAGTTGACTGGCAGTTTCGTTGTCTGTACCGCATAATCTATCATATATCGCGGAATCACCCATGCTAAAATTGGTTCGTAAAGTAGGATGCTACCTTCCAGACTATAAATTTGTTAATAATTAAAAAATTCTCTTATTTGCGAAAATAAGAAATAAAAATACGGTTTTTCCAATGGCACCCTCTACTTTAGAAGGAATAAATATATTTAAATCCTAATTTTTATACATAAAAAATTGTTTGTTCTAGTGTTCTGTACAGCTCCATAAATTTTCTCTAAATACTTTTGACTCACACCGTATGCCTACTACTATATTGAGTCATGTATCTTGCTTGCATGGGTCATTACTTCTCGTTCTTCTTGGACAGAGCTCTCTTTTAACAATAAGATTTTTTTTTAAATTAACGTCTTTGCGCTTCTGAAGAAAGTGTACCTTCGTTTTTTCTTTAAATATAAATTCTTGTTAATGAAGTTTAACTTCATGTGAATTTACACGTGAAAATCTGCTTCATAAAACGTAACTTTTTCATGGAACGCAATGTTCCATCATTTTCCTTTTTAACACAATGCCGACGAGAAGTTTTATCAAATCTGAATTTTGAACAGCTCTTTCCTGTTCTGAAAGTCTTTTGTAAATTGGTGTTCTAGATAGGTTTCCCAAGTTTATGCATCGGTAAATAAAATATCTTTCAATATACGAATTTAATGTGAAATGTCTTCCAATGTAAAAAAATATGGACAACATGATATAAATACATTTTCTGTAAGGTAGAAGCCACACCCTTAGTCAATGAATGATGTTTTTTGAATGAAAACAAGAGTTCTCGTTTCCCATTGTGTTTGTGTTAAATGACTATAACAGAGTTGCCAAGTCTCCGACGTTTTCCACACCGCTATTATCTTAGATAAAATGGTATTTAAATCGCCTAAATGTTCCAATTAAATAAAAGAACATTTTCTTTATTAAAATGCTCACGCCCAAACAGTCGGTGACTTGGCTGCTCTGCTATAAAGAAGGTTATATATTTCGTTAGTATATTTTTAAAATTAACACTTTGCACTCCGTTGTCGCCACTGCGGCGACATCATCTTTCTTTGCAAACCTTGTTTCTGGCACCAGTAATAAAGGAAAATAAATTTTTCCTTATTCAATCAGAGCATTTTTGAAATTGTGTACTTGAAGTAAACTTCTTTTTAAAAAGTTTTGTCAACAGAATAAAATTTGCGTAAGAGACGCCGGAGTCCAAAGGGTTAATGCCCAGGTAACGACTTTTTCAACGGGTGCTCTGATTCTGGCAATCATAATATTGTTTTGACCGATGTAGCAAAAAACTAATCTAAGCCTCTCTTGCCTTTCAAAAAATTCCGTGGAACTGTAAATTCCGCAGTAGCGGCTCATCGTCTTTCCGGTGAACACCCTGAAAGAAATTCGTCGTTCTTTTAAAAGGTTACATATTTTCAAGGACATTCAATGGATACTTCTTACCTTGAAAATTATCGTTCTGCTTTTTCTCGATGTTCCCACGAAATTCGCATATTTAACACTTTAGTGCGTAGCTTTGCCTATATACAAATAACAGTGTTTTGAATTTAATAGATTTTTTTATTCGTAAATACCTAATTCACTCCAGAAAAATAAAATAGCAATATCTGCTTTAATTAATAACAGACATTCCGTATTTCAATAAAGCGAAAATAACCATTTGAAACTTTCTGGTGTAAAGTCAGATTCTCTGAACTACGTAATTTCTAGAACGTATTCTATCATGGGAATTAAAGGGTTAAAGGTTAAGTTTTATAAAATAAATAATTTAATAAAATAAAGTATTTGGAGACATACTTATTGAAATATATACTAATTTTTCAATATTTTAGAGTAAAACAGCCACGCGACAGTAGTTTTATCTTGTATTGCAGATGTGCAACAGAAGAAAAGATTGAGGTATTCTATGAAAAATGTATCTCTGATTTTTTCATTATTTTTCCTGTGTATAATAAACCTTTCAAAGAATCATATATAATTTTTTCGAAGCAAAATAAAAATTGCGTATTTAGGGGTAATAATAAAACTAAAACCCTCGGAGAGAAGTAAAATACATCTATCTATTCTCTAAAATGTAACTGACACTTCGCCGCTGTAATTAAATTTATTGTGATAGGGACTGTTTCTCGGCTAATTTTAAGAAAACTATTGTATATCAAAATATTAAAATTGTTAGTTTTATAGATGTGTATCATAAACATAAGCGCAATTTCAAATCGAGAATTATTTAAAGTGCTATTTAATGATGAAATCTGTCAAAATAGTTCAGTTAAAAAAGATCATAGGATCGAAATTTGCATATCATATTCGCCCATCTTTTTCAGGCACAAACTGATCTAGTTGCGGAGTGCAGTGTCCAATATTTTTAAAAAAATTCGAACTTTTTAAGTTTTTTTTTTCAAATCTTTATTTAAAATTTCGCTGTCTGAATAGAAAATTACAGTAGAACATCTATTTAGTGAATCAAATTAACAAAGAAGAGATTATCATGCAGATACACCATTTAACCCGTTCGGGACCATGGGTGCATATATGCACCCTCAAAAATAGCATACAGACCTTGTTTTTCGCACCGGTGAAAAAGAAAAGTAACATTTGCTTTCTTTAGACAGAGCATTTATCGTGATAATTTAAGTAAGTTCAACTTTATTAAAAAATGTGATGCCAACCAAATAAAATGTGTGTAAAAGGCGTCAGTCCTGAATTTGTTAAAATATATTTTGACAAGCAGCTATAGGAAGGAGTTGAAACAGTCCTGGTATTCTTGGCCGCTTTGGGAATTATGGCAGGGCCTTACACACATTTTATCCATGAAAGGAATTTCTTGCATTTACATACGAATAAAGTAGCAATAAACACAACTCCCAAACCTATCTTTTTTTATGAATCGCTCTTTCCAAAAGGAAAATTTAATGACAGAAATTCAGCAATAATAGCAGATTCTAGATTAAAAAAAAAGAGAGGTTTTAAAAAAACAGGAAAAGTTGACGGATTTTTATCTTAATGTATAAAAATTTTATTTGAGTTAATGAATTTAAAATTTATGAATTGTACTTCTATTTTATTTATAGCAAATTAAGTTAAATGCAACAACGAATTAACTCATAAAAAGGAATAAATTTATTTATTTTTACTTTTTCCAAATATAACCGCCAAACAACAACCGTTTGCATAACGTGGATACTACGCATCGTTCTGAAAACAGTCTCACATATAACAAGCCGGATATTTTTTACTTGTATTAAATACACATGACAATAACTATTGGAATACTCGTTCTGTGTTTAAAATATATTCCATAGCAATTCTTGAAAGTGAATGTTCCGAATATTTTTATTCATTCTGTGGTTGCAGGAAAGCGAAATAGAGAAAATCTATGGGTGTCTACTTTTTTTCCGCTGGACAGCAAATTTATAATAGGTGTGTTAAATATCATGAAAGGCGATTTGGTTGGTAAAATTGAGAGTTCATTGTTTCATTTGATTTAAGTGACTGCTACTTTAGCAGCAGCATCTAGATAGGTTTATGGTCCTACTGTCCGTACATATATCATACACACAATTAAATTATGAAATAAAAAGTATCTTTGAAATAATACTGGTGTAAACTATTAAAAAAATAAATTTTGTTATTAAATCAGTAGATTCAAATGTGTTTGTTCTAAAATATCTCAGTTCATTCCATGTTATTACCAAAACGTCCATGCATATTACATACTCCTAAAGAAATCCTTTTTGTAACAGGTACATAAAAAAATATATGCATATTATTTCATGTAAACGAGTTGAAATTGCATTTTCATATGAAAGTAAAATAAATCGAATCGGCGATTTAAAAAACATACCTTATAGATCAGGAGGCGGCTTCACAAACTATCACCTCATTGAGTTGACGGAAGAAATTCCACTATTCATTAAAACTCGATTCGTATATTAAAACGCAACTGGTCTTCCAAGTTATATATTGGGGGAAATACCTGCAAACCCGATTTTAGAGGTTGATTGTTATATATGTTACTGTGAAAGACCGGAATTGGAGAATGTCGACTTTCACCGGTGAATGTGAACATATACCAAAAACGTCGGTGAAAGACCGAATATTTGATTATATTCTTGTACATTCGGACTTTGACCGGTGAATGCCGACAATCACACATATGGTCTGGTAGAGGTCGCAAAGAGGAGCGGTGTATAACAGAGAGGCTACAGTTTGTCGCCAAATTCTTTGTTCTACTGCAAATCAGCCAGCTTTGTCAGTTTTATGCTAGGTTTGATGGTGCACGCAACGTTTTCTTTCTTTTTTTTTTTTTTTTTCAATATCCTAATTTATATTGAATAAATACTACAGTGAGTCCTGATCTTTTTTTTTTTTTTGAAAAATTAAATACATTAATTGAGAGGAAACAATTGTTTTTATTTTTTTTCAAGAACACTACTCTGAAATACCTTCTGAAGTGTTTTCAGCTAAAGCTAAGTGCAACGCGCCTATTCACAATGCTTAATCGGTTCGGATTGGACACATGTATTTCTCAGTTTAATTTTCTGGTATTAAATATTGAATATTCTGAAGTACTTATAATATGAAGCCTATCGCTATTCGTGGAATAATGAATGTGTTATTTGACACGTTCGGGGTGAAGTGCCCCATTAACCCTTTCAGAGACAGATAATTGTGTTTCCGTAATGTTGATTTCACACCGGAATATTCAAAAAAATTTTCAAAATAAGGAAAAGCTATTTTACAACTTCTTTCCATCAAAGTTATAAAATAAATGTGTAATCACATGTTTCAAGTGCACATCTTGATTAAAATTAGGTGGGATATAATATATTCCACCGCCCCTCAAGCGGTTAAGAGAACACTTTTTTTCATTTAATATTATTTTGCCTTAACCATTAGTCTTGTTATTATCTCCAACTAGTAATGATAGTATTCTAATTCTAATAATATTATACATATGAAAGTGTGAAAAGGTATGGTTGAAGTCAACATTAAAACATATGATTAAATGCCTTTGACTTCATTATCCGTTACATTCATTTTTTAGCTAATGTGCAAAAATTACGCTTAAGTTAATAAAATTTACATATTTTATTTGTTTCTATGAGATAAAATAAAAATTATAAAAATAAAACCTACTTTCAGCCAAATGTTTCAATTTACAGTTTTTACATATTTGTGCCGTGCTTTCAAAAATGTTTTGCGATTTCACTATTTCCAACATAGAGTAAGTATTTTTACAATATTGACGTTTTGTTAAAGATTATTATAATGTACAGCAACCTTTAAGTAAGATTCATGTTTCACTACAAATATTTCCAAAATAAACCTAATTGGTAATTCAGTTCAAATGTTAGCGATTAGTATTGAAAACTAAGAGTAATTTTATATTAAAAAAATACCTGAATTTTTTAATAACAATTATCACTTTGTTTAATGGCAGACTTACTTTGAATAAATATAATGAAAATTGCCATTTAAAAATGTGGTAGATATTTTGAATCCAGAATTTCGGCTCAATTGCCAACTTTGTTAGCGATGACTAAAAATATTGGCCAATATAACCAATATACCTGAAGCAGTTTTTTCGAGTAATTATGTTTCGAGATTTTTATAATATTTATTAACAAATAGGAATCTTTGCCTTATTTGTTATCAGAATATTTATGGCAAAAATACTATAAGTTTATAAAAGTGGTTAAAAAAAAAAAAAAAAAAAAACCAGAAACGCAAGCACTCCATTAAATATGTAAAATTTACAAAACTTCAGTAAACTATTTCTATATTGTAAAACAAAAAGAGAATTGAATGGATAATGGATACATTACTAGACTTGGGATTCTATCATTATTACATGGAGATAATAACAAAACTACTTGTTAATAATACTCAGTAAAAAGACATGATCATTTCAGGTCTCAGGACTCTTAAAATTGGAAAAAATGAAAAAAAAAGACGATTTTCAACATTTAATATCTTAAAATGTATTTGATTTTAAGACACAATTTTTATTGAGATGAAAGTTGCAGAAAATCGGAATAATACGCGCACGATTACAAAATAAATATTGGAACTAGAACGAAAATTTTGGTGCCTATACTTCAGTTTATAATAATTACCCTGAACCTAAATAAATTTGTATTTAAAGCATTTTTATATTTTTAATACAATGTTGTATTTAGCTAATGCAAAATTTAGAAAATTTCAACAGTATAATCACTTAAAAAAATATTTTTTGACCAGTAAAAAGGACATTTTAGGTTCAGTTTATACAGACTATTGTGAAACACATGTTTTGAAAATGTCATGAAAAAAATCAGGAGTTTTTGAGATATCGTGTGCATTATGCCCAAAAACGTCATTTCGAGAAAAAATGACTTCAAAGATTAAGTTAAATAATGCTATAAAAAGTGATAGAATATCTTTATTAAGATTGACGATCGTTTCGTAGCACAAACGGCGGCATTTTCTAAATCATTCACGATAGAAAATATTTTCATAATTTAAAAACAAGAAACATAGTACAATTATGGAAATTTTATTAATATAAAAATTATAAAATTTTTATATTCCTTTGGATTACAGACGATTAAAATGTTTTTTATGATTTGTTTGATCCGTGTTTCAGGCTCGATCACTTTTAAGTGATCGAGCCTGAACCACGGAGACGTAAATGCAAATTTCCGACATATTCAACATTCACTATTATTGTATGGTGACTTATGGCCATTATGTCGACTTTCATCGGTGTAAGTCAGAAATAAGGATATTTAACAAATATCTCAGACATTAACCAAGCGACTATGTGAATGTTGACATTCACCGGTGAAAGTCGACATTCTCCAGATTTTGGTCTTTCACAGTAACATATATATACCAATGTGTTTTCCTGCTCCCAGTCCTTCATGTTTTCATACCTTTGGGTACAAGAAAACTCAATGATAAACTTACCGATCCACCATTAAAATCAAGTCTGGATGTGGTTTCTATTAAGATATGACTTCGTAGACTATTTGCATTTTAATATGCTAATCGAGTTGTGTCTGATCCTGCAATGTCAGTAGTCAACTCGATGGCCCGTGCAGATGCCTCCCGGTCTATTAAATATTTACATGATTACAACCAGTAATTTGGTTGGTAAAATTAAATGTATATTATTTCAAATATTTCAAAACTAAAAATACTTCTGGAAGGAAAAAAAAGTTACTCCGCGCAATAATTTGAAGACTCTTTCTATAATCGGGAAATATCTTCACCCTTTATATACCAAACTATGAATTACAAAAAACTATGTCTCAGAAACCTTTTTCCTTGCTGTAACACATTACACCGACATTACACCGACATTAGACTATATATACATTTAAAAATAAAATATTTATTGTGTTTTTTTTAATTACGGCTAATTACTTGATGTAGTACTTCAAATTACCGTTGCACATTTTAAACACAAACAGTTATTAAACAAGTTACATATATTAAAATTTACAGATAGTAAAATTAAACGCATCTAATTAAACATTACTTGTAAGTAAAACAACTCTATCGACAGTTACTTGCCTTTTATAAACAAAAAAAAAGTTTAGTAAAGTTTGTATTATGTATTTATTGTTTTTAATTAAATGAATACTTTAATGCGTATATAACATTAATTAAAGATATTTACTAATAGTAAGTAAACATTAATGATTTTAACTCTAAAATACATGATAAATAATCCTGGCCAGGATTTTGCTTCAAATACTCCACTGTGCTGGGGTACGACGGGAACTTTGATGATCACCTTGTACGTAGAAATTAGTAGTATACTAGTTATCTTACTTAACTTTAATCAAAATATGTACCAGAACTTTTTAATTTAATTTTGCTTTTATATTTTACGAAAAAGTATTTTTTTTTTAATTCCACTATTATGTTCTGAAGTGAAGCTGTTCACTGTTGAAGTTTTCAACGCTACGGCAGCAGAATTACTTGTCCCTGAAAGGGTTAAAGAAACGGAAATTTGTTAATTACGTACGACCCCTTAAATTCTAAAATTATTAATAATTATAATATTATTTTCAAAAATAATAATAATAAAACAAAGAAAATATTAAAAATGACAGAAAAAAAAATATTTCTTTTTTAACAAAAAATAGATTCACCTCATATAAAAATATCAGTTATTTCCTTTGTGTGTCTTGGAAACTTAGAATATAAATGGGTAAGATAAGTCGCTTTCCACGATCCGCTGCTAGATTGATATTTAGAAAATACAGGAACATTTATTTTTAGTTGAAAGTGGCGTTGTATGTACTTATACCATTTATAAGTGTCACTTTTGAAGTCTTATTGTATTTTTCAAGAAGAAATTACGCTCTTTATTGCTGAAAAAAAGATTTCAGTTGATTTTTTATGAGCTTATTTGTTATCTAATTTTTATTTTTACACATTTCTACTTAATTTATCTTATGTATGTAACGATGCAATTTTGCAAACGATTTTTACTTACTTCTGATAAGCTAGACTTTTGAAAATTGTGTATACATGCGTGTTTTCGAATACAATACAATAATTTAACATTTTATAAACTCAATTGTAAATTGATAAATTAATTTTAAGACGTTTCTCTTTTAGCTGGGCATCGGTGATGAATCACGAAACGTTGTATGGTTACAATTGTATACAAGCTACAATAAGGACGGCGTTTATTATTCGACAAACCATACTCGCTAAAATAAGGCTAGTGGCAGTTAAACTGCAGCAATGAGTTTTTTTAAACACTGAAATTAACAAAATAAAGTATAAATACAAAATAAAGAGCATAACATATTTCTTTAGGAAATACTCTTTTGTTAACTAATTTTTGTTACTTAAAATTTGATATTACATTGACAGACAAGGACCAATCCGTGTCTGACGCTCACCATTTAATGAATGTAAAGAAACTTAATAAATATGGTTTATATAAAGGATGTTAGTTAACACTTATTAATTTAAATGAAAAATTCACTCTCCACCTTAATCCATACCCTTAACTGCCTTGAACGGAAAGATGGAGGGAACAATAACGTTCCTGATCACAATTCCTATTAACCCTTTCTGGCACACTGTGCCCGGGTCGGTATACCTAATTTTAATTCCAAACTTACGAACTGCACCAAGTATATTTTAGTGAAATTTTGCTTTTACAATGAATAGTTAAAATAACATGTTTTTAATTTCTAAAAAAGTCGTTTTCAAATTCCGGTGTCAGCCAATCTTTTCTTCATTTTACAACAAAAATTGCCCATGCCGGAAGGGTTAAACGAAAGTGAAGTTTTTTGCTGATTGTTACTACAATTTTTACAATACCCTCTAAATTTATTTCCATCTTCATTACCATCCAGAAATTCTTATCTTCTAGTAAAGGGAAAAAAATTAAACCTGTTTGCTCCTCGAGTTTCTGTACTTTATACTCTGTTACCCATTTCTGCCTTTTGACCTGATTTCATAGCTGCCAACTTTTACACTTTTTCGGTACCACAAACATTTTGTAGAGATTTTCGTCTTGCTTAATAGTGAGATTTCGACGAATAAAGAAGGCAATATTTACTAGAAAATTTTAGTGGTTGGAAGAAAGCTTAAAAGTTGGCAGCTATGTGCTTCGCTCATTCTGTAACAACTGATACTTTTTAGAAGATGTTTTACGTTCTCGAATTTCATTATAAACCTGGATTGTTACTTGATAAAGGGGTGGAATAATATATGAATCAAGTTGTATTTACTACTCTATTTTATGAAAAATACTGTCGTATCTTTTGAAAGAATGGTTGTCCAGTGCAGTTGCATCTTTCCTCCAACTACTCTTATCAATTACACCTAACAAGCATGTTTAACCTTTGCAAAGGATCATCATGTCTTTCAGTGGCGGAAACGTTTTATCTCAGAACAAGGGTTAATAATCTTCGTTCATTTTAAGTTCGTGTGCCTCTTTCCATCCAATAGATGTCTGCAAGTGAACATATGAATTTAGTTTTAAGTTTAATAATAACAAAAAGTTTAATAATAAAAAAATAACACTCGATGAAAGTGACACACAAAACTAGACAATTCGCTATTCAAATATTATTATATTTCAGTTAGACAGATATTTACTAATTAAAAAGAACTAGGATATAAATTTAACCTGGAGCGGGCGCTGTCCAGAAAAAAGGACACCTAATTTTAACAGTGCTCGCACCAATAATATTGAATTAAAATTTTCCTTTTATGAAGTTCGGGAAAATTAGTTAATTTTTATTTTTTAATAAATTGGTTTGTAAATTCTCATGCCAGACCATCATTTCATCATTTTGCAGACAGAATTACTCCGCGCCGGATAAGGTTAAACACTTTTACTAAAATCTTGAAAACAATCCATGGAATTCACATCTCAATATTTTTAGAGACGGCTTTTTTAATCTTAAAACAAAAGAAACCTAGTTTGCCCAGAAATTAGACTGATGCCCATTAGACAAAATCAAACTCAGATAAATTGTCCCATTTTATGATCTTAAATCAATACGCGTTATCATGCTATGCAAGTTGCCAATTGCTGAGCTCACAGTTAACATTAGAAAACGGAGATTGAGCATGGGATTATCGATCTTTCACATACAGGGTGCGACACCTATTTGAGAACACACATTATCTGAGAAATACCACCCTGAATATCTTGGTAATAAATCTTTTTCTGTTACATCTAAGCATGTCAGAACGTAGGCTAACTGAGAAAAAGAAGAGGCATGCTGTCATTGTCCCATTGACTTAAGCAGCAGCACTGCTGCATTTTTGGAACTAGGACGGTCATTCGTATTTAAAATAAGGAGGACTGAAGGATAAGGAAACTGAAGGTAGCCATGTTTGATGTGGCAAACGTTTCTTACAGGGAATGTATTATTGGGGATATGATATTATCAAGACGCCGGAATTCGTCATTCCCGTCGATAAAAGTCCTAGTAGGTCGATGAGGGCTCACGCTAGAGAGCTGCAGGTAGACGAGGCCACCATCCGATGTGCAATTCGTGAGGACCTTCGTCAGAGTTCGTACGTGGTGAGGAGAGAACACTTCTGGTCCCAGAGAACATTGATAATCACATAATCAAAGCCAAACGCTTCCTTACCAAACTGAAACATCAAGAGGAGCCAGGAATGTTGCTGTTTTCCTCAGATAAGAAAAGCTTTGTCCAGATCCAGGAAGTGAACCTCAAAAGGATAGGTGGATGTATAAAATAAGAGGTTTCGACCGTCATGCACAGAAAATTTCTAACCTCACTGCTAATTCTGGGGGGTCGTAAGCAGCGAAGATGACCTGATGCCTCCACATCACCAGCGTGTGAAGAGAAAACTGCGCCTTGGGAAAAGTTTCAATTTGGCACCCCTCTCCCAACTTTTCTTTGTGACAGGTGTCACAAAATTAAAAAGTGCAGAAACAGAAACAAATTTTCCTGAATACATATTTCGCGTTTATTTTGAAACATTAGGTTTAATTTTAAATCATAAATTTAAAAAAACTAAGTAACACAAGAGCAAATTGCACTTATATTTTAGCAAAGGGGACCTCGAAAATGGGTGTAGAAAAAAATGTATCTAACAGTACAGTACAGTACCCATTTATATTTCAAGAAAGAAACCCCATGCTGTTTTGAGAGTATATGTTTTTGTCACAAGCACGGACTCAGAAAACAGAAGGTTATCAAAAGAGTTTAAGACAAAGACCCAAGACAAGTTTTGAAAAGAGCGAAATCCTTATTCATAAATTTGTATTTCGGTGGGGGGATGGGGTGGTGGTAAAAGACAATGCAATAACTTTGAAACGAAAAATATACGTACTTCCATTGGGGAAAAATTCCTAATATGTAAATATACATTATTTCTTTTACAAAAAAGAAGAAAAAATGAGGTTTGTAGTATAAATTTGGCGCCTCGTCAATTTCCGCGCCCGGGGCGACTGCCCCTTCGCCCCCCACTTCGCACGGCCCTGCTCCACATGTCTTTCTTCAAGGGGCTAGAGTCAAAGCCATCCAGCCCATAAAACCCAGTAATGGATTGAATACAAACATTCATAAACATGTCATCCTCAACTTGTTATCTCCCACAAGGTCGGGTGTTAACATGATGGGCTATTATATATGTGGCGTGGTTATGACTCCAATAGGCATCCACCCACCATTTTTGCAGAGCTTAGTGCAGCCGCCTGTATTCAATGGCAACGAATTGTTTCAACGCTAACAGAAGCAAGTTACTTTGTTTTTGTAGTTAAATGAATGTTTAAATGAATTCCAGAATTTAAAAAAAAAGTCTTTGAAAATCAAGGAATGCAATTTTTTATTTCTCTTTCTTTTCAAGAGATATAAAAACACATTTTATTGAAATTTTGGTACAAATCGCGATTAATATGTTTTAGTAACAAACATATCCCCCCTTAACTCAAAGAGTTATAAGCATCTGTATTCACTTAATACATGGTTTGTACGGATACCGTTATTTCGTCAAGAAAACTACCAGTATCTTTTTATAGAAAAAAAATCATTGCTGAACGCGCAAAATTTCTTCTTCTTTTAAGAAGAGATTTTTTATAAGAATATACTGGTGCACGAAAAATTTTCTGATCTGCAAAATTCAAGGAGGTGTACGAACCATGTAATATTATTTTTTTAAATATACGTGGGCGTATCGCAAAGTTTCAGTTACAGAGAAATATTTTTCTATGCTACCTCGTACCACTTTTTCAAAACAAAAATCTTTTACATACGCTGTGAGAAGTTTTTCAAGAGACATGTTCTAAGAAATGTATTTTTCTTAATAGTGGTGCGTAAAGCAAATCAATCTGTAAATAAAATACCCTAATTTAAATAAATATATATATATATATATATATATATATGTAAGGGATCACACAATTTACTAGTTTACTGTAAAAAGTGCAAGGCTTACAATTTTTAATATAAAATGAAACAAGATTTGACCAGTGTACGGCTTTTAACCCCTTTACGGTTGCATTGAATTACGGTTTAAAAATTCAAATTGCTTATTGATACCACTTTTTCGAAAAAGAAATATTCACCTTATTTAATCACAGGTAACATGATGCCATAATAAAGCCGATCACACTATTTTATAAAACTGGTGGGTATAAAAAAATCTGAGTAAAACACATAGCCCGTGAATATTACGGGAGCGAGAATTAAGGAGATAAGTGCTCACAAAATGTTTGCCATTACGTAAATAACAAAATATTCTTGTTATTTTCTGGTATGAACTCGGAATATCTGAATAAAAATGGAGGTTAAACTGGCAACCCTGCATGGAACGATTTCCAGGTAGGAATCTGCCGGATCTCAGAACATTTGAGCTTCTTTATCGGGAGTTGTGCGCGAGCGGTTCCCTTTATGCTTCCAGACGTGATACGGGCACTGGAACATGTCGCAGAATCCCTCCAGTGGAAGAAGCAGTATTACGCACAGTATATACCTCCCCAGGAGTCGTACCATATACATCCTTTGAGCAGCCACTCCATTTCCTTGCGCAGCCCCATACATGGAATGCATGTAGTCAAGTTTCGCATTCGTGTAACGATGCATATTGCTCGAAATCCGTGCGGCAAATGTCAATTCAAGCCAGCAAAGTGCTTTCATTCGCCGAATTCAATAGCGCCGTCTACCGCCTCAACACTGCATTTCGTACCAACACTCCTATACGAAATCTGCTTATTTAAGTCACCTCTACCTTCATTTACATTTCTGACATATAGTTTTGAAACTCCCTGCCTATCGATTGCACACCGATTAAGAAAGAACGCATTTAAAATAACAAATTAATTTGAGATTTACGATTACCTTAGTGAATATGGACCAAGCTTACGTCGGATAAGCAAAAAACTCGATTTATATATATCGTCGCAAGCTACGGAAATGAAATATGAATTTAAACACAAATCATAAATTTTATGGTGGTTCTTTGATTGCTCACGTCTGTTTCACTTACAAAAATGGGGAATGAAATTGTTCCTCTGATTAAGTCGTTGATAGTTTGTTTTATTTGTTTTATAAACATTTCTTTGCTAAAATATTACGCCATTACATAGCTCTGCTAACATATACAGATTTTTCTTACTTCTAAATATTGAATTTTGATTAATTTAAATTCCAAAACTAAACAATTTTTAACAATTAAATTACGCGACTTTTTTTTTAATGCATAAAATGGATATAATACAGCATGCATGAAATCCAAATGCGTGTGATGAAGCATATTTCACTGTCAATGGTACAACTTTTTTTTTTTGTTCCTTACAAATCGCATACGCAGGGCTGCCGCTGGCGACTATTTTTTTAATTCTATCTCGCAACACTTTCTCAAAACAGAACGTTGACGTACACTTTGGCAACATTTGCAAGAGATACAAGATATATTTTTCATAAATAAGGGTGTGAATGGAGTTAAAAAACAGTCGCCAGTGGCAGCCCTTCTACATCAGAGATAATTATTACAACAGAACTTCATACGTGTTATTACGTTTAAAATAACTAATATAGATACCGGAAAAAGAATAAGAAAAAGAAATCTAGCAATTGAAAATGAATTTTTCGTAGTGTCGTTTCTACTGTTGAATTTAAGGAAATTCATGTAAAAGCTATCTGAACCGCTAGCTTCTTCTAGTCTCTGTCACTGGCCAAAAGGGGGTGTAGGAGCAAAAAACATTCCGAAAATGCAATTTCTGTGTTACTGAAGGGCCTAGAAACATGCAATTTGGAATGGTAGTTACTCATAAGATACTAACGTTCTCTAAGGACATTTCTTTAAAAGATCGAAATAAAAAAGGGGTAAAATGCGCAAAAAGCGTTCTAAAAACGTTCTAAATTGCGATTTTTACGCAATCTCAAAAAGTACCAAACCGATATAAAAGATAATGGTGGCAAAATGATGGTGACAACCCTTGCTCTAAAATAGGCAACATTTTATGTCGGTGCCACTACCCCTAAAGGAGGAGCAGGAACAAAAAATGTTCGAAATTGCGATTTTTGTGTTACTGAAGTGCCCAGATACATGGAATTTGGAATGGTAATTACTTATTACGTATAAATGATTTCCAAGAACATTTCTTAAGAAATTCGAAATTTAAAAGGGGTGAAAATGAGCAAAAAGTGTTCTAAAAAAAACATGGCGTGTGTGTGTGTGTTCTAAATGGCGGTTTTTACGCAGTCAAGAGTAGTACCAAACCGATTTCAAAAATAATGGTGTCAAAATGATGGTGACAACCCTTTCTCTAACATAGGCTATATTTTATATCGGTGCCACTACCCCTAAAGGGGGAGCAAGAGCTAAAAAACGTTCGAAATTGCGATTTTTGAGTTACTGAAGGGCCCACATACATGAAATTTGGCATGGCAGTTACTTATTAGATAAAATTATCTCTTAGAACTTTCTTAAAAAATTCGAAATTAAAAAGGAGTGAAAATGCGCAAAAAGCATTCTATAAACGTTCTAAATGGCGATTTTTACGCAATCTCAAGAAGTACCAAACAGATATAAAAAATAATGGTGTCAAAATGATGGTGACAACCCTTGCTCTAACACAGACTACATTTTATGTCAGTGCCACTAATCCTAAAGGGGTGCAGGAGCAAAAAAACATTCGAAATTGCGATTTTTGTGTTACTGAAGGGCCCAGATACATGGGATTTGGCATGGTAGTTACTTATTAGCTATAAATTATTTCCAAGATCATTTCTTAAAAAATTCGAAATTTAAAAGGGGGTGAAAATGAGCCGAAAGCATTCTAAAAAATGTTCTAAAAGCCGATTTTTACGCAATCTAGAAAAGTATCTAACCGATTTCCAAAATGATGGTGACGACCCTTGCTCCAACATAGTCTATGTTTCATGTCGGTGTCATTGCCCCCAAAGGGGGCGCAGGAGCAAAAAAACGTTCGAGAATTCGATTTTTGTGTTACTGAAGGGCCTAGAAACATTAAATTTGGAATGGTAGTTACATATAAGATATAAATGATCTCTAAGAACATTTCTTAAAAAATTCGAAATTTAAAAGGGGTGAAAAAGCGCTAAAAGAGTTCTAAAAACGTTCTAAATGGCTATTTTTACGCACTCTCAAAAAGTACCCAACATATTTCAAAAGTAATGGTAGGAAATTGATGATGACAGCCCTTGCTCCAACATAGGCTTTATTTCATGTCGGTGTCACTACCACCTAGGCGTTGCAGAAGCAAAAAGCGTTCTACGATTTTTGTGTTACTGAAGGGCATAGAATCCTGAAATTAGACAGGACAATTATTTATAAGATACAAATGAGCTCTAAGAACATTTTCCACGAAATTTTAAAGGGTTGAAAATAAGGGAAAAGCTTTCTAAATTGCGATTTCTACGGAATATCAGGAAGTACCGAACCGATTTAAAAAATAATGCTATGAAAACGAAGGTGACAGCCCTCGCTCTAACATAGGCTGTATTTGATGTCGGTGGCCCTCGCTCTAACATAGGCTGTATTTGATGTCGGTGCCACTACCCCAAAGGGAGTGAAAAGGAGCAAAAAACGATCTAAATAGTATTTTTTGTCATACTGCAGGAACTAGCAACTTGAAACTAGGCATGGTAGTTACTTATAAGATATAAATGATCTCTAAGAACATTTCCTAAATAATTCGAAATTTAAAAGGGGTGACGAAAAACGTTCTAAAAAACGTTCTAAATTGCGATTTCTATGCAGTCTCAGAAAGTACCCAATCGATTTCAAAATTAATGGTTGGAAATTGATGATGACATATTGCTCCAGTATAGGATCTATTTCATGTCGGCGTCACTACCACCTTGCGGTTGCATTTTAAAAAACGTTCTAAATTGTGATTTTTGGGATACTGAAGGGGCTAGCAACTTGAAATTTGGCATGGTAATTACTTATGAGATGTAAATGCTCTCTGAGAAGAGTTCCTCAAAAATTTGAACTTTAAAAGGGGTGAAAATGAACGAAAAGCGTTCTAAAACGTTCTGAATAGCGATTTCTACGCAGTCTCGGGAAATATAAACCGATTTCGGAAGTAATGGTTTCAAATTTATGGTGACTGTCCCCGCTCCAACATAGCCTACATTTATGTTGTTGCCACTACCACCTGGGGGTTACAGGAGCAAAAAATGTTCTAAATTGCGTTTTTGTGTTACTGAGGGGGTCTAACATTTTAAATTTGGAATGGTAATTACTACAAAGATGCAAATGTTTTCTAAGAATTGTAGAAAGAAAATTCCGAATTTAAAATGATGAAGTGAGCGAAAAGCGTCCTATAAGCGCTCTAAATTATGATTTTTAGGCAGTAGTAAGAAATACGAAACCGACTTCAAACATAATGTTTGCAAATTGATGGTGATAGAACCTGCTGAAACATAAACTTTATTTTATGTCGGTGTCACAACCCCTCGAGGGTTGAAGGAGCAAAAAAATTTCTAAATTGCGATTTCTGCGGTACTGGAGAGGCTAGAAACTTTAAATATAGCACGGTATTACTTATAAAATATAAATGTCCTCTAAGAGCAAGCGAAAATAAATTCGAAATTAAAAAGGGGTGAAGCGAAGGGAACTAGCGAAAAGCATTCTAAAAGAGTCCTAAATTACGATTTCTGTGGAATCTCTGGAATAATAAACCGATTACAAAAGTTAGTGGTTGCGAATCAAGAGTGATAGTCCCTGATCCTATACAGGCTATATTTTATGCCGGTTTTACTACCATCTGGTTGGCAGGAACAACAAAAAAGCCTTTAAAAACATCTAAATTCCGTTTTCTATAGAATATTAGGAAATAAAACCGATTTTAAGGTTAATGTTGGTAAATTAATGGCGACAGTCTCTGTTTCAACATTTTTCGAGACATTCTATTTCAACTCTATTTCGGCATTTTATTTTGGTGCCACTAACACCAGAGAGGTGATAGACTGTTAGACAAGAAGCTTGGAATTTAAAATGATGGTTAATTTTAAGATGTAAATGTGTTAAGATGGTTTCAAAAAAATTCAAAACTTCAAATGAATACTGAAATGAGCGTATAAAATGGGTAAAAAAAGTCTCAAAATATTTTCTAAATTATCATTTATTTGGAATTAGTTTTAGTTCTTATTAATTAAAATTTCATTCCTGTCTATCGCACTTTTATAATAAAGTTTTTTTCAAATTGTGGCTTAATTTGTAATTTTTGAATTATTCCAAAAAGTGTTTCCCAAAAGTGAAAAAATATTCATGTAAATATCACTTGGCATATTTCATATATTACGCGAGAAAAGCCGCGGGGTTTGCTAGTTTAATTATATTTAAAACATTAATTTAAAAGTTTCTTTTTTTTCGCGCGTGGAAGAAGAGCAAAATAAATGTACGATTAAAAAATAATTAACCAAATACGCAAATATAGTGCCAGATAATGTCAGTTTTTTGGTCATCTAAAAATCAAGTATATCAAACTATTTGACATTAAGATTAGAAAAAAAATTCAAAAGGAAAGTTCTTTTTACATTGTGTTTTTTTTCTTTTCAGAATGTGTCTAGCCACTCTTTTGGAATGGAAATTTTCGAAACAACATTGAAATTCTAAAATTTGTAATTTACTTGCTTATTTGCATAACCTGTGATATTTTCAGCGTAAAAATATTCTCAGAATTTCAGATTAAAATCGTGGTAAAGGTGGTCCCTGACAGATAGTTCATCCCTAGCCCTAGTTCATCCTGGCAGGAATGCTATTTAATAACCATAAACGCATCAAGGGTCATAGAGTGATGGAACATCTGTCATTTAAAAGACAAAAGTTTTAAAATGATAATGCGAATGAATTCATTATAGTTTTTCTCATACGAAGCTCAGTAAAACAAATTTCTTTTTTGTAAAGTACTTATATCGGCGATTTTAAAATTTGAAGCGCTTTTGCAGGACTGCCACAGGCGACTTTTTCTATATTCTGCTCGAAACACCATTTTTAAAAAGTACATCTTGTAGTATATTTCTCTTGCAAATATTGTCAAAGCATATGTAAAAGAGTTTTGTATTTTTTAAAGTGGTGCGAAATAGAAATAAAAAAATAGTCGCCTGTGGATGCCCTTCTTTTGATGTCTGAAAAAAGACTGTTTATCATTTTCAAATTAAATATTCCTGAGAGATTCGATGATGTTTTTTCAAAAGGTGCAAGTGTTAAGAGTTATTCATGTACGTTACTATAAGAATATTCCTTAGATATTTTTGAATTTTTTTTTATCAAAAAGTAAATCTAGAAAAGGGAACTCAAAAATGCCTCAAATTCGAAATCCACCCAATAAACTATTCCTCCACAATACTGGAATAATGCTTGAAAGTTTCCTATGCAACCCGGTGTTGCCAGATGGGCTACTTTTTAAAAATCAGATTCTCGATTGGCACCACTTTTTTGAAATGGTAAAATGTGTCTTATTTAATGACATATCAATTAAGGCAAAAACAAAGTGAATTTCACCGTTTCAAAAAAGTGGTGCCAATCAAGAAATCTGAATTTAAAAAAAGTAGCCCACTGGCAACACTGATGCAACCAACCCCCATTTTAAATTAAGTATATAAATCCATTTTAAATTAAGTATATAAATCCATTTTAAATTAAGTATATAAATCCATTTTAAATTAAGTATATAAGTAATATAAATCCTAGGCCATTAGGCCTAGGATTTCTTAAAAAGTTCAAATCAATATTTTGACCACGACTACTTCCTTAGCGAAATATTTGTTTTAACTCTATCTTGCAATTATTGAATTAATGTACTTGGAAAATAATTTTAAAACGCTAGTGCTTTTCAAAAAAGAGACCGCCTCGTGGTTGTTAATGACATATAAAGTGTAAATTATTTGTATGATTTATTTACCTATTAAAATAATTTTGTTCAAAATTAATATACCGTTAATAAGATCTTTAAATGAAAACGGAGATAGTTTAAATTAAGTGAAAAAATACATAAATATACGTATCACATTCAAAATTATGCATTAATAACTATAAATTATAAAATGCCGAATTAAAAAATTAGTCTTAACGCGATATTGATATGTTTTTTGAAAAAGTTCTAAATTAAACTCAACGCTTCCGCAGCTTTCACATTTTATTATAATAGAAAGTACTGTCACCATCGTTTACACGAAGAAATCATCAAAACCCATTTTATCAGAAGTACATATTTAGTATAATTTTAACCCCTTATATTATACTTAATTAATTGTGTTAATAAATTAGTATAATTAAAATTAAATTATTTTATGCCATCAGTGTTAACGGGTTCAGAAAACTCCAATCTTAAAATTTCACTGTATAAAAGATTTTGCTATGCTTTGGTTAAAATTAAATTACCTACGTCATTGGGATTTGGAGTGCGCTCTACTTATTAGAGTCAAACGGATTTTCAACAACAGATGATTCAAATGGCATGTTAGTCATAAAATAAATAAATATTTTGTAGCACAAAAATTCATAAAAAAGCATCGATGCGAGCCATGAAAAATTATATTAGCATCGCCATGTTTTGGGGCTATTGTGGGCTATGCAGACTGCACTCAGATATACGATTTTGAGAGTGCAGTGCGTTGCTGACAATGAATAAAATCCGGTTACTATATACAATCGTATGCATTAGTGTCACATTATATATTTTCGTAAAGACGTATTGGGGATTAAAATGTACAAACCCAGTAGACACTTATTTGAATGTTACAAAGCCACTTTTCAGTAAAATGATGTAGGGTTAATTTTTAGTTATCCATAGTCGCCAACCTCCCAATTTTTGAATACCAGTAAATTCTTACACAAAGGTTCACTTTATTTAATTGCAGAAATTGTGCGATTGTGTAAAACAAGTAAAACTATTGGTATTAAAAATATTGGGAGATTGGTAACTATAATTAACAAATGACAAGTGGGCTTGGCTAGTTCTATATGTTTTTTTAGTTTAAGTCACATAGCTGATAACTGCTGAGCTTTTCGGCCACCATTATTTTCGAAAAGATTTCTTTGCCTTATTCAATTAATGAGATATCCCCGATAAAGTAAGTCGCATTTTTCCGTTCTAAAATACTTCTAGTCAAGCACCTTTGTGACTTACACTCCAAGTACACATGGAACTAGCCAAGTCTACTATTTGATTTATTTCTAAATTTTGTCCTAATCGAAACCGTAGAATACACACTAGTCGGTACACGAAGTCGGTAACCGACTTCGGTACATCCTTTTTATATAGGATTTAGCACTTTCAAAATATTACTGTCACAATTTGGACTTTTTTAATGATATTTATTGCCAAATAATATCGACAAATATGAAAATATAAATGATGAAACCTATGCTTGTTTATGCATACGTGTTAAATGGTTTCTGATCATATATATTGTAAATCAATTGAATTTATATTGAATAATTTGCTATTGCGTATGAAAAAATAGATTGCCAGGAAGACTTAGCAAAACATGATCTTTTTTCTTCCCTCAATCTCTTGATAGTTTTGTACAAATATATGATTTAATCATTAATTTAGAAATATATGATAAAATCATAAATTTAGAAATACCGTTATTTAAATCTCTCTTGTTTGTAGTACGAGAACGTAAACAAAAAAGAAAGAAATTTAGCAGATTTCAAAATTCTTTCTGTTTGGGAGACAGGTGAATGTTATTCAAATATTTATGCCCTATCTCTCGCATGAATAAATAGCAAAGTAGATTGAAGAGAACATCTTTGCTTTCTTGACTTTTGAATGTTTGTAGGTTTTCCTTCATTACACATATAGCGTATCAAACTCTATAAAAAGTATTATTAAATAAACTTTGCTTGCATATTTTTCAAAGTATTATTTGTATAAAAGTTTTTAATTTTACGTTAAATGATTTAAATCTAGAGTTAAATTAAATAGTAACAGGAAAAAAGTATGAAAAATGACGTTTTTATAATTATCATTCCTGAGTTTCTAGTTTATAATAATTGTCAAATATCGTATAGTCTTATGTAATGATCGTAAATGTCACACTCACTTGACTTTAAGCAAGTTACATGTATTTACGTCATCAACTGATTTTTATTTTGACGTTTTGGTTGTAATTTTATTAATGCTAGACTAATTTATTTGTTCTTTCGTTACTTAAGAATAAAAATTATGCCATTTTTGTATAATTTGGAGAGTGGTTTGGAGATTTATATAATTTAGCGAATGGATATATTCTGAGACAACATCAGTTGAAATTAGGCTAACAACTCAATATCTCATTTCGCCAAAGTAAACAAACAATAGCGATTCGTTCATTTTGGCGATTAAAAATATTAAGCCATGAAGATAACCATTCGTAAAGCGAGTTCTCGAGAGAGGAATTTTAAATAATTAACCAGATTGTGATTTTCTATAGCTGTCAAATCAGGAAGCAGAATGCAGCTTTGTTCGTGAAATCATTCGCCTATGAACTAACGAAATAAATTTTCGATTTAAAATTGAGCTCGATATTCATTGAACGTGAATCATTTTTTAATTATTATTATTATTTAATCGTTTTAAAACAATTTATTTGCTATATTTCGAAAATATATCATTTGTTTGCACTATAACTTACATTTCCAGTTGATTCTGAGGTGGATATTACAATTTATTGCTTATTTGATGATGAAAGAGCTGCATCAAAATTGTAACATGCAATTATACATAAATATTTTCTTTGAGATGCAGGCTACGAACATTCCTCAGTAAATTTTTGCAATTTAAGTGATAAATTCACAGTAGTTTTGTTGACCCTGACGCTGGATCCCTTTGGTGTCGTATTAGCTGAAACGCGCCTATAGGCAGAGGACCCAATTACGGAAGATTACTTAATATGTTAAAATCTCCGCATTAGTGAACGTATTACAATTGATATGCAGACGGACATGAAATAAAATCCCTAAATGAGTTAAGTTGTTTTTGACAAGAAAAATGAAATCATAACATCAAAAAATTACGAAATGCTCACATGATCTTAAAGAATTTTTCATTTCTCGGTCAGAATCTTCCGTCTTTAAATAAATAAATTAAATTATAAATAAAAGTAAGATGTTGCAATTCTTCGCATACATTTAAGGGCGACCAAACTGGTCGCCAGAGGCGGCTGTCAAATATCGTATAGTCTTATGTATGTTAATGACGTTTTTAAAAAATCACATCGATACACTCATGAAAACAAGGAATGTGATTATGCATTACTCTCAGCATAACTAAGTGACGCAAATAACTTTCCCACTTCACATACATTTTAAATTAACATTTTATATTTATTTCCTTTCCTTTTACATATTTAACACTCTTTACTCTATTTTTTACTTCACTTTTATCATTTTTTACTTTCTTCTGCCTTTACAAGAAGAAAGTATTGGATTCGTGAAATTTTTCGAGTTTCGGTTTTCGACGAATTTACACGTTTTACGGGTCAGATATCCCCAAAAACATGTCTTTCCAATATGTCTGTCTGCAAGGAATTTAATAGAAATTTATATTCAGGTAGCCCCTGATATAAATTGGTGTTGATTAGTTTTTGGTGTAAATAACCAAACAGGTGGCGTTCCTATGCTGTATATTTCCTCAATAGCTCTATTTCAAAAATTAATGCACGGATTTTCATAAAACTTCAGATTCAATTAGTCATTGATGCTGTTTACATTTTGGTGCAAATCGCCCAAAAGGTGGCGCTGCTATGCTTCATTTGTCAGGATTTGTGCAACAGTTATATCACAAGAACTAATGCACGAACGTTCATCTAATTTCAGATTCAATTAGACGTTAGCACACGTTATTGCTGATTATGTTTTGGTCGCAATAGGTCGCGCTGCTATGCTGGTTTTTAACGATTTTCGCAATAGCTCTGTCTCAAAGCTAATGCACGGATTTCCCCCAAACTTCATATGCAGTTAGAAGTTGATATAATTTGATGATGATCAGCTTCTGGTGTAAATCACCCAACAGGTGGCGCTAATAAGCTGCATTTTGATGGATTTATATGATTACAGTGATAGTCATATCTCAAGAACTAATGCACGGAATTTCATCTTTTTAGAATCCTACTGATGAGCATAGATTGCCATTTAATTTTGGCACTCTGATTGCGAATTTTGAAGTATTGACATGTATGAGATAGAAGAAAGTTATGGGATTAGTACATCCGATTAACTTTTTTTCATATTTATTTCGTAGTACAATATAAGATAAAAGCAGTCTACCATCAGCCAACCTTCCCGTTTTTTCAAAATTCAATTCAACCCGAAAATTGTCTAAAGAATGTATGTAATAATTAAATAAACAAATAGATACATCAAAAAGAGTTTAATAAGATAATTTTACTTGTACAAATACGGTTATTTGACTAGAAAGAAACCGTAAAGGCCGAGGTGTAGTATACATGGATGAGAGCGCTCCGAACCAAATGACCGATTCCTACCACTAAATTTTAATAGTATTCCTCGTCGTATTTAATAACAGAATTGCTGAGATTTAACCCATTAACCGCTGGTGTTGCGTTCACGCAACGGTCAAAATAAATGCACGTATTTAAGTTATTTTCATACCCACCACTATTTTTGAATTAAAAAATTGGCCTTATTTAAAGACATAAAATGTTAAGATCATATAAAGTGGAAATTACCTTTCAGAGTTTGTAGTGGCAAACAACTTTCAGGTAAAAAATTGGAAATTCCAACGTTATAGTTTTGGCAGTTTATGATTTAATAAATCAAAGAATACTATTAAAATTTAGTTGTGAAAATCAACCACTTTGGACGGAGCGCTCTCATCCTTGAGTATAATATAAAATAAAATATAGTGTAATATAAGTATCGGGTATATTTACCATATAAAGCATAATATAAAAATTCCTGTTACAAAAATATATAATATTAAAAAATGTTTTATGTGAAGAAAAAAATTTCAAAAATTATTTAAATTTCACCGTACAGTTTTTGTAATTCATCTGCAATAACAAAAAACCTCTGTTTATGCAGACTACGGTGCTCAGACTCCTGCCAGCTAAGCTCATCAACCGCCATTTAGACACCACAGAAACAAAACAATAAATTATTAAGTTTTAAACGATTGCGAACGATTAAATTATAATTAGTTATTCGTCTATTGGTGATCTTCTGTAATAGGTTTTGGGTCAATGCATTCCAAATCACTCAGGTGTTTGCGCTCGACACTTTTAATTTTCCTAATCTTTAAACAAGTTTTCTTCATAGTTTTCTGAGTTTAAAAACATTTTAACATTTTTTTTTTTATTCTATAGTTTTTTAGGGGTGGACATTTTTAACGAACTACATAACCAGTTTTGGATGGAAAAGTGTTTTTCCAAATCACCCAGGTGATTGCGCTCGACACTTTTAATTTTCCTAATCTTTTAAACAAATTTTCTTCATAGTTTTCTGAGTTTAAAAACATAATTTTTCTTTGATCGTATACATGGTTCGTACGCCTCCTTGAATTTTGCTGACCAGAAAATTTTTGGGCCCGATATTTTCTTATAGAAAAACTCTTCTTAAAAGAAGGCGAAATTTTGCGCGTTTAACCTAGATTTCTTTTTCTATAAAAAGATACGGGTAGTTCTCCTGGAGAAATATCGGTATCCGTAAGAACCATGGTATAGTTTTTTGTGGGTGACTATTTTTAACGAACTACATAGCCATTTTTGGGTGGAAAACGTGTTTTACGGAAAGTGCTATAACTGCTTTATTTTATAACCTGATTAAGATGAAACAAATACCCAAGAATACCAAACAAATACAGAATAAAATTTTCGACATTTTATATATGTATAAAACTTCCATTAGACGTAACCCTAGTAGCAGCGACTGGTCGCATTTTGCTAGGCCTTTCATCAATTCCTCGAAAGTTGCTCGAGAAATAATACACGTATATCATTGCGAGCAACATATGAGAACCGGTTTTGATGAGGCTATATTTCATCAACTAAAGCTAACACTATGAGCTCATTTGCCGATGAAAACGTGCTGATTGGTAACTCACCAACGACATATAACTGCCCAATATCGAAACACGGTGAAATATAGGCGAAATCACAGTTTTTCTGGAAGCGCAAATCTGATTGGTTGAAAGACGAAGGCTGCGCGAAGTCCCGGATGAAGTCGGTGTTGTTGTTTTGATGAACTCTCCAGCGAGGAAGGAGGAAGCGGACGCCATTGCTACGGCCACAGCGTGAGCTCCTTGGAAGTTGAAAAAATACTTTTTCTCGGAAATATGTAAGTACCTATTTCATTCATTCTGATGTTATTACTTTTTTCACAAATAAATGTTGTGAAAATATTATACAGACTTGCCAATATTTCTGATTTTCCACGTTTTCCTGTGTCCTTGAGTTTCATACACATTTTTTAATAGCTTGAAATTTTTATTATCATATCGGTAATTTGTCTCGAATAATAATGAAGTTCTTCATTATTGTTTCGTAATTAAACTGGTACAGAACGTGATTACATTTTTAAAATAATGTTTTTACTGGAAAAAATAAAAACCCGAATTCTGAAATAAAATCCGATTTTTGGGTCTCGGAGATTGGCAAGTCTGTATGTATAGTATGATGTTTCTGGTTGCTGTATGTATAAATCCTTTTACATTTTCTGATCGAATAAAGAGAAAAAATATTTTAAAATAAGCAAAAAAAAAAAAAAAAGTACCAATCATTCTGGCAACCAAAATGCTTTAATATTATTAAGTCAGGATTTAAGAAAAACAAAACCCCCTTTTAACACCTTTTTTTCAATAACACTCAAAATAACCCCTACAGCTGCGATTTTCAAAAAGAAACAGGCAGAGGAGGGAGGGGGGGGATGATATTAAAATCCAAAAAAGTTCATAAAATACTCTATCACTTAAGATAAAAAAATTTTTGGCAGGGTTCGCAAATATCAAAATAGTCAAATACTTAGTGCTGATTATAAATATTTTAAGATTTTTGTGTTAAAGGAAAAAAATGATTAATTGCTGTCAAAGCTTAATATATATATATATATATATATATATATATATATATTTATTTAAACTGAAAAAGGGTTATTTTGTATACTTAAAAGTAGGTGTGTGTATATTTTTCTTATACAGAAAGTAAAATTATTACAGTGCAGATAATGTATGATTTTTTTTTTTAATTTGTCTATTTTCTGTGTTTTAAAATGTGTATTTTTGCTTTATTTTGATTGTCGCCATTTTAAAATGCACACTTTTGCGTGTTGTCTCCTAGAGTTTGGTAATCTGGGAGACAAAACGAAAAAACATGCCGATTTTGTGATTTGGTTTGGAAATGCACCAAGAAGGGGGGGGGGGGGGGGATCAAAGTTTAGTTAAAATATTTTTGTTGGTTTTCAAGGGTGGGGGGTGTCATGACCTCTGTCACCTCCCCCTTGGATCCGCCATTCTAGATTACGTAGTTCAGTATTACATATTTTATGATTTCATATTTTTAATTTTAAAATAAATTGGATATTAGAAAATTAGTAAAATTATCTTTGTAAATATACTTTGCAGAAGAGGGGGGGGGGGTTGCCCCGCCCGTTCCATGTTTGCACCCGGTGCAAAAAAGTCTAGTTTCGTTCCTGATCCAAGAGGGGATGATCACCCCCCTCCCCCTGAACAAAATAAAAATGCTAAAATTTATTTAAAAAATGAAATAATTTTTAATTTTTTTAAAATTTTAATGTTATTTTATTAAGTATTAAAGGAAAAAAATGATTAATTGCTGTCAAAGCTTAATATATATATACTTTTTAAACTAAAAAATGGTTGTTTTATAGTATATAACCTTTACCGGTGCAGAGTAATTCTGTTCATAAACCGATGCAATAATGGACTGACACCCAAATTTATTAGAAAATACGAACTTGCTTATTTTCACGTACATTATAATAGGAAAATTTTAATTAAATATTCTTGATGCCATTTGTCAGTTTTGGAATTAAATTTAGGTGTCCTTTTTTAAGGACGCCACCCTCGAAATTGTTAAAAGTAGGCGTGTGTACATTTTTCTTGTACAGAAAGTAAAATTATTATAGACTCATACAAGACTCATAATGTGTGATTTTTTTTTTTAAATTTTTGTATTTCCTGTGTTTTAAAATATGTATTTTTGCTTTATTTTTATTGTCGCCATCTTAAAGTGAACATTTTTGCGTGATGTCTCCTAGAGTTTGGAAATTCTGGGAGACAAAACGCAAAAACGTGCCGATTTGTTGATTTTTTTTGGAAAACACTAAGAAGGGGATCAAAGTGCAGTTTAATTTGGGTACTCTAACTCAGTAGCAGAACGGCACCAGGCACTGCATTTTTTTATGCCTGGTAAACAATGGCGGATCCAAGAGGGGGGGGATAATGACACCCCCCCCCCCCCCCTGAACAACAGAAAAATGCAAAAAATTATTTAAAAAATGAAATATATTTTTAACTAGTTTTGAATTTTAATGTTATTTAATTATGTATTAAAAGAAAAAAAGGCTTAATTGCTGTCAAGTCAAAGCTTAACATATATATATATATTTTTTTAACTGAAAAAGGGTTGTTTTGTATTTAAAAGTAGGTGTTTGTAGTACAAACTGTACATTTTTCTTGTATAGAAAATAAAATTATTACAGGGCGGATAATGATTTTTTTTTTTCAAAATTTGTGTATTTTCTGTGTTTTAAAATATGCATTTTTGCTTTATTTTGATTGTCGCCATCTTAAAATGCATACTTTTGTGTGGTGTCTCCTAGAGTTTGAAAATCTGGGAGACAAAACGCAAAAACATGCCAATTTGGGGATTTTTTTTTTTTTTGAAACAGACCAAGAAGGGGATTAAAGTAGAGTATTTTTGTTGGTGTTCATGACCCCCCCCCCCTCTAACGCCAGTCATCTCCCCCTTGTATCTGCCATTGTAGATTACGTAGTTCAGTATTACATATTTTATGATTACATATTTTAAATTTTAAAGTAAGTCTAATATTAGAAAATTAGTGAAATTCTCTTTCTAAATATACTTTGCAGAAGACGGGGGGGGGGGGGGGGGGGAAATCCATGTTTGCCCCGGGTGCAAAAAAGGCTAGTTTCGGCCCTGATCCAAGAGGGGGGGTAATCCCCGCCCCCTTGAACAATAGAAAAATGCTAAAAATTATTTAAAAAATGAAATATATTTTATATTCTTTTTGAATTTTAATGTTATTTAATTACTATGTATTAAAGGAAAAAAAAAAATGATTAATTGCAGTCAAAGCTTAATATATACAGTAGACTCCCTCAAATCTGCAAACCTAAAATCCACACATCATTAGAGATGTAAACAATGAATGTTTTAGTTCAGATGCCAGAACACAATTACAGAATTTTTTAGTTTTATATAATTATTCTGCATGTATTTTAATATGTAATTATAGATAATATGACTGAACTCATGGTTTTTCATGAAATAAGTATAAATTTATTTCTGGTAAAAATCAAGATATTGCCAATATCATTGGTAATAATCACAATCTTTTTACTAAATATATATATGTATCAATCAAACTTTTTTGCATATTAAATCTGACTAAACCTTAAATAAACTTTCTTACTTTGATTTTTATGTGAAATTATTAACATGGTACCTTTAAGAGGAAAGTCTCATTCAATAATTCATCTTTATTATGCATATTTAATTATACATTAATTTTTAATAATTTAACTTTATTTTTATTTAAAAATATTAATAATTTTTTAAATTATCTTACTGTTTATTATTTTAGTTTAATACTTTACTATTTTAATATTTTTGCTATATTGCAAGCATTCATATAATTTCGATTACATCATTAGCTACATTCAAATTACTGTTTTAAAAATGTAAACAAAACAATAACCAGAAATCTGCAAAATTATAAAATCCGCACAACCTCTGGTCCCAAGCTGTGCGGATTTGAGGGAGTCTACTGTATATATTTTTTAACTAAAAAAGTGTTGTTTTGTATTTAAAAGTAGGTGTGTATACATTTTTCTTGTACCGAAAATAAAATGATTACCAGGCGGATAATGTAGGATTTTTTTTTTTTTTTCAAAATTTGTGTATTTTCTGTGTTTTAAAATATGTATTTTTGCTTTATTTTTATTGTTGCCATCTTTAAATGCATGCTTTTGCATGATGTCTCCTAGAGTTTGGGATTCTAAGAGACAAAATGCAAAAACGGGCCAATTTGGCGATTTTTTTGGAAATGCACCGAGAAGGGGATCAAAGTGCAGTTTCATTAGGGTACTCTGCAACTCAGTAGCAGAACGGTAGCAGGTACTGCATTTTTTTTTTGTGCCTGGTAAACAATGGTGGATCCAAGAGGTGGGTCATGAGCATGACCCCCCCCCTATCACCTGAACAACAGAATAATTCTAAACATTATTTAAAAAATGAAATAATTTTAAATTCTTTTTGAATTTTAATGTTATTTAATTATGTATTAAGGGGAAAAAATAATTAATTTCTGTCAAAGCTTAATATTATATGTACTTTTTAAACTGAAAAAGTGTTGTTTTGTATTTAAAAGTAGGTGTGTGTACTATATTTTTCTTGTACAGGTAGTAAAATTATTAACGAGCGGATAATGTATGATTTTTTTTTTTTCAAAATTTGTGTATTTTCTGTGTTTTAAAATATGTATTTTTGCTTTATTTTTATTGTTGCCATCTTTAAATGCATGCTTTTGCATGATGTCTCCTAGAATTTGGGATTCTAAGAGACAAAATGCAAAAACGGGCCAATTTGGCGATTTTTTTGGAAATGCACCGAGAAGGGGATCAAAGTGCAGTTTCATTAGGGTACTCTGCAACTCAGTAGCAGAACGGTAGCAGGTACTGCATTTTTTTTTTTGTGCCTGGTAAACAATGGTGGATCCAAGAGGTGGGTCATGAGCATGACCCCCCCCCCCCCCATCACCTGAACAACAGAATAATGCTAAACATTATTTAAAAAATGAAATAATTTTAAATTCTTTTTGAATTTTAATGTTATTTAATTATGTATTAAGGGGAAAAAATGATTAATTTTTGTTAAAGCTTAATATTATATATAGTTTTTAAACTGAAAAAGGGTTGTTTTGTATTTAAAAGTAGGTGTGTGTACTATATTTTTCGTGTACAGGTAGTAAAATTATTAACGAGCGGATAATGTATGATTTTTTTTCAAAATTTGTGTATTTTCTGTGTTTTAAAATGTGTATTTTTGCTTTATTTTGATTGTCGCCATTTTAAAATGCACACTTTTGCGTGTTGTCTCCTAGAGTTTGGTAATCTGGGAGACAAAACGAAAAAACATGCCGATTTTGTGATTTGGTTTGGAAATGCACCAAGAAGGGGGGGGGGGGGGGGGGATCAAAGTTTAGTTAAAATATTTTTGTTGGTTTTCAAGGGTGGGGGGTGTCATGACCTCTGTCACCTCCCCCTTGGATCCGCCATTCTAGATTACGTAGTTCAGTATTACATATTTTATGATTTCATATTTTTAATTTTAAAATAAATTGGATATTAGAAAATTAGTAAAATTATCTTTGTAAATATACTTTGCAGAAGAGGGGGGGGGGGGTTGCCCCGCCCGTTCCATGTTTGCACCCGGTGCAAAAAAGTCTAGTTTCGTTCCTGATCCAAGAGGGGATGATCACCCCCCTCCCCCTGAACAAAATAAAAATGCTAAAATTTATTTAAAAAATGAAATAATTTTTAATTTTTTAAAAATTTTAATGTTATTTTATTAAGTATTAAAGGAAAAAAATGATTAATTGCTGTCAAAGCTTAATATATATATACTTTTTAAACTAAAAAATGGTTGTTTTGTAGTATATAACCTTTACCGGTGCAGAGTAATTCTGTTCATAAACCGATGCAATAATGGACTGACACCGGAATTTATAAACAAATTTATTAGAAAATACGAACTTGCTTATTTTCGCGTACATTATAATAGGAAGATTTTAATTAAATATTCTTGGTGCCATTTGTCAGTTTTGGAATTAAATTTAGGTGTCCTTTTTTAAGGACGCCGCCCTCGAAATTGTTAAAAGTAGGCGTGTGTACATTTTTCTTGTACAGAAAGTAAAATTATTACAAAACTCATAATGTGTGATTTTTTTTTAAATTTTTGTATTTCCTGTGTTTTAAAATATGTATTTTTGCTTTATTTTTCAGCGGTAGAATTCATATAAAAAAGTCACTGGTCCCAAGGACCAGTAAGCATAAGAATTTACTGGTCCGCTGTAATCATCACTAGCCTGCTACATAAAATTCTATTACGTCCCTTTAACCCTTTGAGTGACCCTCTCCCTTCCTAGGGTGAAACTTCCTTTGCAGTTATCCAAAATTTTCATCATAATAAAATGTAAAATAATAATTTGTTAAAAATTAAACAGTACATAAAGAAAAACTATAAAATTATTAATTAAATATTTCATTTCAGATTATCTCTTTCAACTAGAGTCGTACCGAGTACTCGGTAAATACTCGGTACTCGGCCAATTTGCCGAGTACTCGGTACTCGGTGAAATTTTGGCCGAGTAGTTGTAAGAATTTCATTTTTTAAGCATATGAACTTATAACTGATCTGTAAAAAGTTATTCGAATATCAATGTATAATGTATGCAATAATTCATAAAATTATTTACTCTGTATTTAACAATATGTCTACAAAATATAGAAAAAGTTAAGAACAAAACCCCTCATAAAATAATTCCAGATTAAAATTTAGTTTCACATTTATACAAATAAAAATAAGTTTTTTTTAAATATATAGGAAAACAGAAAAGACTTATTTTGGATAAAGAAACTGAAAATGCAATTAAAAAATTAATAATTAAATTTATTATATTTCAAATTATGGTGCAAAAACACCAAACGCCAGTAAACAGGGCATTTCTTTTACTACTGTAAATTTATCCTGCCTCTGAAAATATACGTTCAGAATAAACAGTGGTTGAAGGTGCACTAAGAATTTTTTTGCAAGGCTGCACATAATCTGAAATCCTCCCTCCCCCCTACCATGCAAGTGGAGCGTCAGTTTTACATAAGTCTTCTGTTAAGAAAGTCTGTATCTCTTTTTGTACCCTTCTTTTTATTTTTCTCTTTTTATTTTTAATCAAAAGAAAATAAGGTACAGTTACAAAATAAATATGACATGTTTTGCATTATTCAATGAATTGTTACAGTAACCAACAAACATTTTTATTTTTCATAAACAGATTTCAGGTATCAGAATAAATTGAGGGTTGAAGAATGTTTTAATTTTATATCGGTTAATAATTGTACTTGTTATGTGTCAATTCTCTTTTTTTGCTACCGTTTTGAATTGTCAAAAATTGTCTTTAAAAAGTGCACAAATAAATTTCAAATTTAATTAGTTAATTTATATATACTATATATGTATATTATATGTATGTACACACAGGTGTATATATATATATGTACACACAAGCTCACATTATGTGCACATCAGTGTTTTTTTCTTATTACACAACTACTCGGTACTCCGCTACTCAACCAAAGTACCACTAATTTCAACTGACTAAGGTTTAATGCTATTTTTTAAAATTTATTGTTTTAAATAAAATTATGCGATTTGTGTTTGATTGCAGTTTTCTCAGGGACAGGAAAGTTTATGTTTACCTTTCAGAGAGGGGGGGGGGGAGGGGAAGTTACTGGTCCTGCGGACCATTAAATTTTTCAAATTAGTGGTCCGATTGAATTTTTGGTGGTCTCGGACCAGCGGACCACCAAGGATTTCGAACGCTGTTTTTATTGTCGCCATCTTAAAGTGAACGTTTTTGCGTGATGTCTCCTAGAGTTTGGAAATTCTGGGAGACAAAACGCAAAAACGTGCCAATTTGGTGATTTTTTTGGGAAAACACCAAGAAGGGGATCAAAGTGCAGTTTAATTTCGGTACTCTAACTCAGTAGCAGAACGGCACCAGGCACTGCATTTTTTTATGCCTGGTAAACAATGGCGGATCCAAGAGGGGGGGATAATGACACCCCCCCTGAACAACAGAAAAATGCAAAAAATTATTTAAAAAATGAAATATATTTTTAACTAGTTTTGAATTTTAATGTTATTTAATTATGTATTAAAAGAAAAAAAGGATTAATTGCTGTCAAGTCAAAGCTTAATATATATATATTTTTTTTAAACTGAAAAAGGGTTGTTTTGTATTTAAAAGTAGGTGTTTGTAGTACAAACTGTACATTTTTCTTGTACAGAAAATAAAATTATTACAGGGCGGTTAATGATTTTTTTTTTCAAAATTTGTGTATTTTCTGTGTTTTAAAATATGTAATTTTGCTTTATTTTGATTGTCGCCATCTTAAAATGCATACTTTTGTGTGGTGTCTCCTAGAGTTTGAAAATCTGGGAGACAAAACGCAAAAACATGCCAATTTGGGGATTTTTTTTTTTTTAAACACACCAAGAAGGGGATTAAAGTAGAATATTTTTGTTGGTGTTCATGCCCCCCCCCCCCCCTCTGACGCCAGTCATCTCCCCCTTGTATCTGCCATTGTAGATTACGTAGTTCAGTATTACATATTTTAAATTTTAAAGTAAGTCTAATATTAGAAAATTAGTAAAATTCTCTTTCTAAATATACTTTGCAGAAGAGGGGGGGGGGCAAAATCCATGTTTGCCCCGGGTGCAAAAAAGGCTAGTTTCGGCCCTGATCCAAGAGGGGGGGTAATCTCCCCCCCCCCTTGAACAATAGAAAAATGCTAAAAATTATTTAAAAAATGAAATATATTTTATATTCTTTTTTGAATTTTAATGTTATTTAATTACTATGTATTAAAGGGGAAAAAAAATGATTAATTGCAGTCAAAGCTTAATATATACAGTAGACTCCCTCAAATCTGCAAACCTAAAATCCACACATCATTACAGATGTAAACAATGAAAGTTTTAGTTCAGATGCCAGAACACAATTACAGAATTTTTTAGTTTTATATAATTATTCTGCATGTATTTTAATATGTAATTATAGATAATATGACTGAACTCATGGTTTTTCATGAAATAAGTATAAATTTATTTCTGGTAAAAATCAAGATATTGCCAATATCATTGGTAATAATCACAATCTTTTTTCCTAAATATATATATGTATCAATCAAACTTTTTTGCATATTAAATCTGACTAAACCTTAAATACAACTTCCTTACTTTATGATTTTTATGTGAAATTATTAACATGGTACCTTGAAGAGGAAAGTTTCATTCAATAATTCATCTTTATTATGCATATTTAATTATACATTAATTATTTAATTTTTAATAATTTAACTTTATTTTTATTTAAAAATATTAATCATTTTTAAAATTATCTTACTGTTTATTATTTTAGTTTAATACTTTACTATTTTAATATTTTGCTATATTGCAAGCATTCATATAATTTCGATTACATCATTAGCTACATTCAAATTACTGTTTAAAAAATGTAAACAAAACAATAACCAGAAATCTGCAAAATTATAAAATCCGCACAACCTCTGGTCCCAAGCTGTGCAGATTTGAGGGAGTCTACTGTATATATTTTTTAACTAAAAAAGTGTTGTTTTGTATTTAAAAGTAGGTGTGTATACATTTTTCTTGTACAAAAAATAAAATGATTACCAGGCAGATAATGTAGGATTTTTTTTTCTTCAAAATTTGTGTATTTTCTGTGTTTTAAAATATGTATTTTTGCTTTATTTTTATTGTTGCCATCTTTAAATGCATGCTTTTGCATGATGTCTCCTAGAGTTTGGGATTCTAAGAGACAAAACGCAAAAACGGGCCAATTTGGCGATTTTTTTGGAAACGCACCGAGAAGGGGATCAAAGTGCAGTTTCATTTGGGTACTCTGCCACTCAGTAGCAGAACGGTAGAAGGTACTGCATTTTTTTTTTTTTATGCCTGGTAAACAATGGTGGATCCAAGAGGTGGGTCATGAGCATGACACCCCCCCCGTCCCCCACCCCACCACCACCACCATCACCTGAACAACAGAATAATGCTAAACATTATTTAAAAAATGAAATTTTAAATTCTTTTTGAATTTTAATGTTATTTAATTATGTATTAAAGGGAAAAAATGATTAATTTCTGTCAAAGCTTAATATTATATATACTTTTTAAACTGAAAAAGGGTTGTTTTGTATTTAAAAGTAGGTGTGTGTACTATATTTTTCTTGTACAGGTAGTAAAATTATTAACGAGCGGATAATGTATGATTTTTTTTTTCAAAATTTGTGTATTTTCTGTGTTTTACAATATGTATTTTTGCTTTATTTTTATTGTTGCCATCTTTAAATGCATGCTTTTGCATGATGTCTCCTAGAGTTTTTGATTCTAGGAGACAAAACACAAAAACGGGCCAATTTGGCGATTTTTTTGGAAATGCACCAAGAAGGGGATCAAAGTGCAGTTTCATTTGGGTACTCTGCAACTCAGTAGCAGAACGGTAGCAGGTACTGCATTTTTTTTTATGCCTGGTAAACAATGGTGGATCCAAGAGGTGGATCATGAGCATGTCCTCCCCCCCCCCCCTATCACCTGAACAACAGAATAATGCTAAACATTATTTAAAAAATGAAATAATTTTAAATTCTTTTTGAATTTTAATGTTATTTAATTATGTATTAAAGGGAAAAAAATGATTAATTTCTGTCAAAGCTTAATATTATATATGCTTTTTAAACTGAAAAAGGTTTGTTTTGTATTTAAAAGTAGGTGTGTGTACTACATTTTTCTTGTACAGGTAGTAAAATTATTAACGAACAGTTCATGTATGATTTTTTTTTCAACATTTGTGTATTTTCTGTGTTTTAAAATATGTATTTTTGCTTTATTTTGATTGTCGCCATCTTAAAAGGCACACTTTTGCGTGGTGTCTCCAAGAGTTTGGAAATCTGGGAGACAAACTGCTAAAACGTGCAATTTGGTGATTTTTGTTTGGAAACGCACCAAGAAGGAGATCAAGGTTTATTTAGAATATTTTTGTTGGCCATCACCCCACTCTGGGATCTGCCATTGTAAATTACGTAGTTCAGTATTACATATTTTATGATTTCATATTTTAAATTTTAAAATAAGTCTGATAAAAAAAACAAAATTAGTAAAATTCTCTTCGTAAATATACTTTGCAGAAGAGGGGGGAAGGTGCGTCAAAATCCATGTTTGCCCCGGGTGCAAAAAAGGCTAGTTTCAGCCCTGATCCAAGAAGGTGGATAATGACACCCCCCCCCCCCTGAACAACAGAAAAATGCTAAAAATTATTTAAAAAATGAGTGCAAATTAGTGATATTTTTGCGCAACCGATTGTTGATACATTTGCAAGTTTTTTACTATGAAAGGTTGTTGAAATTAAATTTTTTTTCCCTTGACCGATCAACAAATTTTGTGGGGTTTTCCCCCAAGATTGATTGACAAGTTTTGTGTTATTTTTCATGGCCAATTAATGAATTCGGGTGGGGGGGGGGTGATTCTTATCCGAATTTTTAGAAAATTTAAGGCATTAAGTTCAAAAAATTATGAAAAATCAGTCATCAGTCTGGAAATTCAGACATAAAAAATATATAACTGAAAAAGTGACAAATGGTCACCAAAAAAATTGATTTTGTCAGTTGTTCGCAGAAAAAACATTTTAATCAAAGCATCATGAATAAAACACAAATTTCATCAAAGAATCACAGAAAAACATGAATCTCATTAAAGGATTGCGAAAACTTAAATTTTGTCTAAAGATCGCGAAAACTCAAATTTTGTCAAAGGATTGCAAAAAATCAAATTTTGTCAGAGGATCGAGGAAACTCAAATTTCTTCGAAGGATCACGGAAACTCAAATTTCTTCGAAGGATCGCGGAAACTCAAATCTCTTCAAAGTATGCTGAAAACTCAAATTTCTTCGATGGATGTCGAAAACTCAGATTTCTTCGAAGGATGTCGAAAACTCAAATTTCTTCGAAGGATGTCGAAAACTCAAATTTCTTCGAAGGATGTCGAAAACTCAAATTTCTTCGAAGGATGTCGGAAACTCAAATCTCTTCGAAGGATCGCGGAAACTCAAATCTCTTCGAAGGATCGCGGAAACTCAAATCTCTTTGAAGTATGCCGAAAACTCAAATCTCTTCGAAGTATGTCGAAAACTCAAATTTCTTCGAATGATGTCGAAAACTCAAATTTCTTCGAATGATGTCGAAAACTCAAATTTCTTCGAATGATGTCGAAAACTCAAATTTCTTCGAAGGATGTCGAAAACTCAAATTTCTTCGAAGGATGTCGAAAACTCAAATTTCTTCGAAGGATGTCGAAAACTCAAATTTCTTGGAAGGATGTGGAAAACTCAAATTTCTTCGAAGGATGTCGAAAACTCAAATTTCTTCGTAGGATGCCAAAAACTTGAATTTAGTAGTCAAAGGTCCTCTTAAAAAATACAAATTTCATCAAAGGTCATCGTCGAAAAAACGCAAATTTTGTGAATGGTTCGCAGAAAAAAGTTGCGGTTTCTTTAGAAAACAGCACACACACACACATACAAATATTTGTTTATTATTATAGGTATAGTGTTTCACCCCTAGGTGATGAGAGCCCTTTGAGGCTTAATTTTAATCTTTTACCACCGGTTTTTAAAAACAGAAAATTTTCTTTAGTTGAATCGCGAAAATGCTCTGATTAAATAAGGTAAATTTTACATTACAAAATAACTGGTGAGAATAATGAAGGATTCTGAGTACCTTAAGTGGCACATATACCGATCGCTCGACCCCTAGGGGTTAATCTGAAATAATAGACTGAACTAACTTATGAAAAATTGGTTTTAACCTGAACCCAACTTGCAGGAATGTATGCTCAGCCTGAAATCGACCCGAACCAAAAACAAAGTTTACTCAACTTGCAACAAAAATAATTAGCTCCAGAAGAGGATTGATTGCTCTCCCTTCCCCCCCTCACCTATCTGCTGTAACCTTTCAGAAAATTTGTTGTAAATTTCAGATTTTGATTTTTTTTTTTTTATTCTGAATCAACTGCAAATTTAACGGTTACTTTTTGCCATAGATTGGACGAAATTCTGTTTTTTCAACAGTCAGTTTGTTAATCAAAGAAAATGCGAGGGAGTCCTGTTTTGACTATAATTTCGTTAAGGATATAATAAAACAATTTCATTCTGAAATGGATATTCATGATGCCATCAGCGAATATACATTGTTCATGCAAGTAGTTAAAAATGGAGGCACGTTAAATATTGCAAAGTTTCCTGAAATTTTTTAAAGCGAGCATAATCATACGTTTTCAATAATTTCCAAAGTTATAAATGTTGAGCTTGTGCTGTCTGTCACAATTTTACCTTCTGAAAGGAAATTCAGGGCACAAAATCGAATAAAAACTAATTTCTGAACTACATTTAACAACCCCATTGTAAGAACTCATGACATTTGATTGAAAGTTGAATAATAGACTGTATAACAGCTTGATTTTCTTCCTTATTGAAAAAATTTTGCATACTAATTATTCTGAATTGTTGATTTAAATTGCTTCAATGGTATTTTGTCATGTCCGTGTTAATGTATTACTTTAAATAGCATGTAAAATAACAGTGAATTTTAAAGATTTTTCCCTCCCCCCCCCCTTCCTCCCTTAAACAGCTCAACTCCACCTCCATTTATAAATGTTAGGAGGGAGACTCTCTTCCTAAGAAAAATTTAATTTCAAGCCCTGTCTTGACCAATTATCAAATTTTTCGACTGATTTATAAATCCTGCCATTTCGTCTTCTGACTGATTCACAAAATTACTCTGTTTTTCCTCTGTTGCATTGAAAAATTGCATGATTTTTTTATTCTGAGGTGGATAGACAATTTGATATTTTTTCCCCATCAATCGATCACAATTAATTGATTTTGCAGTTATATTCTTGCATGGAGTTGACAAATTTCTCGATTTTTCCCCTTCTCTATGACCAATTGATAAATTTCGCATTCCCTTCCCATATTCGATGAATTTTGCTATTTTTTTCCCCTCAGCCAATTAGTGAAATTCAAATTTTTTTATTGCAGCCGATTGACGTACTTTGCAATGAAATTAAATAAAAAGGGTGCATCCAAAAGAGCAGTAAGGACCACTGGGTGCATAACGTAGTTTGAAAAGGTCCACTGTGCTTTTTTATGCCCTTCCAAATTAGCCTAGAGTCAATACTATTTGTACGTTAAAATTCCTTATCTTTAAAAAAAGAATTCTATTTTATGATTCTTAACTTTTAGCGTTGCACCTGAAAAACATCAAGAAGTCCAGAAATTTTATGCAATTGCTTTTTTTTTGTGTCTCGGTACTTTAATGAAATGCAATACATTTTATTTTTTTTATATTATTTTTTTTTTATCCTTAGGATGTTCTTGAAATTCCTATGAGACCACTCTCTGAGAATGCAAACAGTGTTTCCTTGCATCGTGATTTTTAAGAGAAATCTAAGGGTAATTATAATTATGTTTATGCTAAAGAAACTACTTTTTGCAGCAGATGCTGCTTAATGTGATTATGTGTAATATCAGCCTGTTAGTGTTATCAAAATCATCATGTCCCGACCTAACAATTCATGCTAAAAGCATCGCTCTGTGTGATAAATACTTTGTTTAATGGTATTGCCTTTTCAGCAGCAGTTACAAGCGAAGTTCTGTTAAAAAGCCCTTTCAAGGCATGAATTCTAAATAAGAAAAAATGTAGCAATTTATCCCTATGAATTTTTTGTGATCACGTTGCAGATGCATGCATGACATGGGGATATGCAGTCAATTAAGGAATGTAGGTGAGTAGCTCGCAACAGCTGCTGCAAGGGCAAAGCTTCAGTAAACCTCGGAATGGGAACAAAAATTATGTACCTGCTAGCAGCGTCACGTAACCATTTATTTCGTTATCAAATAAAGTTCTAGTCAGACAATAAAGGTCAAAATTAGCACTAGCCACCGGCCACAGGTTCCAGTAAATGAGAAAAAGTGGCCAGTGAAAAATTGTCTATCAGCGGCCACCTTCCAGTCACTGTTTTACAAGGAGAGAATAAAATTTTCTTTCATTTCATCAAGGATTCTGCTTTTTTTGGGTTCCAATATATTTACATTAACATATTTATTTGGGCTGTTCAGTTTTAGATGAATATTTATAGAAATTTTACTGTTTAGTATATTTTAATAAAAAAGTGGCCACTTAAAAAACTAGTTCTACCAGCCAGTGGCCGCTAATGAAATTTCCCAGTTTTGACCTATATCAGACAACCAGTTGTGGTAAGTTGTATATTGTTCAATTATCTTTGAAAGTCAAAGGCAACGGCTACTATGAATAAAAAGCAAATAGATTTAAGTATTAAAAAAAAAAAAATTAGATTTTACATTGTTATATTTTACCTCAAATGAGCCAACACAATGCTGCAGTTCAATTAAAAATTATTCAACCTCTTATGTGCAAAATCTTTAAAAATCGAAAGATTTTAATAAAAAAAAAAGAAAAGAATGGTAATACAGAATATTACAAACTGAAGTGGAAAAGATGATGACATTTTTGTTTTCAAACAATCGGCAAAAAAGATGCAAGAGTCAGTGGTCTACTCATGTGACAAAAAGCAGATGATTTAGCAGTGAAAATGGGAGAAAAGTGGATTCGTTGCAGTTGATGGCTGGTTTCAGCATTGGCAGAAAGAGAAAACATAGATTAAAGCAGATGGCTTAGTAGAAAATAGGAAAAAGTAGATTTGTTGCTAGTGACGACTAACTTCGATATTGGAAAAAATGTGAAAGCATTGTTTAAAGCAGTTAGTATAGAAAAATGGATTTATTGCAAGTAATGCCAGCTTCAGCATTGGAGAAAACATGAAAAATAATATTTTAAGAGTCCATAGAAAACAAAAAGATGCTAATATGACAGCTACAGAAAAATTGGTAAAAGGGGAGTAGCCAAAACTTATGTTTTCATATATAGCATTTAACCCTTTCGAGGGTGGTGTCATTAAAAAAGGACACCTAATTTTGGTTGAGTTGGAAATGAGTTGATGAAAAATTAGTTGGAAATTTTGAAATGCGGTTTACAACATTGGTCGGACAATTTTCAAACATGGTACAGATATGAAAAATTCATTATTAAAATTTTCAGGGAGAATTGTAAAAAGCAAAAATTACCGAAACCCTTCAATATATTTTATCCCTTTTAAAGTCATAATTTCAACAAGGATGAGTAATACTTTTCTACATAATAGTATTACTGGACATAGTATTATCTTAAATCACTTATTCTTATCAATTGGAAGGTTTGCGAGCAGGCCTACTTGAAAAAATCCACTGTCGTTTTTTTTTCAAATTCTCTCATGCTTTCACAACTATATCATTATTTAATCTAAGTAAAATAATGAACATAATTTTAACAAGAGTTTATTAAAAGTAATTTATTTGATTTTTAATTAATTAAAGAATATTTTTAATTAATCAATTCTTGATTGAATTAAAGTTTTAGAAAATGCAAAGATAAATGCCAATTTGGGGGTGGGGTGGGGGGCTAGCTTTTTCAAGTGTTTCTCTGAAGGGCATTATTTCCACTTAGAAATATTGATTTTGAAATATATTTTAAATTTTATAACACAAATTGTGAAAATTTGGCCATTTTTTTTCTCCTCGGGTTTGCAAGAATAAAATTATACAAAATTGTAGATTTTTTTTGTTGTTTGGTTTCTGCACATGGGGCCTGAAATAAAACAGATATTGTAAAATTTTAATCTGTGTGACTGAAAATAAAGCCAAAAATGTAAAATTTTCGCTTCAAACTGTCTGCAATCTGTCTCGAATCGAAAGGTCTGTGTGACATAAAATAGCAATGGTGGTGTAAACTTTTTACAAATTTTACAGGAGCTCATTGAAATTTAATTTTTTGGTGTGTGTGTGGGGGGGGGGGAAATTGTTTTTAGAAAAAAAGTGTCATCTTTTCCAACCTTTTTTCTCTAACTGCAGTGTAGCTCAAAGAATATATTATTATTACAACAAAATATTCTGCTATTTCCAAAAAGAAAAAACGTGATTGGTTGATCCATTTAAACTGTATATTTTACATGTCAAGCTAAAAATGTTGTATATGCAACTGACAATATCTCAATAAGTTGTAATAGTTGTTGTTGTATAATAAAAATATCTGTTATACTACAAACTATGAATAATAACTGGGTAAATTCAGTTTTTATGTTACTTTATTCTTTCTATGTAAAAAAAGAAAAGAAATTGACCTACTTTTCGACACAATGAATGGTATACTGCCTTTAAAGAAAATTATAGAAAATCCAATGAAATCATAAAACCACCTTTTCTTCATAGCAAAAAGCTGGTTTTTTTTGTTGTTGTTGTTTGAAATAATATTTTGGGTGAAATCTGTAGGGTATATTGATATAAGTGCCAGGTTTCAATATGGAGAAAATCTCCATCTTGCTTCTTTGTAAAATGGTTAATAACGCTGAAACTGTTTGTAGAAACAAAGTGTAATTTTGTATATGAAGTCTTAATTTTTTTTTCTTTGTAAATTTGCAGGTTGCTATTGGAAAGTTTTATCTTTGTTAATTTTAGCTTGTATATAGAAAAATTAACAGATGTTAAATAACAGTAGGCATTAAAGGTCTGCACAGACCAAAATTTTTACAATTATTTCAAATTGTGCAGACCCAAAAAATCCAAGATAAAAAAAAAAAAAAAAATGCTAAGCTGGGGCCAAAATCATAAATCCACCTTCAGTTTCTATTTTTGAATTAGTATTCAACCATCTCAAAAGATATTTTTTCTTTCTTAAAAATTTCAAAATGGACTTTTTTTTTTTTTTTTTTTAGAATGACCCCATATCTCTCCCATGGAAATAAAATACTACAAGTGTACTTAATAAAGCTAACTGAAATAAACCACACTTTTATATGTATATACATACACATGATTATGCATAAAAATTTACTATTTTGTTCTCTTTTTGTCTAGCTTTGTGAACTGCATTTTACATCTGCTGACATTCATGAGATCCCCCTCTATACTGCAGAAAATGGAATATGTTACCTACGCTTAAGAAAAGGTGCCATTCCGTACAGTTTGATACTTTGACCAGAACACTTCTAAAACAAGATACTTCATGTAATTCTCCAGATACAAAATAAAGATCAATTTCTCTTGAGAATTTTTTTTCCAAAGTTATTTTAAACGCATTAGTTTTTGTTTGTTCCTGTTGGAACATTATTTATAAATAAAAACAGTGTAATTGATGCACTTATATATTTAATCTTACTTTGAATTTCTTTTGATGTGTATGTTATGTGTTATTTAAAAATAAATAAATCTTAAATTTATATCAAATGAGTTAATTCATGTTTGATTTGGAAATTATTAGCTATATTTGAGTATGTGAGTTTCAAAATTTGCCTTATCCAGTAAATCAAATTTTGGGAAATCGTGAAAAACCTCTGATCGTGTCCATTGGTTTTCATTGTAAACCAAGATTTTACAATGCCAGAAATACACAATAAAGCTAGTGTTTTGCAGATGGTATTGTTTTCCAGATTCATGTCCACCAGTACCAGTAGAATGGAATGACAGAGAAAACTCTATTTTTTAACTTTTAGATAAGGAGTTTTGAAACTGGTGTCCTCATTAAATTCTTATGCATGAATATTCAATAAATATTTTATTATTTCTACTTTTTATGGGATGTGAATGTACAAAGCAACATTTGAGTCATCTGTGACAATTAATTGCTTCAGAAACTTTTTTAACTTGGAAGATTTTTGTTTCGATTTATACGAAGGGTTACAGGAAGAAGCAACAACATTTTTTTTTTCTGTCATTGTTTAACCTTAATAAAACTTTCAAATAATACATTTATATTAAATGAGTAAGTTAATTGAACAGAATTTAAGTACTTTTTGTGTACGCTAATTTCAGATGTACATAGTTTGCAGCCAATCAAATAAGTTTTAGACCAATAAAGTTTATTTAAATATGTTGCATAATATGTAAAAAATAGAAATAACATAAATCTTATTTATTAAAATTTCTCAGCAGATTATGCACTAGAAATTAGGGTATTTTATTCATTTAGTAATTAAAAAATGCAGATAGTATATGTAGATTCTTAAAACAACACTTCAAGTTTAGAAACAATAAGATAAAATAGCTAACATTAATGTGATATTTTATATAGGCATAGAGATATAAAACTGAAAAAAAATCTAATTAAGATAATGTATTTTTTTCAGTTATCTACCCTAATATCTAAACAGAAAGTAACAGGAGATGGCTGTTGCTATTAAACAACAAAAAGTACATTCAAACCTCATTAACATGTACAGAATTAACCTGGTGTACTTTTAATATGAATTTTTCCTACAATGCCTGTCAAAATTAATACAACGGTTTTATTAATAATAATATAAACTATTGATGATAACATGGGGAAAAAACTTTTAATTTGCCTTGAGATTTATGTTAACGAGGTTTGACTGTATAACTACTACAATAGTATTTTAAATTTTGTTTCAATCAGAAATTTATGGATTAATAAACAAAATCAGTTAAATGTTAAACATTTTAAATATCACGAGCATTAAAGCCTTTGCTTATTCCACTTTGTGTGGATTTGTCCGCATTCAACTATTGTGACCTATGGGGATGCATAAGTCTAGGTGTTGAAAATATTTTTTCCTACACTTCCAGAGAATGTTGATCCTGTGCTGTTTAACACTTTGAGCTCTGGCGGGTAAATTTCTTCAAAATTCCAACTGTCACATTGGCACCAGTATCTTTCTAAGAAAAAATTCGGTTTAAGAAATACATGAAAAAAGGCATTAAACCTTTTTCAAATAAATTTGGTCGAATATTCCGGTGTCATTGTGACATTTTTTAATTAAAATTAAGTGGTAGAAAATTCAACCATCAGAGCTCAAGGGGTTAATGAAGCCCAATTCCATAATAAATATAAATTTATGTAAATGTTTTGAATGAAAAAAATCATAACAGCAGTGTTGTAAGAAAAAAATTATCAGAAAGTCTCAAAAAGTTATTTTCAAATACTTTGACAATTAGATTGATCAATAATTAGTAAAATATTAATTTAAATAGTTTTTCTGTCAATTTTTCTTAAATCATATTAAGATACAAATATTTCTGAGGGGGAAATCCCCTACCTTCCCTACAGTTAGGGTTTTCACAGACAATACAATCGTGAAGTATCAGCATGACATAAGACTAATAGAAAAGAAATTAACCGTAGGTGTGAAAGTTGTGAATATTAACCCCTTGAGGGACGATGGGATATATTTTATCCCACCTAAGTTTAATCGAGATTTGCACCGGAAACTTTTAAATAAATTTTATTTTTGTAACTTTGATGGAAAAAACTTGTAAAATTGCTTTTCTTTATTTTGAAACGGGATTTTTCAAAGATCCCGGTGTGAATTCAACATTACAGGAACGCAATCACTTGCCTCTCAAGGGGTTAAATGAAATTGATTTGACTTAAAAATGGGACTTGCAAAGCTGAACCTAATTCATACATTTGTTTTAGAAATATAATCTGTTATTACAGTGTGCTTCTTCAAGAGTTTTATTTTTTTGCACTTTACAGATATGAATTATCAAATATTTAACAAAGAAATTGTAATAAATATACTTATTACCACCTTCCCACGTAGTGAAAGAAGAAAAAAACTTTAAACCAGAAATTTATTTAATGAAATAAAGTATATTTCAAATCACTACTAAATAGAGGCAAGGCACATTTAATTAAATAATTTTTCTGGTTCAAAGTATTTATTTTTGGGAAAAACGGTTTATTGCCAAATATGGGTATGTGTTTGGACAGTTCGTGTGATAAAAAATGGTCTTTATTTAAACGAGGAGGGTATGATGCCCTTTGCTTTTGTACGCCTCTTGTCAAGGATCTCTGAACAGACCGAAATTCTACCTAATTAGACACCTGAATCTCCCCCCCCCCTTTCCAATAAATATGCTTAATTAAAAATATATACTCTTTTGAGTTATGAGTGTTTATACAATAGTATAACTTACTGAATTATTCATGTACCTTGGTAGAAAAAGGCCCAATTGCATTTTTCGTCTTTTAAAGTCTAATAAAATGAAAGGAATAACCTTTCATATTTTATAACGAAAAATTTAAGGGGCAAAAACTTATCAAAGCAGAACAATAATTTAGAATTAATAAAATTCTTTTAAAATATTTCTATCAAACATAATGATAAACAATAAGAGTGGTAATTGTTAGTCGAAGTATTTAAAAAATGCATTTGATTTTTTTTTTAAATCAGTTTGTTGAAAACAAGCAAACTTAATTGATTTAAAATAAAAGGCTTTAGGAAGAGGTTAAATAATAGAATTTAATAGGATTATTTAAATGAAAGAGTAGTATTTGTTAAGAAATAAAAAAATATGGAACTCTTTCTAACTCAGCTCACCCCTCCCCCTCCTTCAAAAAATAAAAATACAATTTGGATAATTTTGTTTAAATATTTTGTTTCAAACGATTGTAGTAAAGCTAATAGAAATTAAAAGAATGTATTTACATTTTTGACGCTTAAAATTTTAATGTATGTATATTTCAAAAATAAATATTCTGAAATCGCTTTCATTTATACACCCAACCAACCAATCTATAATTCATCGCTTTCTAATCAGAATTTGCTTGATAACTCATCTAAAAGTCATCGCAAGTTCATCGTTATCAAATCGTACTCCTCGGTGTTTCATCATATATTTTTCTAAAATTCATCAGATTACGATCATCCATAGATCTCAGGCCGATGAGACATTTCTGAGTAATTGCCGATGAAATTCATCCCTCTCCGATGAGAATGCGATAATCGGCCACTTATCGTGTCATCGGAATTCGATAAGCGGCCATTCAAGGGCCATATACATTTTGCTTCCAGGGAAAGATCTTGACCAAAAACAGGCTTAAAAACTGGAGAAATAAAAGGTCAAACACCACATTTCTCTGCCATATTTTTATGAAGTAGATGAGACTCACCTTAAATATGCTTGTCTCTATTATTCTATTTCTTTTATACAGATCTCTTCTAGGACTTATTTTTATAAATTTCAATCCTGAAAACTTTTTCCTTTTATTTGTTCAGCTCATCCAAAACTGTGTTAATTCTGTTTTTGGCAATTTTTACTAATTAATATCTCAAAAGGGACTGACTAAAAACTTCTGAAAACGTAGGATAATAAACATCTTTATAATATAAAGTTAAATTATAAATTTCATGACTGAGACTTAACTGGTTTTTGAATAACAGTTCACTAAAACTGCATTCCCCTTTCCTCCTTCCAGATGCATAACATTACACGTACTTTTTGCCTAGGTACGTTCAAATCGACTATAAAAACTAATTTTACGCATTGTTGCTTAGTTAAATAGGGCAGTGGCACTTTTTCCAAACTTTCTTGAAGGGTGGGGGGGGTTGATTTTATTGTGTACAGCTGAGGAGCACCTGATACAGTTTTATTCTGACTTCTTTCTAATGAAATTTTATAAAATATCTCGTTTGCATACGCCACTGCTCCTTGTGTTTTACGACATATAAACAAAACAAAAAAAAAATATTTTCTTCTATTCGTTTTTGTTTTATTCTTAATCTACAATATTACTTTTCAAAAATAAATTTTAAAAGAAATATCGAATGACACGGCTAGTTGATCTAGACGTGTGTTGGAACTCCTGAAAATATGGGCAATCCACGTAAATCATCAGTACATCTGGCAACAAAAAATGGGTGTATATCTAAAACAGTGTATAAGATACACAATAAGGCCTTAAATGCAGACAACATTGCACAAAGTTCTTCAATTTGTAAATTAAACTCCCTGCATGAAAAAAGGTGTGTAAGTGATTGTGTAGTTTATCGTGAAATATGCAGTTAATCCAATTTTTAATATAATGTTAAATAACATAATTATAATATACGATTTTTGAACTACAGTGTTAGTCCAGTGTTAGTACAGATTAGTCGGTGATACGTATTTACATTAATTTTTAACTAACTGCAAATTTTAATGAACAACGTAAACACGAAATGGGAACATTATAACAGCGGTCAAAACACTCTCGTATGATTCCTCATTCATCGTTGTGCGTTTTGTATGTCTACAGAAAAAGAAAGTGTTGATGCCAGTAATTTTTGTAATGATAATTAACATAGATTCTATCATAGTTCATAATACTGATGAGCAGAATGAATAATTTTACTATCAAACGAATCATTCGGGCCATGCACATAACAATATATTTTAATCAAATACCACCAGAAATGTAGAAAAAAAAAGAAACAAAATCATAGTTGCAAGAAATTTTGAAGATACAAATAAATTTTTTTATGAGATTTTTAAATTAATTCTTAATATAATATGAAAAATTATTTTTCGATACAAAATTTCGGTAGAAATTGAATTAGAAAAAAACAAAAACAAAGGCAGTAATGCTTTTGTGCATATCCGAATGATTCATTCGAATAGTAAAACACCGCCCCCTGAATACGAGACCTGATCGCTGACACAAAAATGACACATGTCGAAGGCGGATTTATTTTTAACGTATGTACAGTCCCTTAAATTTAGACACCATTATTTTATAAAAGACTTCTTTGATCTGAGAAAAATAAAGCGGGAAAAACTTTTAAAAAATATTTGTTCCAAAATTCAAGGTACCGTGCACACGTTAAAAACACTCTACATTCGGCAGCCGCCATTTTTATTTCAGCGCTCAGTCCTTGTACTCAAGGGGTAGTGAGTAAAATCATTCATTCTGCTCATCACAAGTTTGGAATATAAATTTGATATCAGTTGCAAAAACACAGATATTTATAAATGTTCAAATCAGAAATATAGACTTAAAATTAAAATGGTATAAGTAAGGTGTTTGTTTGCGGCACATTTATATGTATTCAGTTCAATCACAACATTTCAACACTAAAAACTTTCTAATTTTTATTTTTCATGCTGCTATTGGGAGCAGCACGATTACATGAACCCTCTTCGGATGTACAAGGAGACATGTCTGGCATTCAATACATATTTTAAATCGTACAATTTTATTTTAATATTTTTTCCGGTGGCTGTCTAATCATATATTTTTGTTGTTATTGTTTCGTGGTAAAAGATACGCAAATTGTCTCGTGCAATCGTTTTATGCATACCTGCCAACTCTTCCTCTTTTTTGTACCACAAAAATTTACAAGAAATTTCTGCCTTAATTTATCGGCAGATTACGGCGATTTGAAAAGGTAAAATTTACTATAAAATGTTTGTTCTACAAAAAAGCGTCAGATGTTGGGAGCTATGGCTTTATGTAATACACAAAGATAAATATAGAAGAAAAAACTCTCTGAATAATGTGTATTTAAATGTCAGTACTGCAAACATGTATCTATAGTTATGACACATTATTTTTAACATAATTAGTAGTACGCTTATTGGTTTCATGGAGGTCATCGGAATTATGAATTTTACAATTAAATTTTAAAAAATAATTTTTTGCGAACTTGTAGTAACATAAAAAAGGAATAGCTATCAACAGTAGGATATCCACTAAATAGTTTTCACTAAATGGTATTTCTCCTCTTATTCAATCGATGAATACAAAGATTAAATAAGGCAGATATTACTATTCAGAAATAATGGTACCAAAACAGTACGCTCCCAAACACATCCTGATATGGGCTAACAAACGCTGTCTGTTAAATACTTTCTGATTACTCCGTATTAAAAAAATTACACTGTAACAGAGAAAATTTTCTTTCAGCATTTAAAACAATTTCTATAAAAATTTATAAATGTTTAGAAATCATCTTATATGCAATGCCCCTTCAGAATTAGACAAATGTCAGACGAACGACTTTTTGAACGCTTGTGGTTTCAACAAGAAAAATAAACACCTGCGCTATCCCGGTCAGACGAGCGATCTATGAAACGTTCCCGCCACACAGAGCAGACGACATTATTCGCCACAACAGAATGATTTCCATTCGATGTTTTCAATAAGCAAAATGGATCTTCTGCATGAAATAAATGATTTTGTAATTTTATATTAGTTATTCAAGAAATTAGAAAAAAGAAATATACACAGACGGTACTAGGTTCATCCTATTTTAAGTAATCGGTAGAAAATTAACTTTGCTGTACACAAAATTTTACAAAAAAAAAAAGAAAAAGAAAAAAAGAAAGAAAGGAAAGAAAACGGAACGGCCACTTTACCAAACTTAACTATATTTGCTTCAAAAATAGCAAGGAAGATAGATTTCCTTTTAACGAGGTTTATCAGATTTGAACCGGTATATCAGATTTGAATCAAATCGAATAATTCTGCATGAAAAACCCATTTATCTACATTAAAGGGGAACTATCACCCGTTACCCCCCTTTATATTTAACCAATAAACCTCCCAACCTAATCAAGGTAGTTCCTTCACATAATAAACTGGTGTACTAAATTTGGAGCAAATCGAATAATTCTGCATGAAAAACATATTTATCTAATTTAAAGGGGGCGGGGGACTAGCCCTCTTTTCCCGATTTATACTTAACTAATGAACCTCCAACTCTAATCAGGGAAGCTCCTTAACATAATAAACCGGTATACCAAATTTGGAGCAAATCGAATAATTCTGCATGAAAAACCCATTTATCTAAATTAAAGGGGAGTCTAGACCCCCCCCCCCCTCTTTTCCAACTTTATAATTAACCAATGAACCCCCAAAACTAATCAGAGGAGAGCTTTATCGGAATGAACGTAGACAAATTTTTTCAAGCAAATCGGATAAATCTGCATAAAAAAAAACATTTATCTAAATTAAAGTTGGAATTAGCCCTCCATTGTCTCCCTTTATACTTAACCAATGAATCCCCAAAACTAATCAGGGAAGCGCCTTATCAGAATGAAACTAGAAAAAAAAATTAAAGCAAATCGGATATTTCCATCAAGAGTTATCGCGTTATGTACGTAACAGAACCGGCGGGCACATTAGTTCTCAAGCTTTGATAGCCTGTGAACTAAGAAAATAAAAAATAAATTACAGTATTTTTAAAACTACATGCTCGCAGTAAATAGAACAGGTACCGGATATGACCACAGAGGCTCTGTTTTGCTGTCTCCTTTCCCATACTGGATTTTCAAAACCAGATATAACTTGTAATGATTTTAATTTCAAAGAATTATTATTAAGAATTCATTATTATTAAGAAATGCAACATTTGCTGTCTATTTAGGTCCCCGTCACAAAAATCCATTTAATAAAACAGGCTTCTCAAAAATCGTAATTATAAAACAGGCCCTTTCACAAAATTATATTCCATAAAAACATGCTATTAATTAATTATTTTAACATTGTTAGGTTTAAAAATCTGTAATTTGTAAAAAAACAAGTTCCCCCGAAACGAAAACTTTAGCATTTACTTTTCGCAAAATGCCTCCTTCGCCCCCTACCCCGCAAAGAAAAACCCCTGCAATTATCCATGAATTTAATTTAGTGTACATACTAGGACAAAATAGTATTATTATTAGTAGTATTTGATAAAGATTACATTCAGTTTTTCCTTATAATAATACTTTACTATTTAAATACTTTTCTTATAAAACGTTAACTTGCAACATTAGCATAATTTTAAATGATTTTTTAGGTGCGTTCGTAATTATATAAATACGTAGCACCTATAGTCGTCGTTCAGTCCGTCTGTCCGCATATAACAGAGCAAAAACAATAGCCTGAAATTTTGAATATATAATTGTTGCAAAAGTTTGTCGAGTCTTTTCAAATTTTATGAAAATCGGATGTATAGTTTAATGACAGGGATAGTCAAAAGTTTTTCGTCAGATTACGGCCAATGGGAAAAAAAATATTGCAAATGCATTTTAATGTTACAGCCTTCCGAATGGTCTGAAATTTTAAATATATAATTTTTGCAAAATCTTGTCGAGTCGTTTCAAATTTTATGTAAATCGGATGTATAGATTAATGACAGAGACAGTCAAAATCTTCCGTTACATTACGGCCAATGGGAAAAAAATTATTGCAAGTGTATTTTAATGATGTTACAGTCTTTCGAACAGAATGAAATTTATATGCACTTATAAAATGCACTCAAATATACAATCAGTACAATTCGGTGCAAAAAATATTTATAAAACTATTTATATTACGAATGCACCTCATTTACCACGTTTGACGAGCAATTTCCAACTTGTTTGTTTATATGAAACAAAATTAATTCATATAATTTATCGATAACTTCCTAATCTTCTTTAGATTTTTCTAATTTTTATTTTTATTATTATTATTTTTTTTTTTTTTTGTAAATCAGGGATGCCTTTAACCAAGTTATTATATTTTAATTTTTATCTTTATATAATGTAAGCATGAGGTGTCCAACTATATTGAACACTTTTGTATTTCAAAAATTAGTTAATCTACGTGTATTAAATCCATTTTAAATTCTAGCGAAAAAATTCGATACGCAACCAAAACCAACAACTTACGAATCACTGATAAAAAAACTTAATGCCAGCGTCAAAACTTCGGTTCGTCTGGATAACATAGAAGAAACAAAAGACTTGAGCACGCCACCAGCTCCCAGCGAGTTGGGGGAAACGCCGAGCCTCGACGTGCAGCTTTTCGGAATTTTTACCGCAACGATTTGTGGGCGCTCGTCTGAACAGACCAGAAGATTCGTCTGCTCTCAAGAGAGAGCGTCGAAAATGCTGATTTTCAAAATCGCTCGTCTGACATCTGCCTTATAGTTAAATGCTAAAATTAAATCATAAAATTCTCTTTAAAAAATACTGCATTATTTTCTCTCTCCAACGGCAGCGCAAGTGGAAGCTTTATGGGTTGTACGTTACTTAGAATTTCCGTGGTATATAACAACACCATTGCAAATTTGAAATTTTCTATTCAATATTTAAATAGCAGTTTTATCAACCAGCTTATTTAATCGTAGATTTTTAACCCCTTGAGAGGCAAGCAATTGCGTTAGTGTAATGCTGAATTCCCACCGGAAAATTAAAAATATACATATTTCAAAATAAGGAATTGCAATTTGACTGCATTTTTCCACCAAAGTTAGAAAAGTAAAATTTCGTAATTTTTTACTGGTATAAATCTTCATTAATCGTAGGTGGGATAAAATATATCGCACCGCCCCTCAAGGGGTTGAATGCTTTTTCTGCTTTAAATGCTTTTTCTTTGAGAAATAATGAAACGTTTTGGTACAACTGTACTCGTCCTTAATTTTTATGCAAGATTTTAGTTCTTATTTTTTCATGAATACTATATTAACAGAGTTCGTGATGGTACCGCTATTTTCAAGGTGAAACATCAGTATTTTTATATATATATATAAATATAAATCTAGTTCAAACGCGCGAAATTTCGCCTTATTTAAAGGAAATAATTTCTATAGGAAAATACTAGTACCGAAGAATTTCCTGGTTTTGAAATTCAAGGACCGTACAAACCCTGTTAACGCCTTAAAGGTCGACTTAAATTACGGTTTAAAAATTAAAATTGCTTATTGGCGCCACGCTTTTAAAAAGAAATATTCACCTTATTTAATGAGAGGTAAAATGATAACATAATAAAGCCAATTACACTATTTTATAAAATTGGTGGGAATTAAACAATCTGAATAGAAGACTCAGTCCTTGAATATCACAGGAGCTAAACTTAAAGGGTTAAAGGAATGTATCGCCACATAATTAGTAAAGAAGAAAAATATGACGACAAAAATAATTATATCGATAATGAAGCAAAAAATTCAATTGAACGAAAATAATTATACTCGTTTTTTAAATCATTTTGTGTCTGTAATCAAAATAATACTACGCAAATTTATAGTTATCATTTGTCTGTGCTTGCTTTTAATTGTATGCGTTTTAACTGTAATGGTAGTGCATGTCTGTCACTTTATGATTTTTCATCATTTAGTAGAAAAAAAAGGCGACCGCCAGTTCGAGTAAATTCCATTTATTGGTAAATAAAATACTATTGGGAAATTTTAGGGAAATAGGACACGGCAGCTAAAGTATCTAAAGGGTGTCCCAAAATCCACGCAAGAAGTCATTTTGGTTGAAAACAAGGTTTCTAATTGAAAATTGTAATATTTTTATTGATTCATAAAGTATAAATTATAGGGTTTCGTATGGAATAGCATATCGGGTAAATGATATGTACGGCTATGCTGGGTGCCCCCAAAATCACTCAAGATTTGAATTTTGCGCCATTTGTGTCTAAATTGTAAGACATGGATGTGCACGATACGTTGTTAACAACATGATGCCACATGCCATACAGCCCGATCAATAATTCAATTACTGCAAAAGTCATTTCCTGGAAGTATAATTTCCCGTTTTCTTGATCAGAATTTGCCTCCCAAATCATGCCATTTAACGCCATTGTAGATTTTTCATTGGGGTGTTTTGAAGCCCAAGATTTACGACAACAAGCACACGACCACTCACGCCATGAAGGAGGAAATGGAGCGGTGTATCAACCAAATTAAGCCACATTTATCAGTGGTGGAAAATTGGCGCAGAGGTGGAGCCTATTGACACCACTAAATTGTAGTAGTATTTTGCCTCTTATCTAATGATCAAATTTCTGAGTTTTTATTAAACTGAATAATACCATAAAAGTTTAGCGGTGTCAATAGGCTCCACCTCTGCGCCAATTTTCCACCACTGCATTTATGCAAAAGGGTCATGGAAAACTTCACCAAAACTGTGCGTATGTACCAGCAAAGCCGTGGAGGCCATTTATTCGATATGCTCCAAGGGTGTGAAACTGCGGTCCGTAGGATACCACTAAAATTTTATAGTTATCTTTGCCTTATTTAACAGTCGAATTTCTGAGATTCAACTTGTAGATTATTTCTTTAAAATTTTTGTGGTATTTGGCGCGCCACAGTTTGACACCCCCTGTGCTATGCCATACGTAACCCTATATTTTGTACTGCCTGAATCAATAAAAAATTTACAATTTTTAATTATAAACCTGTGTTTTCTATCGAAATTACTTCTTGTGTGTATTTTGGGGCATACTATAGAAGACAGGAAGCGTTACCCTAATGCATAGCTGCCAGCGTTTCCGCTTTTTTCCTACCACTATTTTTTTATCAAAAAAATTTGCATTATATAATCGTATGTTTTAGATGATTAAATAAGACAAAATACACTTTTAAAGAATAGTGGTAGGAAAAAAGGGTAAAGCAGCTATGCTAATGCTTTTTACATAGGTTAATGGAAAATATAGCTCGTTTATGATATTGACAGTGGGGTACGGTTTTTTATTCTGATTTCTTGATTGGCATCAATTTTCTGAAATGGTGAAATCCCCCTTGTTTTCGCCTTAATTAAAATGTCATTAAATAAGCCGAATTTTACTATTTCAAAAAAGTGGTGCCAATAAAGATATCTGAATTTTAAAAAAGAAGCCCAATGGCAACACTGCTTGTTTAATATCAGAAAAACTGTAATTACATTTTTCATTCACCGTTTTAGCCGATCGGTTGGCACTCTCCCCCCTCTTGTCACATTTCACGCTATATTACAGAAACGTATACTTGCAGATCAGAAACAAATCATTGCGTTATAGATCATATTTAAACTTTTATTTTTAAACTTTAACTATGTGTTTTAATTACATTTGTGAGCATAACTATAAAAATGATTCGTGTACTTATTTTGTTTGAAATAAGATTAAGGTTTACAACAAAAAACCTAATTAATATATAATAGTAATAAAATATTAATATGAAAGGGCAATTGAAAACAGTGGTATTTTGGAATTACAAACGGAATTTAATATATTTGGCTTTAAATCTTATTCTTACTTTATAAATGCAAAATACTTTTATTTTAAAATGGCTTCAAAATGTAATCTGCTGATTTTTAATGCTTTATTTTAACCAAAATGTGTGATGTCACATTTCTTCTTACTCCCATCCCCTTGTCACAAACTGTCACAATTTCACGAGCACTCCTCCCCCTCCAAGCGCGACATCATTTGCGGACAGCCCGAAAGGTTATTAATCACAACAATTCCTATCTAATAAATCAAGGTTCTTCTATCATAAGGTTGTTCCATTTGAAGGATAGCCAATCAGAGTAGAGCAGGACTGAAACGTCAAGTGGCGGACAAGATTGGAGATCGACCAGCCGTCATAAAGTAAATGGATGCGTAAGAGAACGGAATATGAAGTAAAATAAATTTTTAAAAAGCAGATCTTCGAAAGTAAATTGAACGAAATCATTTTCCTTAAAATAATTTGTTTAAACACTGATTGGAGTTAATTAAATATAAAATGCATGATGGTTAAATAATATCACGATACGTTTGTTTACATTCAAATACTTGAATAAATTCACAAAAAAAAATACATTTTTAATGTGTAAAAATACAAATGAAAACTTTTAAACTATTGTAAAATAAAATGAATAAATGAATCATATGAATATGATTACAAAGCAGTAATATAAAAAAGACTAGTATTATCAAACAGAATAAATTAAACAAAACTCACATATTAAAACTTTTAACAATAATGCATTGTCCAATTACTAGATATAAGTTTTCAAAAAATTTCGAATGTCACTATGCTTATTCAGGATCAAAATAATACAATAATATTGCTCTATAATTAAACTAATTCCATTATGTAAAAAAATATGTACTATGCATATTTTTTTACATTATAATATTCAAATAACAATATCGTAAAATTTAAAACAACTTCAGCAATAAAATATCCATGTTATCTTATAAAACACATCAAATATAACATTTCTCCATACAAATAGGAAACAATAGAAAAAAATATATGGGGGTATACAGATTTAACAATGTGCTAACAGTTTTCAAAAAATAGAAAAGAAAAAAAAGTAAGAACCAATATCATATTTTCAATAATGCATGTGAATAATACTTTTTACACACTATCATGTTGTAAAATCATTGATCTTCATTATTAATAATCAAAATTAAATTTTTACATTATTTAGTGTCAAATGCACATCAATGTGATTCAAATATCTGTAGCAATATGTATATATATATACACAGAGCTTAGTTTCTAGTAAAAAAGAAAAAAAAGTACAGGAGCTCTGATATTCTGTAGTAATAACCGTCCCCTCCACCCGCATATTTATATTTCTTATAATATTTGCAAAATTTAAATCAATTTCGTCTTCAGGATAGAAATTTTAATTTTTTTTTCTTACTATATCTATATTCATTTATATCTAAGAAAAAATTATAAATGAGCATTGCAAAAACATTAAAAGCAGAAGTGGAGATTTTTCAGAAAATTCTACTCGCCAAGGATTTCTTTGTATCAATCGGTGGGCTTCAGTGCACAACATTTATAAGCTCCGGTGGGTTCCGACTAATTAAATATTCACTAAAAATAAAGAAGCACTGAAGCTGCGCTCCTTTGAACTTCGGTGCAAATTAAGCACCGCATGAATCTAAAAAGTTGATCGAAAAGAATATTTTTAAAATTCGAACAAAAAGCAGTAAGTAAAAACGGTAAATAAGGTTGTGATTAATTCTGCCATTCCTCACCGCTGTTCGGAATTCATCCATACAGTAAGTCATTGAGTCTATATTTGAGAGGCTGGATGTAAGGTAATGAAATGTATCAAACAGGTATGCTCTAACGTTTGCGACAAAATACGTCACACAAGTAAGCAAAGGGCCGGTGTAACCATAGGACAAACGAGCCGCAACAATCGGGGTCTTATTAGGAGCCCCGAGTCTCTCTATTCAATTCAAAATATCGTTTTCTCTGTATAAAATAATGTTTTTGCTCTAGATTTGTTTTTAAACGTTTATTCGAGAGAAAAAGCTAATATTAAGTTTATTTCTTGCAGGCGAAGTTGATATAAATGTCAACGGATGCACTGATTCGGCAATTTCAAAACTAATCGTGGGATAGAGGTCTGTACGTGCTGCAATCTCCAGGCCTGATCCAAATCTTGGACCGGCCCGATGTAAAAGCCAGTGTTCAGATACGATGTAACTGTCCGATGCCTATCTCTACGCTCGACATGTTACGTACCTCTATTGATATTGTCAAACTAACATCATCGGCTCGTGCAGTACATTTATAATTATTCTCGCGAAAATCATATCCATTGAAAAGGTTTCATATTTTATCGGCTTCGTTTATTTATTTTATATCGAGCAGTCGAGTCTCTTAATTTTTTTGTCGGCCCGGCTCGTTTATTTTATTTATCGGCATGGCCCGTTAGGAGATATCCTAATTCTGTCGGCTCAGCTCGTCTGAAAGTTTGCCTTCATTTTGACAGCCAGGTACGGGCCCGTGCTGACCTCTACAGTGGACGCACAAAATATTTAAAATATTGTAAATGATAGAAGAATTTGCAAAATTAAAATTAATTGTGCACATTATGTGGGAAATTAGTGGCATTTTCCTTATTAAACACAATTCTATGTCATCTACAAATTAAAAATAAATTTCATTAGTCTAGTATTGCGGTATATATGTTGGGCCCCGCTAACTGCTTTCACAGAACCCCACGCGACGCTGCGCCAGCCGTGTGTAAGCGCTTTGATATTAATTTATACAGAGAATTAGAGTTGGGAGGAAAAGAAAATATAATTTAGGCATCGTTTTTCGGAAACGCCGTTCCTGTGGGCTCCGGAACGCAGTATTTATGAGCTCCGGTGAATTCCGACAAATATTTAAGTATTAATTAAAAACCAAGAAGTACTGGAGCTGAGCTCTGGTAAGCTCCAGTGCAAATTAAGCATTGCTGTATGTGAAACAGTTGCGCCTAATTCTGACATTCCTCATCGCCGTTTTGAAACCATTAGAAAAAACCTACACATGTCACACTGTGTCACATACGAAAGCGCTTTGGTAGGAAAGAACGCAAAAGATTGGAGATTGGAGAGAAAGAAAAAGAAAATTTAGGATTTTTTAGAAACATTATTTCCGCTGTGCTCCGGAGTGAGTGCTAGTAAATTCAGACTAATATTTAAATTTCCACTAAAAACAAATCAGTAGCGGAGCTGCACTGCTTATAGGTTATTATTTGAACCCTACACTAACATTAATTTTCATGTTAAATTTCTGTTTCATTTTATTAATCAGAGTAAAAACCAGTTAATCTCGAACATAATATTTAATAAAATCAATATTATCGTTATCCTATTGTACGTCAGCTGTTAGCTAGATACGAAGTGCATGTAGCTGCATCCGCAGCCAATGTACAACAGATCTACGAAAAATTGAGAAAATCGCACAAAAATCCTTATCACAGCGCCCCATGTCTGAAGTTTGGTTCAAATGTATGCATAACTTCATATACTTTCCGATGATATAATGAGACACACATAGATAAGGACAGACAGATATTTTGTAAAAACATGTTTTTCGGGTTATCTGAACCTTAAAACGTGCATATCCGTCAAAAACCGGAAATCGAACAAAATTTCGACTACAATACTTTCTTCTATTATAGATAATGGAAAGTAAAAAAAAAAAAGTAATGCTAAAGCAAATATTTTAATAGGGGAAATTTTTTTAAAAAAAGGTAAAAAAAAAATCACAATAACAAAAGAACATTTTTTATGCAATTATTGACTTTTTTTAAAATTTTGCTGCGATTTTTCCGTATGAGTAAAATGGATCCGGCTTTATTTTTTTTTAGCACAATATATTAAATCTTGTCATGTTTTCAATAAAATTTATTCTGAGTTCGTGCAGAGATTTTTGCATTTTTTGTGAATTTTTTATGTGATTTTTAGAGTTTTCTAATGTTCCGTGGCATTTTTTTTTTGTTGAGATTTGTAAAAGGATCTCGGTTACCAAATATAATAAATTTTCTCCTCTGCGAGTTTTGAACTTTGAACCTTTCCCCCCCCCCCCCTATTTGATGGCGATTTGTCTGCATTAGTGAAAGAAATCCGGTTTTAATCTTTTAGTCCTATATGGTAAATGCTGTCCTCTTTTTTCCCCCCTTTCATTAAAGTTTATAAGGAATTTCTCGAGATTCTTTTATGCAATTTTTAGAGATTTTCGTGTTCTGCAGAGATTTTTTGACATTCGTAAAAGTAATTCGGTTTTAGAACTGCAGCATAATATAGTAAATTTTGTCCTCTGCGATTTTAGTGTTTTTCGTTGCGATTTTCCAGAATAATAATCGGCAGTTAACAAAATACTGTGCATTTCGACGCCCGGATTTGAGACTGTGAACTGTATTGTTAAATCTGTATAGTGTTCTCCGAAAGTTATTAGAACACCTTGATATGGCGCATTTACTAGGTTTTGTTTCCAAAAAGTCTGTTCAAATAATAGAATAATTAAAATCAGTCGCAGAATGAAGCTTCCAAAGCAGAACAGCATTAAATACTTTTGAAACGAGCGGAGCGAGGCGAATCTGTCCGCCACGTGACATAATGCGCGAGCAGTTAAGAAATCTTTACAGTTGGCGCATCGCACGAATGGTACCCCCCTGTAATAAATTTTCGTTTACTTATTTTTTCTTTCCTGCCGTATCGATAACAGCATGATTACGTGAAGCATAATGTAACATTCAAGCTGCAACTATCGAGAAAAAATAATTTAATATATAAATGTTTCAAATATTTTTCCAGTGTGCGTTAAAAAAATTTTAAAGTCTTGCTTCGTGTTAGTGGATCGATTTTTGCTCAAATCCCATTATGCAATCGCAGACATGTCATTGTAAAAATTTATCGTTGTGACAGATTATTTTCAACGTAATTCAACAACTGAACGGTACTTTTAATATAGTCTGATTTGCGATTAACTGATGCAAATATTTTCTATCGGAAATCGTAGGAGCCAAAAACAGGAAAAGCTATCAGCTACGTAATTTATTGTTCAATACTTTTAATCGAAGAATCCCACGAATAAATAAGGCAAATATTGTTAATCAGAATAATATTACCAAAACAATAAGCCCTAAAACGCATTCTAATTTAGTGTAACACACGCTGTCTATTAAAAAAATTCTGAGTAATCCATAGTAAAGAATTAGACTATAATAATGAAAGTTTTGTTTTACCAATTAAGAATTTTGATATAAAAAAGTCTCTTGTGCGCAATTGAATTGCTCCTTTGAAGTAAAAAATGAAACCAAAAATAAAATTATAAAATTTTCTTTAACAAATAAAGTGTGATTTTTACTGAGAAACGGCAGTACAAGAGACGTTTTCAAGATGCGAACACTTTTAATAATTTCTGCGAAGTGTGGCAACACTAATGTCTATTTAATATTTAAATAGCAGACTTGTCAACTATTTTTTTCAATCGCAGACTTTTAAATATTTCTCTGTTATTAAATGAAGTAACATAAAGAAACATTTTTGAAGAACAGTACCCATTACTGTGAGTTCACGCAGTTTTTTAGATTTTTTTTTTTTTTTTTTTTTTTTTTTTTTACAAGAAAGAATTCATATGAAAGAAATGTATCGTCATTGAATTGGCAAAGAAGGAAAATATCACATCAATCAAAGTGATATCGGTAACAAAGCAAAAGCATCATCTGATTGAAAATAACTATTCTATTATTTTTGTTGTTGTTGTTGTTGTTTTTAAACATTTTGTGCTTGCAGTTCGAATAATACTACGTATCTTTACATTTGCCATTAATCTGGGATTGGTTTTATTATTGTTGCGTCAGTGACATGAACTGAACTGAACTGATGTTTTCCTTGAGAAAGAAACTGAAACTTCTCCGTTATTCTATTGTTTGTTTTGATGTTGTAATGTGGTGTTTTCTGTGTGATCGTAAATTAAATGTTCTTTATTTAAAAGTGAAGGAATTTATTCTAATTAGGACGGCTATAATATATCGGGTAGATATCCGTCAACGAATCTGTAGTATATTTTTAATACAATATTACTATTCTGATCCGTAAATCTGTGTAAAACATTGTTTTCGGTTGTTTCTCCAACACTATTGCATGCATATAGTAATGCTGGTATACGTTTTTTCATTTACTGTTTTACGTTTTACCATTCAATAATATAAAAATAGGACGAACAGCACTTAGCGCAAATTCCAAATATTGGCGTGAAAGCTAACAAAAGACACTTTTTTTTTTATAAATTGTATTTTTGGTACTGTTCGGTTAGCCGGGCGCCAGTGTTTTATATACATATTTATATACATACATATATGTAAATATACATATATGTATATTTACATATATGTATATTTATTTACATTATGTATGTTTATTTACATGTATGTTACATTACATATATGTATATTTATTTTTGTATTTTTGTATCAATTGTATTGTTATAAATTTAGAATTTTTTTAGAAACCGTTCTTACAGGATCCATTAAAAATTTTTAACTATTGTCTGTCACTAAATTAGGCTCTGATTACTAGTCAGAAATTCTGGTACATACTTTGGAGGATGAAACTTGCTGAATCGGCAACACTGAATGGTAGGCAGGATTTTTCATTTACATTTGTTTAACATATTTTAACCCCTTGGGGACGAGCGGCACGTATACGTGCCGCATGAAGCGCTCAGAATCCTTGTTATTCCTCACCAGTAAAATTTTACTGTAAAATTTGCCTTATTTAATCAGCGCATTTTCTCGATTCAAGAAGATACAAATTTCTGTCTTTAAAAAACGGTGACGAAAGATTAAAAATTTCGTAAAAGGCTCCCGTCCCGAAGGTGTTAAACCCTGGGTAAACTACATCCCCTCAATTTATTCACATGTCGTAAGAAACTGATGATTTCGATAAAGAATCTGTGTCAAAACACCAGTCTAAATTTCCAAGATCAGTAGCTCGAACAAAAGAATTAAATGTAGTTGCATTTTAGATATGTTTAGGCAGGTCTTTTTTTTTCTAAACGCTTATTTAATAATAGAAACCGGAAAAAGTATTTAATCAATAATAAAAAATTTTGATGTGCCACTCAAAACAGCTTACACTACATTTCATAGGATCATGGTAGAATCCAGTCGTTCTAGACTGATTGAAATTTTTTGAATAAATTGAAAGAAATTTACATTTGCCTATCTGCCAACCTTCCATTAATCTTCCGTAATATCTAAATTAATTGGACCCGGGTTATCAACTTTAGAACCGGAAAATGTATTTCGTGATTCTTCATTTACTTAAATCAATGTTTCTACTTGGAACATATTAAATTTTGTCTTTAAAAGAATTTTCTGGTTCGAAACGCATTAAACCAGGGACAAATTAACGCACCTATTACGGAAGATTAGTTTGAGTTTGGCACCTATGCACAGTGTTGTCAGATTGGGGACTTTTTTAATTCAAATTATTTGACTGTCACCACTTTTTAAAAATAGTACAATTCGTCTTATTTTTCAGAATTTGTAATCCATTTTTAAATATGCCGAATATATCTATTTCAAAAAAGCGGTGACAATCAGCAATCTCGGGACAAAAAAAGTCCCCAATCTGGCAACACTACCTATGCATTTGTTCGCATAACTCCTTGAGCGGCGGTGGGATAATTTCCCACCTACGATTAATAAAGTTTTGCACCAGAAAAAAATTATTAAATTTTTATAACTTTGGCGAAAAAAAAGTCGTAAAATTGCTTTACCTTATTTTGCAATAAATTTTTTTGAAGATACCGGTGTCATTCCACATTACAGAAACACGATTATTTGCCGCTGAAAACAGCATATAAATATATAAGGGCACGAGTTTCAAAATTCGCATTATTCAAAATTTAAAAAATCGTGTTTTTTCTATCAGTCTATTTTATTGATAAACAAACCAGTAGTGAAGGAACACAACAATATGCAAAATAAAACTGATTTTATCTTTTCTTTCTGCCAGTGTAAAATATTCGTTTACAATGAAAACCAAAGGACGAAGTTGGAGGTTTTTTTCGATTTAACCCCTTCGGGACGGGAGCCTTTTACGAAATTTCTAATCTTTTGTCACCGTTTTTTAAAAACAGAAATTTGTGTCTTCTTGAATCGAGAAAATTCGCTAATTAAAGAAGGCAAATTTTACAGTAAAATTTTACTGGTGAGGAAAAACACTGAGCGCTTCATGCGTCATGTATACGTGTCGCTCGTTCCCAAGGGGTTAAGAAATTTTTATTTTCTGGATAAGGCGAGTTTTGAAGCTCACGTACACGTATGTATTTCTACAGCATAAATTTGTATCAAAATTATCTTTGGCTTTAAATTAGTAAAAAAGCTTAGACACGGTTTACGGGTTCCTACAGGTCAGGGAATTTCTCTGAATTTAGGTTGGATCTATGCAGTACTTACTGAGATAATTACTCAATTTATGCAATCGCGCGATTACTTAACCCCTTCAAGGGTGGTGGTTTATGTTTTGACAACTTCAATATAATCCCTAAATGCCACATTGGAACCAAAATATTAGAATGAAAATTTTCGTTTCATTAAGTACTTGCACAAAAGCTTTTGCTTATTTCGAAATAAATTTGTTTGTAAATTCTGATGTCATTCACTTATCTCAGTATTTTACGAATAGCGTACGACCTTGTCACTGAAAAAGTTATCTCGCGACTTTCTATAAGAAAACACTGGTATTTTCTTTGTATCTGCCGGCAGCCTGTTAAAATACAGCTTATTTTGTCCCAAACAGTTCAATTCTGCTTAGTGATAGACAGGATTAATAATTTTACTACTCGAATAAAAAATTCGGGCATGAGCAAAAACAAAGCTTCCAACCTTCCTACATACTTTTAATAAATTACCATCAGTAATTTTTTATTAAAAAATCATAGTTGCAATCTTCATGATACCCTTTCAAGAGCAAAAAGTTATTTTATTCATAAAATGCTGAAATCATTGAGACACACCAGAATTTACAAAGATATTTACTTAAAAACATGTTTTTTTTTTTTTTTTTTTTTGATGTGCTAAATATAAGGAAACTTTTCATTTCAAAATTCAGGAGCCAATGTAGGATTTAGGAATTAAAATAAAGTGGTCCAAAAATGGACCACCGCCGCTGCCATCGAAATATTCAAGGCCAGAGGGTGCGAGTTGTGACTTCATCACTAATCGACCGACTTCTCACAAGTTTTGGAATTCACACCGGAAAGTTTTGAATAACAATTTTCTTTTACTTTATTTGTGGAATATCTATCATGTTATAAAACACCTATTATAAAATATAAAGTTATAAAATACCTATTTAAACTTATTGGTGAGAATTTGGAATTCCCCAATAAAAAATCAGCCAGATGCGGCAACACAATGGTATTCCGAATCTAGCTGAATTTTTATTTATGCGGTTTTATGAATTTAACTGTTTGCATAATTGCATTTTTTTTCACATAATTTAAATAATAAACATTCTCGTAAAGTACAATAGAAAGAAGCATGAGTGAACCGATTTCTGAGTATTGAAACTGTTGGCAGGTGAGTGCACATTCTATTCATCATTTCGCACAACTGCAAAGTTATACAACCACTTTTGAAATTAAATTACTTCTTATATTAAAGGTGTCTCAGGAAGCGGAAAATAACAATAGTGTATGAGATGTAAATTTCCGATTGGGCGAAAAATATCTGGACCGGGATCTGAGGATTTGAATCAGGGATCCTTGTCCGAATCCTGATTCGGAAATTTTTCGCCCAGTTGGAAATTTACATCTCATATGATTTATTTAGCAATTAGAATAATTGTGTTAAAAGTAGTCAAAAACTATAGTGTAGTTCCACATTCACTTTCTTCTCTTTTCACAGGTGTAATACATTCTTAATTACAACACAAATCTTATTACTTATAATACTGTCAAGAAGTAATCAACAAACTAAGCAGTCGCTCTCTTCTTTCCATAATATCTCATCTTGGGTAATATCCTTCTATATATATAAAAAAGTTACGATTTGGAAATGGACCAATAAAAATCTGCGTAGGTACCGCGAAACGCATGTGATTGGTCAGAGCTTTCTGACGTTAATAAGGGGGGGGGGGATTACCGGGGAGGAGGTTGGCACTGTCGCTAAACGTCGCCAAGTTTATCGCCAAACTTGCGACCAAAATTAGCCTCCAAAAGTGGCGCCAACTTGACTCTATTTCCAGCATTTCGCCAAATTTCCATAGACTCCCATTGAAATCCAATAGCGTTTGCTTACTTGCAGAAAATCAACAGATTGAGATATTTCAATGCAACAAAAACTAATATTAGCTTATGAACAGAGCTTAATTGAACTATTTGGATTATTTGTAAGCACAAACACTAAATATTTACAATATTAGTGACACTATATATATAGTTATGTATTTGATTATTCTTATAATTATGAAACTCTGTAAGCTCTAAAGATTATGTGCTTGGAGATAAGGAAATAAAATTGTCAGGATTTGGGGAGGAGCGCGTTTTTAGCAAGCGGAATCTAAATTGAATGCATAGAAATAAGGGATCGCGAAGCGATCCAGAATGGCAACGCGAAACAATTACGTTTGGGTTGGCTAGAAAATAGGGATTGTTTCGCGATACCGAATGGAATCGCGAAGCGATTACGGCGATTTTACAACGATTTCAGCGATTACCGTTGGTGAGCGTAGCGAGCAGGGGGGCGAAACCCTCCTAGTATTATATAAAATGCAAAGCAATAATCGATATAAAAGAATAGGTATGGAATCCTCTGTAATCTCTTAGCAACCCACAATTTTGAAAACTTTTCTCCTATCGTTTGAAACTTTCAGGATAAGCAACCTGAAACCTCATGAACAAACAGATGCACTAATTTTAATTTAGTTAAGAATCCGAACAATATTTAAATGCATTTTTTATAATTTTTTGATATTTTTTATTACAGTTTTTTTCTAAGTAACTTTTCTTATAGTTATTTTATTCTGGATAATTTATAGCATGTGAATGGCGATTATATATTTTTACTTCATATATCCTAATCCATTTCACTGTTAAGGGGATAGTGGACTTCACTAAATTCGACTAATAATCGATTTTGTTAATTTGGAGAATTATAGAAATAGATGCTCAAACGCACCTGATACAAAAAGATTGCTTCATTACTTTCGCATCTTCGAGGAGATACAAGCTTTTATATTTGGGAAACTGTATATATTCATGCAATTTTTTTTGTTACTTAAAAGGTTGATTTCTTAACCCTCTGTCTACCAGAAGGGTCCAATGGACCCGACATGTACATTCAAAATATTTATTCAAACCAGAAATTTCTTCAAAACAAACTAAATGTATAAATCAGACAATAATAAGTTAAATAAACAAATTAAATAGTTTTAAGTAAAAATTCTGGTGTAGAATGTTTTTATGAAACTTGAGTAAAATTTCCGGTAGTTCTAGGGGTAACCCCTTAACAGCGACATTTACTTTTTTACAAAAAAATTAAAAATGGGGGATGGACACCACTTTTTCCATACTAAGATATTTACCTTACTTAATCGAAAATTATCTGACAATCAGTAAAGATAAATTTATAGTTACAAATTAGTGGTATCAAAATACTTTTAATATCGAAGCAAGTAAAGCGTTCTTTCTCGAATCCAGTTCGGGCCACACTGTTAAGGGGTTAAAATTGAAAATTTTGCACATTTCTACCTTTTAAAACGTTCTATACGCATTCCTAATTATCAGATTCTTTTAAAATTTGTACAGTATATTGTCTGTACAATACTAAATAAATGTTAGCATAAAAAGTTGAATTTCAGGTGTATTTTAGCGTTGAAATTTGTATGCGTATGAAAATATATAGCTAAGTTTTTAGAAAAAATAAAGCAAAATTATAAAAATATTTTTTTCTGCTTTTACCAGTGTTGCCAGTGGGCTACTTTTTTTAAATTCACATTTCTTGATTGCAACCAGTTTTTTTTAAATGGCAAAATTATCATTGTTTTTGCCTTAATATGTTATTAAATAAGGTGAAATTTTTCATTTCAAAAAAGTGGTATGAATCAAGGAATCTGAATTTTAAAAATGTAGCCCATTGGCTTGTACATTGAGCAAACTTTTACAATTCTTGCTAACATCCATTGTAATACATACTGATATATACTAACTTTCTTTTAATTTCGTTAAAAAAAAATAAGAATAAAATTAATTCATTTCGCTTTAAAACCTTTTGAAATTTATTTTCACTGGGACGAAAGACACCTTAAATTGATCCTTTAAAAAACAATCTACCGCTTTTATATGTTTATGTGCATATGTCAATCTATCCAATGTGATTGCATGGCACCTCGAATTTATAATTCATCAGTATGAAAATCTTTTCCCGAAAAGGAAATTTAAAGTACTTAAATCGTTTATCGTTAAATTTTTCTGCTTTCAAATTTAAATTACTTTTTCTTTGTAAGACATGACAAATTAATTTAAATAATGTGACATTAAAATATTAACATGCAGGGTGCTCATTAAATGAGTGACACATTTTGAAAGGAAATAATAATAAAAAAGGGTTTTGAGAAAAAATGCACCGTTTGCAACATTGTTATTAGAAAAGCAATAATTTAAAAAAAAATACATAGTGTTCAAATAGTTCGAAATTTCGCCAAAATGTGGCGCTGGCGGCAACCTTCTGTAGGAATACAAACAGAACGTCTAGTTTTCAGTCAGTCGTTGTTGAGTGAGTTCATGCTAAAGTTTGCTCTTCAAAGATGGTATATTCGGTTGAACAACGATTATTTTTAGTGTTAGAATATCACAGCTTAAATCATAGTCTTGCGAAAAACAGGCGAAGTTTTCAACAGAAATTGAATGTGATGAAAGGATTGGCTAAGAACACAATTAAAAGAATGTTAGTAAAATTTGAAAGGATTGGAAGCACGAACAACGATCGTGCAATAAACGTAGGTCCACTCCATGCATCAGTCATTTACGATAGCATCGAGACATTCCAACAGGCGATCCAAACGCGGCCTTGGTCGTCTGTCGGGAAAATTGTAAGTGTGGACTACAAAAATTCTCGACGCATAAAATCATGAAATTTGCACCGCCAATCAAAGAGAGATCTTCACCAACGAGTTGCTTCAAAAGTTTGATAGTCGTGAGATTGATGTGAGATGCATTTGGTTTTCCGACGAAGCCTACCTTTACCTCAACGGCTTTGTGAATAAACAAAATTGGCGATTTTAGTGACAGAAAAACCCCCATATTTCTATACACTCATCATTGCACTCGCCAAAAGTCACAGTATGGGCCGTCATATTGTCGAAAGGAATCACTGGACAATTTTTCCTATACGATACAATAACTGCAGCAGGATATACTGACGTTCTGCATGAGTTTCCATACACAATGCATAAGAGGATTCACATAGTTTCATCATGGTTTATGGAAGAGGGTGCCATACCCCATCGAACCGTCGAATAATTTTATTTCCAGCAGGCACTTTTTGATGATCGTGTCATTGCTCTACACTTGATAACCATACAGGAAGAGGCATGGACTGGCCCGTCTATTCGCCTGATTTTAATCCTTGTGATTTCTTTCTGTCGGGACACTGGAAAGAGTAGGTGTACCTGCAAAAGCCACAAACTCTTGCCGACACTGAACATTACTTCTGTAATGCATGTCAGTCCATTTCGACCGAGACATTGTCACGCGTATGTGCAAATTTTGTTTTGAGATTATGCCATATTATACCGCAAAGGGCGGATATAATTTTTATTTAGTTTTACATCCACCAGTGTCCCCTAGTGGCGAAATTTATAATTATTTGAACATAATATATTTGTTTAAAATTTATTGCTTTTTAATAACAATGAGGCGCATTTTTTCTCAAACTGTTTATTTATGATTTAAATTCAGAATGAGTCAATGAACACCCTGCATATACAAATATTACGGATCATTCTCAAAATTTAAATCATTCTTTGAAATCGGTTTATAAGAAAACACAAATTCATGCTGTAATAATGTACTTAAGCAACATAGGATAGGTGCGGGTACAGACGCACCATTTCCATAAACTTTGATTTTCATGAACACATTCGTCTAAATTTGTTTGATTGCTGAATAATGTGTTATACTAGATCCTCACTCAGTATTACCATTAGCCTAGATTCTGTCAAATTATAACTTCACAAGAAACTGCAATCTTTTAAAAACATTGATAAAAAACATTACTTCAAAAATGAAATATTGAAACTCACCTAATTTTCTCTACACGAAATGCAACTTTCTTGGCATGTTATCAACACACAAATAGTATGAATGATGCTGATGGTATGAATCAACTGTAGACTACTGTTTAACATTGAAAAAATGTTGCTTCCTTATTAAATCCTCACATACCCGACATGTTAATTACATGTATTTTATACAATGGCCTCCAAAAGTTAAGGTACACCGACTAAATGCGTTTGATTGCACACGTTTTGTCGAATATCAACAAAACTTATTGGCGAATTGTTCTTGAACTTCTGGGATGAAAAGAACATGTTTCATTTCATATTTCTCGGTGAAGATTTAGTTGGGGGTACAATTAGGGGGCTAATAATAAATTTAATAATAATATAATATTTGCGATCACCTATGTAGCAGGAAAGGCTGGAAATGGTTTGTCACTGTGGTAAATGACTATTTGGGTCCAGTTCAACGTTTGTATGCATTTGTGTAAGCATAGCACTCATATTCGTGAAGATGTTAACGTTTTTGTGAAAAACTCAAACTTTTTTTTTTATATATATAACATACAGAGTTTTCAACCAAATTTAACACAACTTTCCAAAAACCTGACAAAGAACAGTAGAAACAGTATACTGCAATTAAAATATGAATATATTGAATATTTGATAAGATATGGGCATTTTTATGAGATAATTTTTAACTGCGTATGCGCGGAAGATTTCAAAATTTTTATTTCATAATTTGGTACTCAGTATTTTGGGCAACGTCTATAAAAAGTGCAGTCAAATGTTGTGAAAACTTAGGAAGATGAAGTGAGCTGATTGAAAAGTTGTGTAAAATCCCTTATAATAAAGCTGTTTTTAGGAAGCAACTCACTATATCGACCCCATCTTTGTGAATCTTCGCGATATTTGACTAGACTTTTTATATGTTTCCCTAAATAGCTGACTACCAAATTCTGAAATAAAAATTTTGAAATCTGCCGCGCATGCGCAGTTAAAAATTATCTCATAAAGATGCCCATATCTCATCAAATATTCAATATATTCATGTTTTAATTGCAGTATACTGTTTCTACTGTTCTTTGTCAGGTTTTTGGAAAGTTGTGTTAAATTTGGTTGAAAACTCTGTATGTTATATAAAAAAAAAAAAAACGTTTGAGATTTTCACAAAAAAGTTAACATCTTCACGAATATGAGTGTTATGCTTACACAAATGCATACAAATGTTGAACGGGACTCAAATAACCATTTACCACAGTGACAAACCATTTCCAGTCTTTCCTGATACTTAGGGGATCGCAAATATTATTTTATTATTAGCCCCCTAATTGTACCCCCGACTAAATCTTCACCGATAAATATGAAATGAAACATGTTCTTTTCATCCCAGAAATTCAAGAACAATTCACCAATAAGTTTTGTAGATATTCGACAAAACGTGTGCAATCGAACACATTTAGTCCGTGTACCTTAACTTTTGGAGGCCAGTGTATATCAATCCATCCAAACGGTTGGATTGTATCTTGAACAATAAAAGTTTGTTTTGATAGACTAAGTCTTCAGCGACATTAAAAATAAATTTATCGTTTATCTTAAAGTATTTCTGGTTTAAATTGATTTTTCTTTTATTAGACAAGTTAATTTTTTAAAGCTGACGCTAAATGAGCTATCCCATTTAATTTCAATCCCAAAGCTGCCGAATTTCATAAATCTACTAACCACTTTTGAATATAAAAATGGAGATCATATAACACTGTTGTTTAAGTCTGAGGTAATTGGCAAAGAACAACAAAACGCTGGTAAGACGTAAAGACGAATAAATGACTTTGTTGAATTTATAGAATTAAGTTAAAAGTATGGGTGTGGCAAAATTTTATCTATTTAGTAAGCTGGCATATTAGGCAATGTCTCATCATTGTTAATGCTCCTTTACATTTTTTCCATGTCAATAGGGATATATAATAGGGATATAGGGATATATATCTTTTATAATAACAAAAATTTAAATGTGCGGATGGAGGGCATGGAGCATCATGATTCCAGAAATGATTAAAACATAAAAAGGTTGGGAGTAACTGCTTTAAAAAAACTTTACTATTTCTTTTATCAGCTAATAATAACATTATTGAAAATTCATAATTTTATGATTATATCGATTTCTGTAAATAATTATACTTATCATCGTTTCAATTAATTGAAACATTCTATTAAAAAATTGTGGTAAAACTTTACCCATCTTACATATTTTTCGTAAATTCTAAACAATTGAAAAATAAACATTCAGGTTTCTTTTTTTCCTGGTATATGTTGTGAATATAGGCCTGTATTTTTAACATTTACTTCATGGTAGTTTTGAACTGATACAATAGTTAAGAAAAATGAAAAAAAAAACCACTAATTTACAAGAATTTAATGTTTATTTTAAAAATCATGCCTAAGTTGATATTGTTTCAAAAAATACTTATTATAGTATCGTATTATGGCTTAGTCTCAGATTATTAAAAATGCGTCTCTTTGAGTTATGCTTCATGGAAAGCTGTAACTAATGAATTAAACACATATATATATATATATTTATATTTAATCAATTAAGCACTTTATTTTTTTTCCCAACGTAAAATTATAATTTAATTATTATTAAACAAATTAATGATGAACAATTGGTGTGTGATAGCAGATCGCACAGAGAGCTTCGTTTAATATCTCTTTAAAATCACTTTATCGTTAAATTAACAAATCAAAATTGATAATTTAAAATTATTAATTCCTTACATAAATCGCAGCACCATTACATTTAGGAATGCCCCGCCCCCCGAAATCATCCACTACCCTATTTCAAATGTTTATATTTCACTAATAATATGTATAAGAGGACACCGTCAAAAAACCGCATTTAAAACGGGAGGGAGTGGCATCGGATCCGTATAATATGAATAAGTTTTTATTGACCTATTTAACGATATGTCAAATGAGGGGTGGTCCTTAAAATTTCGAAAAGTGTCTTCCGGGGGTAGAAAAAGGGGGGGGGGGCAGGGGCATTGGATGTCTCTAATAAGAATAAGTTATTATAGAACTCTCTAACGATATGTCACATGAGTGGTGTCCTTAAACTTTCGAAAAGTGCCCCCGGGGCAAAAGGGGGGGGGGCATCGGCTATGTATAATAAAAATAAGTTTTCATAGACCTATCAAACGATATGCCACATGGGGGATTTACTCAAAATTTAGAAAATAGCCTCTCTCCAGAGCACCCTCCCCTCCACCGGGAATTGCCCAATCTTTCAAATATTTAATGTTAAAAAAAAAAAATTGATATGATCGCTCAGTTAAAAAACGCATTAAAACCCAATAAACAGCTGATTTGAAGGAAAAAGAGAATATAGCTCCCTCTCCTCCCTACCCAAATTACACGCGCACCCTCGGTTTATAAAATTTTTAATATGTGTTATAAATTATTTCAAAGTTTACACGGTTAATTAGTTTTCCTAATTTTAACAATTCCGCGTCAATAGTCCCCCCCCTCCGAAATTTCCCCCTCTTTCAAATATTTAATGTTATAAAATAATATTTATTTGAGTGCTCACTGAAAAAACGCAATAAACAGCTGATCTGAAGAAAAAAAGAGAAAATAGCCCCCCTTCCCCCATCCAAATTCTACGCACCCTCAATACATAAATTTTGCATTATGTGTTATAAACTATCTCAAAGCCTCTCCACTCCTTTTTTTAATGGGGTAAAATGAGTTTGAAGATATTGAAATTTTTTACTGTAGAAAAAAGTGGTATGAAATCAGGAAACTCTATCTTTCAAATATTTATGGTTAAAAATAATATTTAAAGGGGGGCTCACTGAAAAGAACTCGGGCTCAGTGAAAAATCCGCATTTAAAACGAAAAAAAAACAGCTGATAAAAAATAGAAAAAAAGCCCCCCTCCCCTCACCAAAATTCAACGCACGCTAACTTTTGAATATTGTTATTATCTGTTATAAACTATCTCAAAGTTTAAAAGCGATCGGATATTTAGTTTTCCTCATTTTATCAAATACGTTCATTATCTAATCGAAAACGCATTTCTTTTATAAGTTTAAAAATCGATTTTTTGATAAATCCAAAAATAGTGGACGGATTTCTTTTAAATGGACACAATATTAATTGGCGTACGATTTTACATCATGTTGCACAAGAATAAAAATTCTAAAAGCAACGTTTAAAAAAAATTGTAGGTGGTTTTAAAAACCGCAGTACAAAAATTACCTGTTTTTTGTATCATGCCACGTGACCTGCAATTTGAAAGAAGCAAATCTCAGATTAATGATATAAAAATAATATAAAATATCCTAGTACGTTGAAAGACACCTGCAAAGCGATATAAGTAAGCGTTCTATCTTAAATGGGAGAAATAACCGCAAGATTAAAAGCGAGGTCACATCAATCAAGGCCATGCGCCACGTAGCGGATGGAGTGTGAACTACAGGAACTACCTAACTGTTTCCTTACTCACACCACTAAAATTGTAAAGTTTTTGTCACCTTGATTAATAACTGAAGTGCTTTTGATAAGGCGATGAAAACTTCGTGATGCTAAATGCATCTGGATGCCCCTCTCGCTACGCTATTATTTTGCAATAAATGTGGCAAATACAAATCATTTTCTTGAGTGGCTAAAGATTTAGAAAATACGCGCCACACTAAAAGCCCGCATATCTGAATTATCACTCCGTCCGCAAGGTGGCTCAACCGTGTTAATTTACGCCTGATTCCAGCATTAAGTTTGTTCGCTTACTTATAACGCTTTGGACACCTGTTTTGGAATTTCCTTTCATGCCAAATAATTTAAACTAGCAGACGACTGTCGCCTTTTCAAAGAACGAAAATAAAAGATTTTTTACTCGATTTTTAAGGATTTTTCAAGTTTTTATGGTACGATCGAGGATAAATTTTCTAATTTCTGAAAGCTTATTTTTTTTCACGTCCTGCGGTCCCAATTTCGAATCCATAGGATGGGCAGAAAAAAGTTATCGCTTCTTGAAAAAAGTCGCCAGTCCATATTTGTCGTTAAAACCACACCTGCTTAAAATAATTTCTGCGAGAAAATATTGCGGTTTCAAAAAGTAGGTGCTTTTGCTGAATTATGAAACCCGTTCCTATTTTTAATTGGGAGTTTTTAATTAATAACGTCTGTTAATTACGACTTTTTCAAAACTTTATGATTTGTCGTTTGATCTCCAGTGCAAGTATGCACTAAGTATGCAAAATTTGAAGTCTCCAACGTATAAAGTTTCTGAGAACGGGCTCTGTGACGGACAGACAGACAGAGGAGTAAGACAAATAAGGTTTCCTCAAACGTATTAATAGTATTATTTTTTTTATCAACCTTTTCTACTTTTTAATGTTTAAAATATTTCTTTGTTGCAGTTTCACAAATAGGTGGCCTGCTTTAGTGAGGAAAGTTCAGCATTGATATTGAAACTCGTAAACTATACAGATGATTTGACAATTTATCACCTACGACCGGTTAACGGAAAAAAGCCTTATAATTGGTTTATTAGTTATTCACTGATAAAGGGATTACAAAATTAAAACTTTACATAAAAATACCTAATTCAGTTAAAAAAAAACATAAACATTCATTAAAAAATAATATTTCTGTTTATTTTATTTACTTGCAGAAGTAAGATACTTCATAATAGATAAAAAACGAAGCAATCTATTTATTATAGAAATATAATATGTAAGATTATTCAACATGATTTTATAGTTTATGTTTTTCTCTTTATTACAGATTACCATTTAATTAAGTAAAAGTTGGTCGCTTTTGAGAATACCATCTTTCAGTGATGGAACAGTGGCGCAGCAGTTGGGCGTTTGTCACCACTAAATTTTTATAGCATTCTTCGCCTTAAAAAGTCTCAGAAATTCTATCCTGAAATAAGAGGAAGAATACTAAAACAATTTAACGGTGTCTGTTAATTATCTGGAGCTGCTGCACTGCTCCATCACTGCATCTTTACAAAGTTGAAACTAAGAATATATCCGAGATTTATTTTTGAGTTATCAATATTGTTGCAATATATGTGACTTTCAATTGGGTGAAGGTAGATTTATAATTTTATTTCAATTAACAATACTGATGTATGTTTATCTGCAATAGAAATTGTGAGATATGAAAAAGTCAAATGACGTTGAAAGTTTATTATACTTATTTTACCACCTTGCAGAATGTTATGCAAAATGCTAATATGAAGTTACTGAACTTTAGAAATTATGTGAATCATTCATTAAAACTGCGCGGATGCTTTGATAATTAATATCTCTATTTGCTTACATGCATGAGAAGAAACATGTGAAACCATTTCGAAATTACTCTTAAAGTACAATCTATACTTTTAACGGAAAGTTTCGCTCCGTCTCTCTGTCTGTGTCTGTCTGCATCTGCGGGGTTAGCAAAATCTACCGCACTCCGAAATCTGAAAATTTTGGTGAGGACAGTCCAAGTCAGGTCCTGACGCACCTGAGGCTCAGATTTTTTATTTTCTAAGGACCGGACCCACTAAGTCCCTTTAACTTTTTATGCCCTATATTTATAACAGTAACCTCTTTTATCCGGTCTTATTCGTTCTTGGGGCCCATGCTCTAATTATTTATTCCCCATTTTTACGTTCCATTTAAAACCCTGCTCTCCTAAAGTTTTTGCGCTCTATATTGTTAATTAATTGCCCCCCCATTTTAATCCGATTTTCACTTTTGGGGCACTTTTTCCAGTTAGTTATTCTCCCGTTGCTAGATTCCAGTTAAGACCCTAAACAATCCCCAGGCCCGGTCTGGGGCCCCTTTAACATTTTGTGCTTCATGCATTTTCCATCCGCTAAATTTGACACCCTCTGAATTCACAAATTTAAACTTGAGCATTGGACCTCTCCTCTTCAAGTGGTCCAGAAAATCATTAATTCGTTGCTCAACCATTTTCAAAAAATCTGAAATTTTTTGTACAGCAACCCTAACATGATGGAAGTTCAAAATGACTATTATTTTAATTTTATTAATTTTTGTTTGTGCATGACGGCCATCTTTGTTTCATCGTCTGCAGCAATTTTCTCGTAGGAAGGGTTTACGGAATTGTAAATAATTTATCGTTTATTTCTCCAATTCAAGTGCGGTTTACAGCAATTTGTACAGAATACATTGGGCAAAAAATTTGGTAATAGAGTAGTTTCCGAAACTAAATGCTTATTGGTGAAATTCAGGCATAAAATTTCAGTTTTTTCCCAAAATTTGTCCGTTTGCAAGAGGAAATTTTTCTAGCAAGGAAAACTGTCAACATGACATACTTTTTTTTTACAAATAGGCTGAAAGTACTTGTACTCACACGCCAAGTTCCAGATCTGGGACATTCTTTCTCTTCGCTAAAAAAATTCCCAAATTTTTCAAAAATGTCAAAAATCGCACTTTTGAGGCTTTGATATCTCTGGTGGGGCACGAGATAAAAATCTGAAATTCGGGTTGCTGAGAGTATTATATGGTAGTGTTATGCACAAGAAATTTCAGGATGGACATTTGACTACAAGCTGAGATATGGCAAGGGCAACATGTCAAAACAATACTGCCAAACTATTGTTTTGTTGTAGTCACAGCTAAGTATTTATCTCAGAGTGTCATTTAAATTTATTTTTTTTATTATCTTTAAATAATAGTAACAGAAAATAAACCCTTTTGCAAAGCTTAGCAATTAATAAAAAAAATAATTATTCCTAAGTAATACATTTTTTAAGGTTTCCATAATTTTTGTTGTAGTTTTAGTAACTAAAAGAAACCTCAGCACTTTTACATAAAGAAAAATTATATTTTTATACAAGACCTGAGACAAAAACGGAATAGGGAAAGAGAAAAGCTGTTAATGTTGACCTACTTGTTGAGACATGATCAAACGTGTCAAAACACATTCCTGCTTGTTGGTTTAAAAACCACAATTTTAATGCTGCTTGCCAGTCCCTGAAACATGGTCCTACCATAAGTATGTTCCTGTAAATGAAACATTATACGATATTACCATGCATCAACCTCAAGTAATTTTCAGAGCCCTTACAAAATTCATACTGTAGAAAAATGACATTTTTGCATAAGAAGTAAGCTAGGAATTATTAATGAAGTGAGACTCGCACATAGTGACTTCAAAGTTTATTTCTATGAGCCAGCACGGCCAAGAACTTCAATCAAGTTATTAAGAGATGACAAGACTTGATTCTTACAAATAAAATTTTGAGAAAGATCAAAATTGTGGTTTTTAAACCAACAAGCAAGAACGTGTTTTGACACGTTTGATCATGTCTCAACAAGTATGACAAAATTAACAGCTTTTCTCTTTCCCTATTCTGTTTTTGTCTTAGGTCTTGTATAAAAATATTTTTTCTTCTTTATGTAAAAGTGTCGAGATTTCTTTTAGTTGCTAAAATTACAAGAAAAATTATTGAAGCCATACAAAGCCTTAGGCATAATTACTTTTTTAATTAATTTCTAAGCTTTGCAAAAGGCTTTATTTTCTGTTACTAATATTTAAAGATAATAAAAAAAATTAAATTTAAATGGCACTCTGAGATAAATACTTAGCTGTGACTGCAACAAAACAATAGTTTTGCAGTATTGTTTTGACATGTTGCCCTTGCCATATCTCAGCTTGTAATCAAATCTCCATCCAGAAATTTCTTGTGCATAACACTACCATACAATACTCTCAGCAACCCGAATTTCAGATTTTTATCTCGTGCCCCACCAGAATATCAAAGCCTCAAAAGTGTGATTTTTGACATTTTTGAAAAATTTGGGAATTTTTTTAGCTAAGAGAAAGAATATACCAGATCTGGAACTTGGCGTTTGAGTACAAGTACTTTCAGCATATTTGTAAAAAAAAAAATATGTCATGTTGACAGTTTTCCTTGCTAGAAAAATTTCTTCTTGTAAGCGGGCAAATTTTGGGAAAAAACTGAAACTTTATGCCTAAATTTCACCAATAAGCATTTAGTTTCGGAAACTACTCTATTACCAAATTTTTAGCCCAATGTATTCTGTACAAATTGCTGTAAACCGCACTTGAATTGGAGAAATAAACGATGAATTATTTACAATTCCGTAAACCCTTCCTGCGAGAAAGTTGCTGCAGACGATGAAACAAAGATGGCCGCCATGCACAAACAAAAATTAATAAAATTAAAATAATAGTCATTTTGAACTTCCATCATTATTACTTCCATCACATTAGGGGTGTTGTACATAAAATTTCAGATTTTTTAAAAATGGTCGAGCAACCAGTGCTGGACGACTTGAAATGGATTGACCCTATAACTACTTAAAAGGTGACAAAAACACATAAAAACATATAAAAATATTAGTTAATGTAACCCGAGATCTTTCGAACACACACGCGTTCATTTTCAAAGGGGCATTCTCTGCAGAGGGGTGAAAAGATCAGTTCATAATATCAGGAGGTCGTGAAATATTTAGGATATTGTTCCAAATTGCGGGAATATCATAGGAAAGGACATCGTTACAAACATTATCACTTCTAAGTAAAATTTCAATGGATTCACGGATTATTGATGATTTGTGGTTAGACGTTGAAAATATAATTTTAGCTTTTTTGAATTTTATCTTAATATTTTCTGTTTGATGCAATACTTAGAAGTGATAATGCTTGTAACGATGTCCTCTCCTATAATATTTCCGCAATTTGGTACAATATCCTAAATATTTCACGACCTCCTGATAATATTAACTGATTTTTTCACCCCTCTGCAGAGAAATGGAATGAACTCCGCTTGCGCATGCGTACTATTTTTGTTTTTACTTTTAAAATATATTTCTATTCAGTCAATCATCTTTGACCCTTTGAAAATGAACGCATGTGTGTTCGAAAGATCTCGGGTTGCATTAAATAATATTTTTATATGTTTTTATATGTTTTTGTCACCTTTTAAGTAGTTATAAGTATATTATAAAGTTTACTCAATTATAACTTCCTTAAATTAGCCCGATTCACTAGTTTTTTTTCTTCTAACTACTTCTTTGATTCACATTTTCTATATGAAAAAAAACAACAACAACAACAAAAAAGGGACTTACTAAAAGCTTTAGCTACCACCAATTTTTCATATTAATCGCCTTCTAAGGGCTCTTGGTCCAGCTTTTTTTTTAAATGATCCGATTATCTTGCAATTTTCTTTAACATAGTTCTAGATCCTCCAGCTACTTTAAAAAATACTATAAAAAATTGTTATACCAAAATACATTCCATTTAAGATCGATCCTAGTCTTTGGGGAACACTACAGTTCTCCTTGAAATTTTTGTGGCCTAAATAATTAATAAGTTGCCCCTTTTAATCCGATGTACGATTTTGGAGCTTTTTTCTAATTTTGTTATTCTCCCGTTTCTGCATTCCAGTTAACTCCTTGACGAGCGGTGGGATATATTTTATCCCACCTGCGATTAATGAAGATTAGCACCAGAAAATTTTTACTAAGTTTTACTTTTCTAACTTTGGTGGGGGAAAAAAATCACGCAAAACTGCTTTTCCTTATTTTAAATCTTTTTGCAGATTCCGGTGTTAATTCGACATTAAAAAACACAATTGTTTGCCCCTCAAGGGGTTAAAGCCCTAGCCCTTTAGGGCCCGATCTGGGGCTCCCTTGACCCATACTCCTAGAACCATGCATCCCCCCCCCCCTAACTGTGTCATCCTCCCAATGTATAAATTAAAACGCGTTGTGTCTTATTATTTAACTTATTTTTTATATTTTCCTTTTAAGTATTAACATTAATTGTTGATGTTTAAAGTAAAACAAATGCCACAAAATCTCAAGAGATAAAAAGTACATTTTTTAAAACACTAACTATAAATAAAGCAGCATCTTTGTCATAGTGCATATTTTTAAATAGATTATACATTTACGCAAACATTCACAAATTCATAGTTTTTGAAATATTTGCACATTTTATGTATAATTCAGCTGGCATAGTAAATGTGAGAAACATATTTTTTATTATATTTCTTGAATTGACATTTCTCCATTCTACATTTTTACTTTATTTATTTTTTTTCTACCTGTTCCGAATACTTTTACTGAAAATTCACTAATGTACATATTTTATAAGCGCTCCAGACGTCATAGCATCTGCGTGAAGAATTTTTCTATGGAGGTGAAAGAGATGAAGTATGTTACTTCCAAGTGCGGCACGCCGGTTTCAGTGGTTTTGATGAAGCATCTTTACTCACGAAATAGGATGCATACATTAACAAAAATGTACAGCGTGATAAAGACTTGAATTTTTAGACATTCACTTTATTGATTATTAACACTAAAGCTACCCCGAGGGGTCAAATGACCCTTTTTGAATTTCTTAAACAAAAACATTACAAAATTACTTTATAGAGTAAACCCTCGATTTAACGGACCTCGGTTCAACGGACTTCGGATTCAACGGACTAATTTAAAAAAAATTAAAAATGAAACAAAAATTAAAGTAAAACAAGTGAGTAAGTGTGATCGCAGATTGCACAGGGGGTTTCGTTTAATATCCCTTTTAAAACACTTTATTCTTAAATTAGCAAATCAAAATCGTTTATTTAAAATTATTCCCCTCTCCCTAACCTGAAATTCAACGCCCGTATTTCAAATTTTTATATTTGACAAATGTCAAATATTTATTTATCACTGTTATTTACTGGAAACCTCCATGATAAAACAGCTTCTAAAACGATGAAACACGCTTCGAAAAAAAAAGTATTACTGCCCCCCTTCCCCTCCCCTACTTGAGAATCAACACGCAACCCTCTTTTAAGCTTTTATATGTAAAAAATCAAGCAATGAACAACGACAAAGCATTTCTTTTTACTATTTTTAAAAAGCGATTTCTTGGTAAAATAAAAAAAATATATTTATTATATCTGTGGCGACACAATGTCTCGTGATCAAATGAACGAAACCTTAAAAAAAGGGAAAGAACCTCGAAACGCCGAAAGCGCGCGCTTTGATTCTCACTGCAGCGTGGTTTTCGTTCTAAGCATGCGCAATGATGCTGGCGACCTATGCGGCCATGTGATATGCTTTTCGTTCTATGCATGCGCTAGCGTACCCACGATCCATTTCTGCTTCAGTTCACAAATGTATTTTGCTACTAGTGCTTTTTTGAAATGGCTTGTAATATTAAACGGAAACGCGTTAATTTTTCTATAAAACAGAAACTTGAGTTGATAGAGAAGTTGGAGAGTGGTGTGTAGGTCGCACGTGTTTACGAACTATACGGAGTTTAAAAAACAAACCGTTTCAGACATTCGCAAGAATAAGGAAAAGCTAGTCCATTTTCCGCTTAAATACAGCGTGGGTGATTCAAAAAGCGTTTTCTCAGTAGCGGATAGGAAACGCGTAAAAATGGCTCAAAATAAAAACCTGGAGGAGGCAGTATACAAATGGTTTGTACAACAGCGGTCAAGTGGCGTCATCGTCCGTAGTGTTCAGTTGCGGGCAGCCGCAGAAAAATTGGCGAAACATATGGGTTTAGTGACATTTCGTGCAAATGATGGTTGGCTTTGGCGCTTTCGTAAATGACATGGTTTCACTAACAGCAAAACATGCGGTGAATCTTTAAGCGCCGACATCGAACAGGTGGATCTTTTTCAAAAAAAAAAGATAAAGAATCTGATAGAATCCGAGGGCCTACTTTTGTGTCAGTTATACAAGGCTGACGAGATAGGACTCTATTTTCGTTCTGTGCCGGAAAATACCTTGGCGTACAAACATGATGCCCAGACGCCGGGCCGCAAGCTAAACAAGGAGGGTATTTCAGCACTCCTTTGTGCTAATGCTGATGGTAGTTATCGTCTTAAACCAATGGTAGTTGGAAAGGCCAGGAAACCGCGTGCTCTAAAAAATATTAGTATGCAACAACTGCCAGTCGTCTATTCTAGTTCAAAGAATGCTTGGTTCACAGGCGATATTTTTTCTGATTGGTTTTTTAACCAGTTTCTTCCTGCCGTGCGTCACTATCAATAAGAAGTTATGAAAATACCTTCCCACGAAGTAAAAGCTCTATTACTCCTTGATAATGCTCCCTGCCACCCTAACGCGGAAAAGTTAGTTAGTAGGGATGGACGAATAAAATGTGATTTCCTTCCTCCAAACACAACTTCATTAATTCAACCGATGGACCAAGGAGTCATTGTTGCCTGCAAGAGGATTTATAAGAAGAAATTCCTTGAAGAAGTAATGGTAGTGTTGGAAAATGAAAATGATGCAGTAGAAGATTTGAGAGGAGCCAGAACGCTGCAAAATTTGCACACCTACAATTTAAAATCAGCTATCTTTAACTTTGCTGCTGCGTGGAGGGAGATGAAGGTATCCACACTGGCTAACGGCTGGTCAAATCTACTCAACGACGCAGATCCTGAATACGATTTTACAGGGTTTGAGATTTCGGATTTTAGGAGTACAATAATGGAGGTTGGTGATGATATCCCTGAGAAAGATATAGAACAATGGCTCGAGAATGACGAAGCAGATCCAGGCTACCAGATTCGGAATGAGGAGGAGATCGCAAAAAGTATTCTGCATGATGATAATGAAGATGAGGTCGAGGACGACAAGAAAGAAGAAGTAAGCGAATTTCGAACGAAATTATCTACAGTACGAGTGCATATGGATGACGTCATTACTTACATAGGGTACTTCAGATCCCGAAGTGTTTGCGTATTACGAACACTTTAGACAATTTCGAGCTCTTATAATAAAAAAACAGCATTCAAGTTGGAAACAACTAAAACTAGACGCCTTGTTTCAATCCAGCAGTATGGAGCAACCATAACATAAAATGATGCCTGTTGTTTTGGGGGCATAGTAATTTTTTCCGTTTGTTTATTGCTTGTTTATTAATTATTATTTCTGTGTAAAAAGTGTTTCATTCCCATAAAAGTTGATTATGTGTTAATTCGTTTGTATTTCGTTACCAATATTGTATTATTAAAAGTAATGTATTGTGTTTATATATATATATATATATATATATATATATATACAGTAGTATATATGTATATACATATACAGTAAACCCTCGATTTAACGGACTAATTGGGACTAAGTTGTGTCCGTTAAATGGCAAAGTACTATTTATAATATTATTTTGTTATAATTATAGTACATATATGCATTATTACGTACTTGTAATTACATATATTATTACAGTGCAAATTACATATATATATATAATATATATATACTATATATACAGTGTATATAGATGTATTGTATATATACAATATATGTATATACATATATACTACTGTATATATATATATATATATATAAACACAATACATTACTTTTAATAATACAATATTTGTAACAAAATACAAACGAATTAACACATAATATACTTTTATGGGAATGAAACACTTTTCACACACAAATAATAATTAATATACAAGAAATAAACAATGGAAAAAAATTACAATGCCCCCAAAACAACAGGCATCATTTTATGTTATTTACATCACATTAAGGTTGCTCCATACTGCTGGATTGAAAAAAGGTGTCTAGTTTTAGTTGTTCCCCACTTGAATGCTGTTTTTTTTATTATAAGAGCTCGAAATTGTCTAACGTGTTCGTAATAAGCAAACACTTCGGGATCTGAAGATGCCCCTATGTAAGTAATGACGTCATCCATGCTCCCGTACTGTAGATAATTTCGGTCGAAATTCGCTTAATTCTTCTTTCTTGTCGTCCTCGACCTCATCTTCATTATCATCATGCAGAATATTTTCTGCGTTCTCCTCCTCATTTAGAATCTGGTATTAGAATTCGTCATTCTCGAGCCACTGTTCTATATTTTTTTTAGGGATATCATCACCAGCCTCCATTATTGTACTCCTAAAATCCGAAATCCCACGCAGCAGCAAAGTTAAAGATAGCTGATTTTAAATTGTAGTTGTGCAAATTTTGCAGCGTTCTGGCTCCTCTCAAATCTTCTACTGCATCATTTTCATTTTCCAACACTACCATTACTTCTTCAAGGAATTTCTTCTTATAAATCCTCTTGCAGGCAACAATGACTCCTTGGTCCATCGGTTGAATTAATGAAGTTGTGTTTGGAGGAAGGAAATCACATTTTATTCGTCCATCCCTACTAACTAACTTTTCCGCTTTAGGGTGGCAGGGAGTATTATCAAGGAGTAATAGAGCTTTTACTTCGTGGGAAGGTATTTTCATAACTTCTTCTTGATAGTGACGTACGGAAGGCACAAACTGGTTAAAAAGCCAATCAGAAAAAATATCGCCTGTGAACGAAGCATTCTTTCAACTAGAATAGACGACTGGCGTTGTTGCATACTAATATTTTTTAGAGCACGCGGTTTCCTGGCCTTTCCAACTACCATTGGTTTAAGACGATGACTACCATCAGCATTAGCACAAAGGAATGCTGAAATACGCTCCTTGTCTAGCTTGCGGCCGGGCGTCTGGTCATCATATTTGTACGCCAAGGTATTTTCCGGCACAGAACGAAAATAGAGTCCTATTTCGTCAGCATTGTATAACTGACACAAAAGTAGGCCCTCGGATTCTATCAATTTCTTTATCTTTTTTCGAAAAGGGTCCACCTGTTCGATGTCGGCGCTTAAAGATTCACCGAATGTTTTGCTGTTAGTGAAACCATGGCGTTTACGAAAGCGCCAAAGCCAACCATCACTTGCACGAAATGTCACTAAACCCATATGTTTCGCCAATTTTTCTGCGGCTGCCCGCAACTCAACACTACGGACGATGACGCCACTTGACCGCTGTTGTACAAACCATTTGTATACTGCCTACTTCAGGTTTTTATTTTGAGCCACTTTTACATGTTTCCTGTCCGCTACTGAGAAACCGCTTTTTGAATCACCCACGCTGTATTTAAGGGGAAAATGGACTAGTTTTTCCTTATTCTTGTGAATGTCTGAAACGGTTTGTTTTTAAACTCCGTATAGTTCGCAAACACGTTCGACCGACACACCACTCTGTAACTTCTCTATCAACTCAAGTTTCTGTTTTATAGAAAAATTAACGCGTTTCCGTTTAATATTACAAGCCTTTTCAAAAAAGCACTAGCAGCAAAATACACTTGTGAACTGAAGCAGAAATGGATCGTGGGTACGCTAGCGCATGCATAGAACGAAAAGCATATCACATGGCCGCATAGGTCGCCAGCATCATTGCGCATGCTTAGAACGAAAACCACGCTGCAGTGAGAATCAAAGCGCGCGCTTTCGGCGTTTCGTGGTTCTTTCCCCTTTTTTAAGGTTTCGTTCATTTGATCACGAGACATTGAGTCGCCACAGATATAATAAATATTTTTTTTATTTTACCGAGAAATCGCTTTTTAAAAATAGTAAAAAGAAATGCTTTGTCGTTGTTCATTGCTTGATTTTTTACATATAAAAGCTTAAAAGAGGGTCGCGTGTTGTTTCTCAAGTAGGGGAGGGGAAGGGGGGCAGTAATACTTTTTTTTTCGAAGCGTGTTTCATCGTTTTAGAAGCTGTTTTATCATGGAGCCTTCCAGTAAATAATAGTGATAAATAAATATTTGACATTTCTCAAATATAAAAATTTGAAATACGGGCGTTGAATTTCAGGTTAGGGAGAGGGGAATAATTTTAAATTAACGATTTTGATTTGCTAATTTAAGGATAAAGTGTTTTAAAAGGGATATTAAACGAAACCCTCTGTGCGATCTGAGATCACACTTACCCACTTGTTTTACTTTAATTTTTGTTTAATTTTTAATTTTTTTTTAATTAGTCCGTTGAATTCGAAGTCCGTTGAACCGAGGTCCGTTAAATCGAGGGTTTACTGTATTGTATATATACAATACATGTATATACACTGTATATATTATATATATATATGTAATTTGCACTGTAATAATATATGTAATTACAAGTACGTAATAATTTATATATGTACTATAATTATAACAAAATAATATTATAAATAGTACTTTGCGATTTAACGGACTTTCAATTTAACGGACACATCTTAGTCCCAAATAGTCCGTTAAATCGAGGGTTTACTGTATTTCACGACTTTTATTAAAATATATGATCATATTATTCCTTAAAATGACTCATCTCCGAACTACTTTTCCGGCGCGGAGTAATTCTGTTTATAAACTGATGAAATAATAGACTGATACCAGAATTTATAAATGAATTTATTAGATAATAGGAACTTGCTTATTTTCATGTACATTATAAATGGAAAATTTTAATTGAATATTCTTTGTGCCGATTGTCAATTTTGGAATTAAAATTAGGTTTTTTTTTTAAGGACACCGCCCTCGAAAGGTTTAATGTGTGATGGTATAACTAAATATTCACTTTACTCCGAGTGAGACTCTAGTTTGAACATTTCAGCTTATATCGAGAGCGAAATAATCTTAAAAGTATGTGGTGAACACAAAAGAAATTTGCACAATATTTGTTTATTAAATTTTCGAAATTCTTTAAATAAATAGTTTTTCTTAAAATTGTTGCGTAATTATAATTTTTTTTTTTTTACTTTAATAAATAAACAATTTGTAATAATTATTTGGAAAAAAATGTTTTATTCATACACCAAAGTGTATCAACTGATATACTTTTCGCACAGCATCATAAAATAGATAACTTTTTATATAGGGGTCATTTGACCCCTTCCGGTAGGAATAGGAATAAAAAAACAGCGGTACGTTTAGTGTTAACAATCCCATAAATGTAAAAGCAATTGTTATTTCCTTTTTTTATCTGGTTTACTTTCAAAATTTTCAAACTTTTTTCAAAACAAAAATATAATATCCATTATTGGGAAAATATTCCAGGGTTTAAGGGGTCTTGTACCTTTTAAACGCGTCGAAAATTAACGAAAAATTTCAAAGTTTGAATTAGTCTATCTTCAAAACCTTTTTATGTATAAACGTGAAATTTTGGATATTGATTAAACAGATTATACTTTGTAAAATACTACCAACAGAAATTTATTAACCTTTTACAGAATTTGTGTATTGTTGTAATCAAAATAGCTCTTTTTTTAGCCCATAAGTCATTGCGCGCATGATATCTTGAGAAATTATGTATGGATTGTCATGAAATTTGGTAAATATACTAAACAAATATGTGTGTTTAAAATGATCTACTTTTAAGTATTTACAATGGTAATATTTTTAGTTATGATTATTTTATTCATTAAAAATACAAAATTTTTATTTTTTTTTGCAAAACTATTTTTTTTATATAGTTAATGAAATAATTTTAGCCTAAGAGTAGATCATTTTAAACACACATATATGTTTAGTATCTTTACCGGATTTCATGCCAATCCATACATACTTTCTCAAGATATCATGCGCGCAATGACTTATGGGGTAAAAAAGGAGCTATTTTGATTTCAACAATACACATATTCTGTAAAGGGTTAATAAATTTATAATGGTAGCATATTACAAAGCACAATCTGTTTAATCAATATCCAAAATTTCACGTTCATACATAATAAGGATTTGAAGATAGACTAATTCAAACTTTGAAGTTTTTCGTTAATTTTCGACGCGTTTAAAAGGTACAAGACCCCTTAATTTATGTTTGTGCTATTTAAAATTACATTAGGCATTCATCTCTATAAAATTAACTTGCTTTGGTTATCAAAACAAGAATATTTGACAATTTTTCAGTAAATAGATACAGATATGTAACACAGACAAAAGCGCACAGGTTGCTAATAGGGTGAATAATCTCTGGAAATTATAAGGCATCCACATTTGACGTGTTGCCATTTTTAATGCTTAAATTTGAAAAAAAAAATATTTTGCTGAATACTATAAGTTAAAACATTTCTTTAGTTACAACAATTTTTAGAAAAATAACTACCAAAAGAATTTTATAAAGAAAAAAGTTTAATAAAATTTATTTGGTTAAAAAACAATAATTTAACAAACTATTTCAGCATAAGATTTTTTTTAAGCAAATCTCCAATGAAGCGAAACTGAAATATTGCACTCTGGTATTTTGTATTCAGCATAGCAATTAAATAAATAATCAACTGGGCTGCCACAGTCGACTTTTTTTTATTCTATTTCGCACAACTTTCTCAAACAAAGATCTTTGACATACGCTTTGACAACGTTTTCACGAGAAATGTACTACAAAGCGTACTTTTTATAAATAGTGGCGCCTACAGAATATAGAAATAGTCGTCTGCGGCAAGTGAATAAAATGCCTATTCCAATCGTTTTACTTCATTAGGTTTCGTTCATCTGACGAAACCCTATTCGTCTCGCTCCTCTGTCTGTCTGTCCGTCACAGAGCCCGTTCTCAGAAACTATACATGTTAGAGACTTGAAATTTTGCATACTTATAGATGAACACCACACATCAAACAACAAATCATAAAATTTTGAAAAAGTTGGTAATTAACCTAATTACGGGCTAATTAAATTCTAAAATTAACCAATCAACCTTTTGAATGCAGGTGCGAACACACGTTATCGAAATCTTCCTCAGTTTCTCCTAAGGGTTGCCAGTAAATTAGGATGCTCCGTCAAATCAGCCGGTGCAGGGTTACCACGGAGTAATTTAAGCAATAACTGAAGTGGACCTTTAAAAAGCAAAATCGGATCTGCCGAAGTATCGGTCTTACAAATTCGTAACAGGTGTAGAAATACGCGGAAAAAATTCTACTTTATTTGGGTATAAATTTCAAATTTCTGCGTAGGATAGAACGCAAAAAATCCACTAAAAATCGATCGATAAAAATTTAATTTCTGTGTTTGGAAAGACAATGAAAACAGATTTCCATTCACCGGAAGGCAGCTGTCGTCGTCTCTCAGACATATCGGCGCGGGAGAAATTTAAGGGGAGGAAAGTCTAATACGAAATTTAAACTTTTTAAATATTAAATTTTTCGATTAAATTTTTTGACATCCGGGCTGGAAATTTCTCGCAGATTTCATACCTACCCGGTTCGAAGAGATAGCTTCATTACGAGCTGAGATATTAATTATTATTTTATTAATTCCTTTTATTTCCATCAAATGCCAGATTAAGATGGAGGCACGTGCTTTTTTAACGGAGATTTCATTTAAATTAGGAAATCTATCAATTTGCGTGGGGTGTTTCGACGGCGCTCAATGAGATAAGTATTAATAATTCAATATGAAAAAGTTTATAGGTTTATAAGTGTTCATCCCACTATTTCCGAATAGCAATTTCAGGATATATCTTAAATTATTGGTTAAGACCGCCACTCGATGTGTTCGAAACTTTAAGATACTTTATAACACATAACAAAAAGTGTAAAAAAGAATGGAGTGTGGTATTTCGAGGAGTAGAGGGGGTGGGGGTAGATTTATTTATTAAATCTTAGCGTTTGTTATCGCAGAAAATGTTTTAAATTCTTGATTAAGACCGCACCGCCACCCTCCCGACCATGTATCTACGGAGAGATTGCGCAAAGGAGTTTCGTTCAGATATGCTTTTGTTAAGAATAGAGTGTGCTCCCTGGTGGTGGAATGCGGAACTAACGTAACGCGATTTTGTTAGAATTAGGAAATATAACAAGGCGATCGGTTTGCAACTTTAAGATACTTCATGACACATAATAAAAAGCTTATAAAATAATGGTGCATGCAATTTCCTGTTAAGGGAGGGCGGGGGAGGGGCGCTGGATTCCTTTTTTAAAAATTAGCGTTTACGACCATTTTAGATGTCGTTTTTTGAGGACTACGATATATCCAGACACGTGCTGCTTATGAAATTTTAAAATGTCAAAATTTTAGTTACCACTATTTCCGAATAGTACTTTCAGCAAATTTCTTAATTTCTCGCTTAAGGCCGCCACCAACTCGAGTAACACATCCACTGATAGGTTGTTTAACAGAGTTTCGATCTGATACACTTTTGTTATGAATAGTGTGCGCTCCCTGGTGGTGGAATTTGCAACTAACATAACGCAATTTTGTTAAAATTATGAAATCTAACAAGTCGATCTGCTGGAAACTTTGACATAGTTCATAACACATAATAAAAGGCTTATAAAAGAATGTTTCGTGCAATTTCCTGGGGCGCCTACCTATCTCGGGTGCTATAGACCCGATCCCCTCGACTAATATACCTACGGATAGGTTGTAAAACGGAGTTTCCTTTGGATAGAGGTTTGTGTAGAATAGAATGCGCCCCCTGGTTGCGAAATGGAGAATTAACAGATTTCGCAAAAGGATAAAGTGTTTTAAAGGAATATTAAACGAAACCCTCTGTGCGATCTGTGATCACACTTACCCACTTGTTTTTTTTTTTTTGTTGTTGTTGTTTTTTGTTGTTTTTTTACATTTAAAAATATTATATGTAAATCAGCATTTTATAAAAAATGTTGAGATCATCTTGTATTTTAATGTAAATTATATTGATCAAATTATTTTATAAGTGACCAAAAATTGTCATTTTCTGGCAGAATATTTGCTTAAATCGTAATTTAATTTTTAATTGTATATTTAATTCGATCTTCGTTGACGGTCGATAACGGCAAAATTGAAAATTATTTTTTTTAAGGTTTTAAAAATAACTGAATTATGTTTTAATCTTGTAATTTGGCTATTTGCATGTAAAATATTTAATAAGAATATTCATTCATAGTTGCAAGTGCATTTTTAATCTATACATTTATTTATTTTTTTTTTTCGAAATAATCTGTAAAACCTTTTGGTATCATTAAAAATGTTAGCAAATTCAGTTTTTAATCACCGCCAATAAAACCAGAAGTTAATAGTAATTTCGCTGTCGACAACAGCAGTTACTGAAATAACAGCCTAGCGGCTATACATATGTAACGTTATCAACATTTTGCTAATTTTGGCCCCTCTCTCTCCCCTTACGATATCATGCGTCGACACCCTTCCCATCTCATGATATCGTTGTCAATGTCTAAAAATTCTTTTATTACTTTCTTCTATCTTCAATAGAAGAAAGTATTGTAATCGAAATTTTTTTCGACTTCCGGTTTTCGACGGATTTGCATGTTTTAGGGGTCAGAGATTATAAAAAAACATGTTTATAGAAAATGTCTGTCTGTCTGTGTGTCCGTCTGTCCGTCTGTCCGTCTGTCTGTCGCCATTGTACCATCAAAAAGTGTATGAAGTTATGTATAGAATTAAACCAAAATTTTATTATAAGTTTTTGGCAATGGCAAGCAGGTCCTCCCGGAATTTGGAAAAAATTCGCCGGTAGGGGGCGCTGATATAACAATTTTTGTGCGATTTTGAATATTGTACCATCCAAAAGTGTATGGAGTTATGCATAGAATTGAACCAAATTTTTAGTTTAAGTTCTTGGATATGACAAGCAGGTCCTCCTTGAATTTGGAAAAAAATTCGCCGGTAGGGGCGCTGTAAATGTGTTTTTTGTGCGATTTTGAATATTGTACCATCGCAAAGTGTATGAAGTTATGCATAAAATTGAACCAAATTTTTATTTTAAGTTTTTGGCTATGGCAAGCAGGTCCTCCCTGAATTTGGAAAACATTCGCCGGTAGGGGGCGCTGTAATAGCGATTTTTGTGCGATTTTGAATATTGTACCGTCCAAAAGTGTATGAAGTTATGCATAGAATTAAACCAAATTTTTATTTTAAGTTTTTGGCTATGGCAAGCAGGTCCTCCCTGAATTTGGAAAAAAATTCGCCGGTAGGGGGCGCTGTAATAGCGATTTTTGTGCGATTTTGAATATTGTACCGTCCAAAAGTGTATGAAGTTATGCATAGAATTAAACCAAATTTTTATTTTAAGTTTTTGGATATGGCAAGCAGGTCCTCCATGAATTTGCAAAAAATTCGCCGTTAGGGGGCGCTGTAATAGCGATTTTTGTGCGATTTTGAATATTGCACCATCGAAAAGTGTATGAAGTTATGCATAGAATTGAACCAAAAAAAAATTTAAGTTCTTGGCTATGGCAAGAAGGTCCTCCCTTAATTTGTAAAAAAATCGCTCGTAGAGGGCGCTGTACTAGCGATTTTTGTACAATTTTTGTGCCATTTTGAATATTGTACCGCCGAAAAGTGTATGAATTGAACCAAATTTTATGTGTTTATTTTTGGTCATGTCACGAAGGTCCTCCCTGAATTTGGAAAAATTCTGCCGGAAGGGGGCACTATAATTGCGATGTCTGTACCATTTTCATTATTGTACCATCGAAAAGTGTATGAAGTTATCCATATAATTGAATCAAGTTTTTTGTGCATGTTTCTGGCTATGGCAAACAAGTCCTCCCTGAACTTGAAAAAATTCCGAAAGAAGGGGGCGCTATAATTCCGATCTCTGTGCCATTTTCATTATTGTACCATCGAACAGCGTATAAAATTATGCATACAATTGAACCAAAATGTTTGTGCTTGTTTTTGGCTTTGGCCAACAGGTTCTCCTTGAATTTGGAAATATGGCGCGGTAAAGGGGCTCCGTGCTAGCGATTTTTGTATACTTTTCTTGATTTTTCGTAGTTCTATTGTGCAGCGGCGGGAACACGCTTCCTGCTATGCCGGCTATTCGCAAACAGCTGATAACGACAGAATAAGGAAAAATTAATAATTTTAACAAATATCATGATATAGATTAACTCGTTTTTAGCCCGTTTAATTGACTTGAGCAGAAATTTAAGATGAAAATCAAAGTTGGTATAGTATTGAACTAATAATATTGAAGTATTAACATGTGTAACTAGGTTTTGAAATATTAAGATGTATAAGATAGAAGAAAGTTTTGGGATTGGCACATCCAACTAGTTTTTAGATTATTTTACTTTTTTTTATACGATTGTACTGATATACACATGATTATGCATTTATTAGTCATACACTTTACGGATTCAGGAAGTCTATAAAATATAAATACATGAAATAAATTTATATCTAAAAATATCTAAAAGAGTTACCATTTAAAAGTACTTAACAATAGCTTCAAAATAATAGCTTCAAAAATGCATTCAAAAGTAATATTGTCTTCTTCCATTCGACCCCTGCGCTGGGAGGTTAAAGTAGAAATTATCAACAAAATAGCGAACAACATTCTTTTGTCTTTTTTTCCTGCAAGTATAATTTCCAACATATTATGCTCCTGATTTCTCTAATAGCGAACTATATGCGCATATGGCAGAAGAACAGGAACAAACATTGGGGTATTCCAAATTTTAGCAAGAATTCTTTTTATTAACATTTAATGGCTTTAATAATAGTTTTGTATTTTCATAAAAACATATAAAAATAATAATAATAATAATAAAAGGTAACAATCTATTTGGACGCAAAGAATAAAATACTGAAAAAAAAGAAAAGTTTATAGTCCAGGCAATAGAGACCGTATAGGGACTCTACCTAGCAAAATTAATGGTAGTACTGGAAAACAGCTTTCTAGATGTTTTTTGGGTCGCTGAATCCGAATTTGTAACTTCCCACCAAAATTTCACCCGGCAACGCCCCCCCCAAATTTTGGTAAAAAGCCCCCCAAAAAAGGTTTTTATTAAAAAAATTCCATTTTTTTTAATTATTTTAGGGGGGAATTAGCTAGAAATTCAGAAAGTAGACAAAATTTGCAACAAATTAGATACATGACATTATGACTTAGGATGAAGGGGAAGGGGGGATCTGCCTCGGAACATGCGCCGCAGTGCTGCGTGGACTAAGTTGCGCAATTCCACTTAACCACTCACACGTTTACATTAGATCTACCATCTTCCCTCCGAACTTTTCTCTATAAGGTTTACTTTAAGTTTTTTGGGTCGCTGAATCCGAATTTTTAACTTACCCCAAAAATCCCCCCGACCCCCCCCCCCAAATAGTTTTTTTTAAACTTACATTTCGTATTGTTTTAGAGAAAAGCATTACGAAATTCAGAAACTAGACAAAATTTGCAATAAATAGGATACATGACATTATGACGTAGGATAAACGGGGAAAGAGTGGCTGCCTCGGAACATTCCCCGCGCGCTTTTCTCAAAAACCAAATTTTTTCAAAAAATCAATTTTTTGGGGGATTGCCGTGTGAAATTTTGGTGGGAAGTTACAAATTCGGATTCAGCGACCCAAAAAACATCTAGAAAGCCGATTTCCAGTACTACCATTAATTTTGCCAGATAAAATCCCCTATTGCCTGACTTCATCATTTAGTGCACGTAGCGCCGCAGTGCATGTTCCGAAGCATGTCACCCTCACCGTTCATCCTAATTCATATTGTCATATATCCTATTTGTTGCAAATTTTGTCTAGTTTCTGAATTTCGTAATGCTTTTCCCCTAAAACAATAAGAAATTTAAGTTAAAAACAACTATTTGGAGGGGGTTTCGGGGGGGAAATTTTTTGGGGGAAAGTTAAAAATTCGGATTCAGCGACCCAAAAATTTTAAAGTAAACCTTATAGAGAAAGTTCGGAGGGGAGATGGGAGGGCGAATGTAAAGGTGTGAGTGGTTAAGTGGAATTGCGCAACTTAGTTTACGCAGCACCACGCGCATGTTCCGAGGCAGATCCTCCCTTCCCCTTCATCCTAAGTCATAATGTCATATATCTAATTTGTTGGAAATTTTGTCTACTTTCTGAATTTCTAGATACTTTTTCTCTAAAACAATAAAAAATTGATTTTTTTTAATAAAAACCTTTTTTGGGGGATTTTTACCAAAATTTGGGGAGGTTCCCTGGGGAAATTTTGGTGGGAAGTTACAAATTCGGTTTCAGCGACCCAAAAAACATCTAGAGTGCCGATTTCCAGTCCTACCATTAATTTTGCTAGGTAAAATTCCCTATTGCCTGGACTATTAGTTAGATCGAAAATGATAACAATATCAAACAGCAAAGCCCTAAAGTGATGACGTTAAGTATGAATAGACGCCCACTCTAACACTTCGCGTTTCTAAAAATCTATCATCGTTGATAGCTTTTTCGCGAATTATTTGCAGTTTTTGACATGGATACAACGTTCTAAATTAATTTTCAATTCCTGTAATTCTTTACATTATCATTTTTCCGGTGTTATTAATTTTAAGAGTAATAACATGCATATAATTTTCAGCCTACACTTGTCACTCAAAAAGACCCGGATGATAATGTTAATCCTATGGGAAAGTTATTTTCAAATATTTCGCTTGAATTTTGATATTTTCGAATAATTTTTTTCTATAGGATAGCTGAGGACGATCTACAACCGGGCTAGTTTTTACTTTTTTAACATTTGGAAATGGCTGTTGTTTTCAGTCGATTTCAACGATGTTCTTTACTTTTAGAAGAATTTTTATTTGAATAGGTAATCGAAAGGTTTAAAATCGTTAACAATTGTTTGAATAGGTAATCGAAAGGCATAAAATCGTTAAAAATTGAAAAAGTTACAAAATGGGTAGGCGCAAATTATCAGATATGGAAAAATCCAAAGCCAAAGAGCGACGCCGAAATGAAAATCTTCTTGCAAAGCAAAAATCGATGTCTTCAACTGATTATGTAGGCCATGAAAATCGCGGTCTTCAACTGGTTATGTAGTCCATGAAAACCGATTACAGAATAAAAGATGAACGCGAAAAAGGAAACAATCTAATGTTTAATCGATTGATAGTAAAAGGCCATGTCTCGAGGGGCTCCAATCCACTAGCCATGGCGTTTTACAATCGGTCGATTCTAACCGGGAAAAATTGAGCTCAACGTAGGTAATTTGTCGCAATCTGTGGATGATTTGGTGGAACTGCTTTCGATTTGTAAACTTTTTTTCTTCTCGAAACGAGATTTGGAGAGTTTATCGATAAAGATTTTGGTCGTCTGAAGTTTGATCTTTGCAATCTGTTGTTGAAGTGGGTGCGACGGAATTTGGTGGACGAAATTTTAAATTTTTCGGTTAAATGTTGTTACGAAGGTGATTTGTCGCGATCTGTGGATGATTTGGTAGAACTGCTTTCGATTTTTATTTATTCGATTATTAAAAAAAATCCAAATGGTCGTTGTAATCTATTAAATTACATTTTTTTTTTGGTTTCATATATATTTTTAAAAATTACTCTTGCTTTCGGAACCGGTTTGAACCGGTTCTGAAATTGAAATTACCCTAATATAAAAAAAAACTACATCAAAAATCGAAAAATTAAAAATCAGCCCGGTTGTAGATCGTCCTCAGTTATCCTATGGAAAAAAATCATTCTAAAATATCAAAATTCAAGCGAGATATTTGAAAATAATTTCGCCATAGGATTAACATTATCATCCGGGTCTTTTTGAGTGACTAGTGCAGGCTCTTAACACGTGCATCACCCTTGGGCCACGCTTAATTATCCCATCAGGCGGCGTGCACCACCTGTGGGTCACATTTGACTGTCGCATCAGCCGGCGTGCATCACACTCCACTGTTCAAGGGCGGATCTGGAGAGTCCTCAAGGGGGGGGGGCGATTTTAGAAATTTTGAGATTCCAATCTGATGCGCGGGTCAGGACTAATTTTTTTCACTGCAGGTCGTGTTACTTCTACTGCTGCGGTTCGGGTTTGGGTCCGGTTCCGGTTGACTTCTACTTTTTGCTGCGGGTCGGGTTTGGGCCCGGTTGACGTCTAGTTTTCTGCTGCGGGTCGGGTTGACTTCTACTTTTTCTGTGGGTCGTGTTTGGGTCTGGTTGACTTCTACTTTTTGCTGCGGTTCGGGTTAACTTCTACTTTTTTGCTGCGGGTTGCGTTTGGGCCCAGCTGACTTCTATTTTTCTGCTGCGGGTCGGGTTGACTTCTACTTTTTAGCTACGCCTAGCGCGCTGGGTTTGGGGTAGATTGACATACATTATTTCGGGTTTGGGTCAGTTTCGGATTGGGTTTTCACTATTGCGAGAAGGGTTCGGGTTGACCCGATTTTTGAAAAGAAAGTCAAATACTTTTGAAGATAAAAACAATATACAATAAAAGGAACATAACGGACACGTCCAAATAATTATTTAGGAATACTTTTTAATCTTCAGGATTATGTAAAAAAATCAGGGTTGTAGTGGGTAGCTGCCCGGGTACCTGCCCAGCTGCCCGCCCGGGCTGGGTTTTTTTTATAAAAAACCCACTTAAAAAGCCCGGGTTTTTTAAAGAATATTTCTGGAAAGGAACAAATGATGTATTTTGTTGTTCATGGTTATTTTGTTTTATTTATTCACTTCTTTGAATCTTAGAAAATATATTTGTACTAATTTACTTGCACTTTTAGATTGGGAACCCTATAATTTTAAAACGTTTTAGCTTTTAATTTAAAACGTAAATTTAAGCTTTTCACTTAGCTTCAAGAGTATTATATTTACTAAACTTATTATATTTATTAAATTATTTTATGTATTTTTTACTGCTGAATCCGAGAATGACCTTTATTTTTAACCATCACATAAGGAAAATTAAATAAAAAAAAGTTTTACACCTGTTTTATAGTATCAGATGTTTGCTATATTTTAACTTTGACATTTACGATTTGCAAAAAAATTATAACGTGATGGTTAAAAATGAAGGCCATTTTCAGATTCAGTGCTAAAAAGTACATAAAAATCCATTATCAAAAGTTAAAAAACTCAGCCGTCTCCTTATTTTATAGTATTTGATTTTTGTTATTTTTTAACTTTGACAATTTATGATTTGCAAAACATCCTGAGATGATGGTTAAAAATTAAGGTAATTCACAGATTCAGCGCTAAAAAATACATAAAGTTAAAAAACATAACCATCGCAATCTTGTGTTATATAATCTAAAACTGAATGGTAACCACCGAAAATCATAATAATATTAGATTGTCATCGGATTTACATCAGTATACATGTAAAATTTAGTCTTGATCGGATATTTGAAACTTGAAAGTGAGTTAAATTTCGACTACAAATTTTGAACTGGGAAAACATACATACGATCGTTGAAGTTAAATAAAATAACATAATATTTGTTAAAAGAAATCATAAAAAGAAATAGTCTCAAATCCTTACAAAATAAAACATATGTTACAATACAATAATTTTAGCCAATCTGAAACTTAATAACAGTTAACTCAATCATAACACTTTACTATTTTTTTCAAAGTGCTGATACACATGAAAAGTTCTTCGAATACTTTAAGCACTTAGGATATGACCCCTCAAAGTATGGCCAAACTCATTTGTGTTCAGATGCAGAAAAGTGGTATAAGTCATGCAGTTTTAAAGTTTCATAACTCAGTCAATTTTAGTGTTATATGAACGGAACTTTTTTTGTCTGTCTTGTCAGTGTAATAGGAAAATTTTACTAAATATAACTTATAGCACCAGGGGCTGTATAAATACTTAAATTTCGTAATTTTTTAAGAAATGTTTTTACTGACCCAAATCGCTTTTAAAATATTTATTTGCCTCAAATGAAAACATTTTTGTAATATTTAAGCTATATGTGTATGACTAACGGTTTAGGAATTAGCCATTGGACACCGTTGAGAGTGGACACCCTGTATATACATAAGAAACATTTTTGTTGTAAGATATTTTTTATCAACATTTGCTAATCTTATGATAATTTCAAAGGAGCAAGTTTTTTTTAAGTTACTAGGGGGCTCGGCCCCCTACGAGCTACGCTCGCCAACCCCCGTCCAGACACCGCAGAATCTAAATGCACGCTAATTTGATCGGCTTTAAAAAAGATTTCGAAAGATTGAATTATAAGTTAAAAAACAGTGGCGATCTCCCTATAAACGAATTTCTATTCATTTCTCTTTGAGTGGGCAATTTTAACGCAAAATCCGCTGCGGTACTACTTGATTATCCCGTCGACCAATTTCGCCAAATTATATAAATCGCCAAACCACTCGCCAAATTATAGAAATTGACATAATTTTTATTTTAAATAACGAAAGAACAAATAAATAAGTACAACATTAATAAAAATACAAATAAAACGTCGAAATAAAAACAACTTGATGACGTAGACACGTGTAACAACATTTCAAAATAAGCTAATATAAAAGGAATTAAGTAAACAGAGTCTTTGTCTCCTGGTATTTTTTAACAAAGCGAAAAGAAAATGAGACATTTTAAATTAATCGTTTTAATCTGACGTAATTTTGACCAAACTATTCTTCCTCTTTTTAATATACTTTTGTTAGAAATGAAATATTATTTGCGCTTTCCTAACAAAAATAGTTGAAAAGTATCCTCTCAAAATATCAAATAAATGTTTAGCGCAATTTTTAAATTTAAACCGTTTTGCAATATTATTTTGTGTTCATTTTATGTAATAACTGTAATGTGACGTAAATATGACGTAATTTCTCCTATTTAAGACTTCTAACGCATGTTAATAAATTTATTATTTTACAAATTCCTTTCTCTCTTAAAATTCACGTGTAATTATAGTTTTTATGACGTAATTTTTAATAAGTTCCTGCATTTTGTACATAATTATTTAATTCTAATCCCAAATGTTTTTTTTTCTGTTTATAATAGTCACGTGTAAATAAATTTTTAATTTATTTACACGTATAAATATTTTTTCTTTTTGAAGCAAACATTATTGCTTCCGCCGTTTATACAGTTGGCAACAGTTTAAATTAATATCACTTTCTAAAATCTGTAAAAAATATCTCTAGAAATGCTGAAAATTTGAATTTAAAATAGAAATAAAACCTCAAAAAATGAGTCAAAATAAAAAAAATAATACAATCTGCACTCCGGCAAATTCTAACGCATAAAATGATCTAAAAATGATTACACTGCCATGTATAGTTTTTGCTGCTATAAAACATTTTTAGTGGAACGATTTTGTCCAACTTTAGCATTAAATATCTCTTAAAATAATTTTTCGATTTAAAAATTGTCTGCTTCAGCGTGTTTATCAAACATTTCTGTATAAAACCACCGATTTTCATATTTTTGTATGCATTATTTTTGTTAATATTAACGAAGAAAGACCTCCAGTCACAAAAAATTCAAAACCGGCGGCGGCGGCGGCGGTGACAGCGGTAGTTACTTTTTTTTTAGAATAGAGAGATATTTATATTTTATTATTAAATAACACACAATTGATAGCTTTGCAATTTAAAATTTGTTTATTATTTAAATTAAAGGGATCATATAATATATATGTATTTTAAGAAAAGAGAAAAATATTGAGATCCTTATTAAGACTATGAAGTCATTCTCATCTATTAGACTATGAAGTGTTTGCTTACAAAGATTGTATTTGAGATCAGGATTGCCACTTGTTTCGGCAATCAAATTTCTTGCGTTTTCCTAAGCAAAAAGTTAAATTTTCCCTGAGTAATTCCTCTGAGAATTTCCAAAATTTCAACGGATAAATTTTGCAAAGTACCAAAATTTAGTAGCCAATTTACCCGAGGAAAATTGCCCATTTAACCGGGGCTTTTTAATAAAACCCGCCCGGGCTGGGTTTTTAACAAAAAACCCGGGTTTTTTACAACCCTGAAAAAAATACTGATTTGGTATAAAACTGCTTGTCTCTTTATATCTAAGATCAGTTGTAATTCAGTAAAGAATGCTTTGAAACTTATCAAAAAACATACCGGGTGTCCCAAAATGGGCTGTCTGATTTTAAAATTCAATAACTTGCAAATGATGACAGCAATTTAAAAAAAATCTTCCAGGACGGTTATGTAAGATGTCAAGAGATTTTTTGCTGCAATTCTTGATTTTACTTTACAATAACAGCGATAGATGGCGCTGCAATCAATAGTCGTTAAATCGGAGCCCAATTTCTGGCCTTCCTCCTCCGGGCACAGATTTAGCGTCTATTGCTTGCAGCGCCCTCTATCGTTGCTATTTTAAACTAAAATCAAGAATCGCAGTGAAAAACCTCCTGATTAGGGTGATTCTAAAAAAAAAAATTATGAAATTCAAAGCAAATTTTCTGAAAGGTTACAGCAGAGGGAGGGGGGGGGGGGATTCAATCCTGGCACTAATTATTTTTGTTGCAGGTCGGGTTAACTGTTTTTGATTTGGGTCGATTTCAGGCTGAGTCGCTGAGTGCAGACTCCTGCGAAAGCTGGGGTTTGTGTTAACCCGTTTCATCAAAAGTTAGTTCAGTATATTATTTCAGATTAAAAACTATATCTATAATAATAAACATAGATAAATGTATATGTGCTGTTTTATAAAGAGACCGCTGTATTTTTTCCACAACTCTTTGGTGAAATTTGCATTTCTTCCACGACCCTTTGACAAAATTCGCGTTTTTGCTGTATTCTTTCACAAAACTCGCGTTTTTCAGCAATCCTTTGACGAAATTCGAGTTTTATCCTCAATCCATTAACGAAATTTGAGTTTTTTCGCCACTCTTTGACGATATTCGCGTTTCTTTCGCGACCATTTGATGAAATTTGCGTTTATTTCGCGATTCTTTGATAAAAAATGAATTTTAGCGCAAACCTTTGACGAGATTCGTGTTTCTTCGCGGCTATTTGTCAAAATTCCCGTTTTCGACCGTGATCCTATGACGAAATTTGAGTTTTTTCCGTTGCCCGTTGAAGAAACTCACTTTTTCTCTATCATTTGAAGAATTTCGCGTTTTTTCAGCGGCTCTTTGAACAAATTCGCACATTTATGGCGTCCCTTTGACCAAATTCGCGCTTTTTCGGCGGCCTTTGACCAATTCGGCGTCTCTTTGACCAATTTCGCGCTTTTTCGGCGTCTTTTTGACCAAATTCGCGCTTTTTCCGTGATCCTTTGGAGAAATTGAAGTTATTTTTAGATTGACGAAACAGATTTTTTATGACGACCATTTGTCAAAATTCGCGATTATTTTTATGTCCGAATTTAAGGATTGATGAATTTTTTTAATTTTCTGAACCGAATGCCTTAACCCTCTCGCCGCGTATTTATTATTTATTTATTTATTTATTTTTTTTAAAGCAAAATAGCTTCAAAAATCGCGCATTTATTTTATTACGTATTTCAAATCTTCATATATTATAGAGTTAAAATATGCCTAAAACCTTTGTGAAAGAGTTTTTTTTTTTTTTTTTTTTTTTTTTTTTTTTTTTTAATAGAATTAGACCATTAAAAAAAAGATTTGCTGTGGAAATTGTGGGTTGTGCAAATTTTGCTACTTTTACGTTGGCCGTGGAAATAGCGGGATGCGCAGCGAGAGGGTAAAATTTTTGGAAATTTCGGAACATAATCACCCCTGCTCCTGACTTCTTACATAACTCACCTGCAAGTATTTATTTTAATAGCTGCAACCATTTGCAAGTTATTGAATTTTAAAATCAGTCAGTGCATTTTGGGGCACCCTGTATATTCAGTAGCTATAGGATGATGGCTGAAAGAAGCATTTAAAAAAAATAAAGCGGCCTTCGATATGTCAGTTAGAGGTTTTCCCGGGCTGAAATTTTCTGGCCCAAGTCCAGATCCAACCCGAACAAAAAAATTATTGCCCTGCCCGGTATAAAAGCTAAAAAATCGACTCTAGCACAGCCTGCATTTTGCCTTTAAAACTATTCATAAAGCACACACACCACATACTTATGCTCATATTTTATTTTCAGATTATGTTCCAAATTCATGAATGCATAAAAATGATAATATTAAGGACTATTTAGGCAATTATGTACATAAACACTACTTAAAAATATGAGACACATTCAAATGAAAATCCAGTTAAAAAATCAGTTTAGAATGAAAGAAACGGATGATAAAAGAAAATCATAATTTTAAAGCTCTACAAGGAAAAAAAGTAGATTTTTAAAAATGCATCTCTGTATAACTTATCAAATCAAACTAAGATTTCGCTAAACAAATGTACAACATAAATATGATTTTTACGAATAACAAATAAGTATGATGCCAGACCAACTTGGCCTCGAGGGGGAGGAATTTAGAGGAGTGCACAGGTCGCGGTCGTGCCCAGTAACGCTTATCATACGGGCAGGCTTGTATAAAATCAAAAACTTTCTGCGCACGTAAATATTGGGTCAAAAACTTTCTGCAAATTAATTTTCTGGAAATTTATTTAATGTTTAATAAAATAATGTGTTATATTATTTTGACGATATTAATTAAAAACAGTAGTTTTAAAGTAATTACCATTTTAATTAAAAATTAATTCATATCAATTAAAGAATAATTATTTTAGTTAAAAAAATAATAAAGCTAAAAATCCATGATAAGAAAAGGTGAATTCTTATCACTTATTTTGTCAATGCATTCAGAAACAGCCCAATCATTAATATTGTAACCTCTTCGCACAAAATGTCAGTCACTCTGTTCACAAAAATAATACGGCATTGCTTCTGAAACAACCGAATCACATTTTATAGGGAGAGGTCTATTCATAGGTATCTTCATTAAAGAGATTGATGCAGGGAAAGTGCACTAAAGCCATTTTGAAGCAGCAAAAATCTGACTTTAGAGCAGTAAAATCCATTTTTGGAGCAGCAAAAATCTGATTTTGTAGCAGTAAAATCAATTTTTTTTTAGCAGCAAAAATCTAATTTTGTAGCAATAAAATTAAAATTCTGTTTTTGGAGCAGGCTGAAATTCTAATGCTAATAAACTCCTAAAAATTAAAATGATTGCTATCTTGAAAATATTTCCATATTTGAAAGAATAATTACTCAGATAAAATTTCTCTACACATTTTGCTAACTCTGGGCATTCTAAACGACAATTGGGTATAGATTGCAATAATGAAAAATTAGCAGCTGGAAGAAAAAAAAAATCAGTTTATATGACTTTAAAAAATATTATTGTAGAGCAGTAATTTTAACCAATCAAAGAAAAGCCTACGAATACAATGTACAGGACTCCCACTCAACTTTTGTAGTAAAAAAATGGTAAAAGGGGACCATTTTTTTCAAAAAAAAGGGACCAAAAAAGACCATATATTTCGCATAAAAAGGAACCTTTAGGGACCTAAATTCAGCAAATCACAAAATAAAATAAACAAAATCTCCTCAACCATTTCACGAAATTAGCGTGTTTTTCGCGATCCTTTGACAAAAATCACGTGATTTCACGATCTCTTACCAAAATTTGAGTGTTTTTTGCGATCTTTCGACTAAGGTCACGCCTTTTTCGCGATATTTTGACGAAATTCGCGTATTTTTGCGATCTTTTGAGAAAATTTGCGTGTTTTTCGCAATCTTTTGCCAAAATTCGCGTGTTTTTCGGGATCTTTGGACGAAATTCGCTTAGTTTTCGCGATCTTTGGACGAAATTTGCGTTTTTCGCGATCTTCTGACAAAACTTGCGATCTTTTGAAGAAATTTACCGGGTTTTTTTTTCTATCTTTTGACCGCGTTTTGTTCGTTTTTTCACGAAACTAGCGATCCTTTGAGAAAATCCACGTTTTTTTCGCGACTTTTTAACGGAATTCGTGTATTTTTCGCAATCTTTCTACGAAATTTGAGTGTTTTCCCCTTTATTTTGACGAAATTTGCAGTTTGTTTCGCGATCTTTTGACGAAATTCGCGTTTTTTCGCAATCTTTTGACGAAATTAGTGTTTTTTTCGGGGATCTTTTCACGAAATTAGTGTTTTTTTCGCGATCCGTTGACGGAATTCGCTCTTTTCTCACGGCCCTTTAACGAAATTCGTGTTTATTTCGCGATCCTTTGAAGAAATTAATTTTTTCCGCGATTCTTTTACGAAATTTGCGCTTTTTCGCGATCCTTTGACAAAATTCGGACTTTTTCCGCCATGCTTTTACGAAATTCGTTTTCTTTTTTCCAGCGCTCCTTTGACGAAATTTGCTTTTTTTCTGAGCTTTCTTTGACAAAACTATCTTTTTTTTTCAGGATCCTTTGAAGAAATTCACGTTTTTTTCCGCGATGCTTTGACGAAAGGGGTAGTTTTTTCTGCGAACGATTGACGAAATTCTTTTTTTTTTTCGGCGACCATTTGTTGAAATTCGCAATATTTTTTAGTGAGATTTTTTTATGCCTGAATTTTCGATGGCTGATGGCTGATTTTTTTTAATTCTCGGAACCGAAAGCCTTAAATTTTTGGGAAAATTTGGAACAGAATCACCCCTGGCAAACAATAAATAAATTCATAAAATTGGGAAATATTTTTAACATTTCGGTATTTTTTTTTTTAAGTTACAAAAACAAAAATTACGTTTTTTCAAAAAAAATTTCCGCAAAAAAATTTTCCGCGCACGGCGTGCGCGCGTGCGTCTATATTATACAACTCTGCATACGGGCTGACACGGACTGAATGTTTAGCTTTTATTTTGGGTCGAGGCCCGACTTAGAAATTTTGGCCAGTGCAGACCTCTAGGAAGAATGAAGTTCAGGCAAAGCTCGACTTGGAAGAAAAAGAAGTCTGGTCGACCCGAATCTGCAGAAAAATTTAAGGTCAGGACACGGCCCGGCTCTAAAAGAGGGAAGACCTGACCCAGCCCGAGTCTCGTGGATTAAAACTGGCGCGACCCGGGGCGGGTCGCGCCGCGCTCGAGCTTCGCCCCAAGTCATTTCTCGTGAGGATGCATAATGCCGTTTTCAAACCCTTTATTTGCCCAAGGGGGGGGCGATCGCCCCCTCGCCCCCCCCTTAGATCCGCCATTGCCACTGTTCCATAGAAGGCGTGTACTACAGGTAGAAGCCATAGGACTATGCTATAGACGGTGTGCATTACAGGTGGGTCACACTTGAACATTCGAAAATTCCGTAGTAATAACAATTCATTATTATAAACTTATTTATTATAAACATTCACGACGGGAAAAGAGAATTCTCGTTTTCATTCAAAAAATATCATTGACTAAGGGCGTGGCTTCTACCTTACAGAAATGCATTTACCGTATTTACCCGCGTATACGTCGATACCGCGTATAAGTCGACCCCCTACTTTCCCGATTAAGAAATTTGAATTTTTTTAAATTCCGCGTATAAGTCGACCCCTACTTTTCCGATCCAGAAATTTGATGTTTTTTTAAATACATTATTCAAAATCACCTGGAAAAAGAAAGAAAGTACTAAATATACAATAATAAAGAAACTTTAATTTTTTTTCATTTATTCGAAATCATATGAAAAAAAGTACAAAATATACAATAATGAAGATAATAATATACTAAAGTAATATACAAAGTTAAACTGATTCAAGGTTCGATTCAGTATCGGACTCGCCAAACAATGCACAAAAATCCTCCGTCGTTATCGGCTCATCATGATACACGTTTTCAATCTCTGTATCGCTACATTCTTCCTCGTTGTTATCACTTTCGAAAATGACATCATCTTCTGTGCTGTCTAATTCGTTGCTTATGCAACATTTCTTGAAAGATTTTATAATCATTTCGGAAGGAATTTGATTTCACGCATCTTTAACCCCCTGAGCAATCAATGCAATGTCGAGCTTTCTAACATTACCGCCCTTTGTAAATGTTGGACAGCCAGATGAAATCCACTCTGCCCAATATTTTCTAACATTTGTTTTGAGGCAAACGTCTAGGGGGTTGAAGGACGGATGTCAACCCTCTCAGGATTACAGCTACAGTCGTTTTCAGTCCTTTCGTCACTTTATTCACGTTTTCATAAAAGTGGCCACGAAACGAGTCGTAAACTAAACGGGAAGGTTCTCTTTTTAAAACAGTTCCCGGTTTTTTACCCAACACATTTTTAAGCCAGTCGACTGTTCCGTAGTAGGCGTACATTCATCGCCAGCACCAAAACCGTCACTCAGTCTCCTTTTTTCTCTCCTGGTATGGAAATCGGCAGTAAACGAGGGCATTTTTGACTTCTGGGGGGAAAAAAAAATAAGGACCCTCGTATAAGTCGATCCTCCCAATTTTAATGCATTTTTTGCCCAAAATTTCTCGACTTATATGCGGTTAAATACGGTATATAATGTTTTCGTATTTCTTTAGATTGTAAGACATTTTACATTAAAGTCGTACATATGCAGTCAATAAAATCATGTCTCTAAGTAATTTGCTTACTCTTTACGAACTTTGAGATATTCACAATAAACTGGGCTTGTTATATTCGAGTTCAGTTCAATAAATATGAGAGGGGCGGGTCATTACATACAGTGTTTGAATAAGCGACAGTACCGCTCCGCCAGATGAAGCGAAATATGAATTCGAGCGCCGTCTTACAGCGAAAAACGTGAATATCGGCGCCGGCGCGAACGTGTTAATAATAACCTCTCAAGTATGCGGTTTGTAAAGTACCAAAGAAAAAAATAGTGCAACGACATAATCACATATTCTTTATCATTCGCTCTATCATATATGGTCATCACACATGCTACATTATATGTATTGTAACTGTTAACCTTTTCAGGGGCAAGACATTTCTATAATTAAAATACTGAAATGAATGAATGACACCGGAATTTACAGACAAATTTATTTGAAAGTGAGTAAAAGCTTTCCTTCATTTACTTAATAAAACGGAAAATTTCAAACCAAAATTCTGGTGTCAATTTCCCATTTAGGAATTAAAATTAGGTGGTCCAAAAATGAACCACCGCCCTCGAAAAGGTTAATGACAATGATTTTTGAGGAAAATATCGTCGGTACAATGTCAAATTATCCAATTTGAAAACAATGTTGCCGGTTGGCAAATTTTTTAAAATTCATATTTCTTGAATGGCACCGCTTTTTTGTAACGGTAAAATTCCCCTTGTTTCCCCCCCCCCTTAATTAATATATCATTAAATATTTTGAACTTTACTATTTCAAAAAAGTGGTGCCAATCAAGAAGTCTAAATTTTAAAAAAAGCACCACACTGACAACACAGTTTTCATATTGGATAGTTTGACATGGTACCGACGATATGAGGCGGTGGGATATTAAGGGCAATAAGGGATTTATATTTTTCAACAAAAAAGGAAGACTTTAGTAACAGTGCAATCTTTTATAAGATTTCATTTTACTCGTAATACTTTGTTTTTGAAACATCGGGTATTTTAAATATAATATTTTTGTTTTAATATCGATTTTATTTGTATTGTACGCTGTTTAGCATCAAGTGCTTATTTTATTATTTAATGAAAATCTTAATATATTTCAAAAGAAAAACATTACTCAGCTAGAAATAGTTTTCAAAATAAGTGTACAAAAAAAGTGCACAAATTCGGAACTGATTTGCCACCTCTGATTATGCACAAAAAGTAAAAACTGAATGCTGCATAAAAAGTGCAAACTTAATTCCGCATAAATAGGGCAAGAAATATACTGGTGGCGACATCTTTGAATAATTTTGGAAGCACCGGTATTTATTATAAGGGGAAAATTGTGATTTTTTTCCCCTCCGCTGGAGACAGAACTCACTACCTGAGTTCTAGGAACATAGTGTTTGTTCTACATACCTTGCCAGTGGGGCCGTAATTCGAAGTGATTTTAAATGCGGGTAATATGTAATGAAGTGGATTCTGCTGTGTGTTGATATTTTTATAGATAGACGGTGAATTTATCTATGCTGTTATAATACTTCTAAGTTTCAATTAACCCTTAACCGGAAACGTGCATCTGTGAGATGTTTGCGTCTACATATCTGCCATTAATATTTTCTCTCTCCGACATTCCACACTTATTTTTATGCTGTTATATTAAAACATTGGTCCTGTTAATGCACTACTATTAAAGATTAAATGTTTATGTTCACTATTTGGTAAATTATTAAGTGTTATGTTTGTGAACGGCATTTTCACGTTTCCGGTTAAGCGTTAATATGCTTAATTTATTTTAGGATTTTCTATGGTTAATGAAGAATATGGCTTGATTAAAATAATTCATTACAGAAAATTTCATTTCTTAATGAATGGTTTGAATATGGTCTGAGTTATTTGTTTCACAGAAATAAACAATTTTAAAGTGTATTTTGGATAGAATTTATCAATTTTAGTAAGGGGTTAGGATTTTAAAACTTCAGTGTTTATACTAGGGGGTTGGGGAACCAATTATGCATATTTTCAATTCGATTGTTATGCATATATTTTTTAATGAAAAAGCGCTCCTTGAATTTTGAAATTTAATCTACTAAATTTTCTTTCTGACGTATTTTGAAAAACACAGCAAATTTATTATGTTTGAATTACTTAAAATAACTAAACACTAAGAAAAAGTACAGCTAAGAGTTTTAGATTGGTGGCAGGGGCTTTTTCAGAAAATTTATTCATGGAAATAATTTTTTTTTTGATTTATTTGTTAAAATTTTATCTAAAACGGTTGGACGAAGGCATGGACGAATTTTAGGTATTGATAGAAGGATAATAAAGACGGGTACTGAATTTAGGTCGCAGTAACCTGCAGGGAACTTGTAGTAACACCCACCCACCACCTGTACTTTGAAATTTGACAAACTAATTGTTTTTCTCTGACTTTAAAAACAAGACAGTAAATTTATTCTTTTCGAGTAACTTTAAACGATTAAATACCAAGGGAAAGTACAGCTAGGAATTTTGAATCTTGGGAATGGGAGATGACTTTTCGATTTAAATCCAACAGGAAAATTAATTGTTATAGTTTTTTTTTATAGTTTATGTGTTAAAAATTTATCTCAAACAGGATTAAAGGGCAGTGTTTAATTCAGGTGGCGGTGGCCCGCCCTCCCCTAGGTTTTAAAATCTATTAAAAAATTATTTTTCTCCGATTTTGAAAGATGTACTAAATTTATAAATTTCAAGTAAGTTAAAATAATTGAAAAATAAGAGGAAAATCAGTTACCAAATATTTTACTTTTTTTTGGGGGGGGGGGCGATTACCCTTCTAAATCCGTTGAGGAAATTAATTTTTAGTTCTGTTTCTTTTGATGTTTATGTGTTAAAAACTAATTTCAAACGTGTGGTTCAAGCTAATGTTGAATTCATGTGGCGTTGACGTCACCCTCCTCCCTGCGGATTTTGAATTTTAATAAATTAACTTCCTTTTTCTCCGTTTCTCAAAGACATACTGTGTTTTTATCGAGTGACTTAAAATATTTAACACGTTCACGCCGGCGCGGTGGGTCACACTCGACTGTCTCAGAGCTGCCAAATCTCCGGCTTTTTGGATATCAGTATTTTAACACAGAAAATGTTGTTTTATTTAATTAGTACAATTGGGCGATTTAAAGGAACAACATTTTCTCTAAAATAACAGTGGTGTGGAAAAAACGGAGACTTGACAACTCTGAGATAGTCGAGTGTGACCCACCGCGCCGGAGTGAACGTGTTATACACTAAGAAAAAGAGGAACGAAATTTTCCTTTTAAGGAGGGTGGCTCCCCTTATCTGTTTTCCATGGATTCGATTATATTACCGATAAGACTTTGGGGAGTACTATTCTACTGCTCAAAGAATTGCAATATTCAAGTCCCGGACAATAAAAGCAGGTCTTTGGGTCGCTGCAATGCATCGTCCGAGTGTGTCCCAAACATGCCCGATCAGATTCAGATCCAGAGAGCATGTTAGCTATTTACTTTAAGCATGTTCTCCACAAGGCAAGCTGTATGCGATTTGGCATAATCACGTATGAAAAAAGGAATCACTAAATGATGCTGCGAAAAATATGTCATGAGGTGTCAGTATCTCGCGTGTATACCTTTGGGCCGTGAAACTGCCTATCCTATTTATATGCAGGTCCGTACGTCTACTTATGCTGATTCCAGCCTGTACCATCAACCTACATTTTCTGAGATCTTTCATGTAAGAATGTGGGATTATTTCGAGTGCCCCTTTACCTCCATATCAAAACACATCGGATGTGACATCCAGACTAAATCGGGACTCATCTGGAAACAGCACTTGACACCGATCACGTTGCCTCTAATCTCGATGTCCAGTTCTCCACCTTCTTTGGACACAACAGTTGCTTAAAGGCTAACAGAATATAGACCATTTGCTTACGTGGATAGAGACCAACATGATAGAGCCTATTTGAGTTGTTTGCAGCGCCTGATTACCAACGGGGCACATTCCCACCAGTAAAAAGAAACAGAAAATGTTGGTCTAATCGTGGCAGAAATTTTCTATGATTACGAAGTTTATATAAGGCGATTAGAAATATTAAAATTTATTGGTGTAAGTTTGCCCCGTTAATAATCAGGCCCTGATTGTTTGGATGGACACCCTTCATCCTTTGGCCAAGAAAACTGTGTTTGCAGCTGCGTAGCATTGACTGTTCCGTCTCCAGCTGTTAACAGAATTTATCGGTCATCAGTTTCTGAGGTAACACATAAACGGCCTCGCCCTGGTCGGCGTCTAACATTCCCTGTGTTTTGAAATCGATCCCATTGCCCATCTTGCATTGATATTTCCTACGACTCCAACAGCGTTTCCTACACGTTGTTCTGCTTACCCTCATTCAACTCTCCCGATAATACTTCAAGCTATGTACTGCAGTAAATCAAGTTGTGGTGATATTTACATGTCATATTTTCCCAAAACACAAGCTTGACAACTGAGACAATGAAACTCACGTTTCTGTGAAATCCCGATTTCCGCACGTGTCCTTTTTCTTTTGACTTGATAAACTTTGATTTGCAAGTTTTCTTCATCTGTGATTTGGTTATCTATACTAATATTATAAAGAAGTAAAAATTGTTTGTGTGTTTGTTAGAGGTAATCTCTGGAACTACGGAACCGATTTCAAAAATAATGGTATAAATGATGGTGTTAGTCCAACTTAGAACAAAGGCTATATTTTATGTCGGTGCCACTACCCCAAACGGGCTGCAGAAGCAAAAAACGTTCTAAAAATGCGATTTTTGTGTTACTGAAGGGCCTAGAAATATGAAATTTGGAATATTAGTTACTTATACGATATAAATGATGTCTAAGAACATTTTCTAAACAATTCGAAATTTAAAAGGGGTGAAAATGCACAAAAAACGTTCTAAATGGTGGTTTATTCTACACAATCTCAGGAAATACTAAACCGATTAAAAAAATAATGGTTTCAAAATGATGATGACAACCCTTGCTCTAATATAGGTTATATTTTAGGAGGTGACGTTACCCCAAAGCGGGTGCATGAGCAAAAAAACGTTCTAAAAATGCGAATTTTGCGTTACTGAAAGGGCCTAGAAATATGAAATTTGAAATATTAGTTACTTATTAGATATAAAGGATTTCTAAGAACAAAACATCTTAAACAATTCGAAAATTAAAAAGGTTAAAATACACAAAAAGTGTTTTAAAAAACGTTCTAAATGGTTTTTTCTACACAATCTCAGGAAATACCAAACCGATTAAAAAAAATAATGGTGTCAAAATGATGGTGATAACCCTTGCTCCAAGATAGGCTATTTTTTAAATCGGTGCCACTACCCCGAAGGGGGTTCAGGAGAAAAAAACGTTCTAAAAATGCGATTTTTGCGTTATTGAAGGGTCTACAATCATGAAATTTAAAATGGTAGTTACTTATAAGATATCAATAATCTCTAAGAACATTTACTAAAAAATCGAAATTTAAAAAGGGTTAAAATGGGCGAAAATCGTTGTAAAAAACTTTCTAAAATGCGATTTCTATGCAGTCTCAGGAAGTACTGAACCGATTTCAAATATAATGGTGTAAAATGATGGTGACAGCTTTTGCTCCAAGATAGTCTATATTTTATATATGTTTCCACTACCCCAGAGGAGATGCATGAGCAAAAAACGTTCTAAAAATGTGATTTTTGAATCATGGAACGACCTAGATTCATGTCATTTTGCATGGTATATATTTATTAGATATAAATGATCTCTAAGAACATTTCTTTAAACATCTGAAAATTAAAAGGCGTGAAAATGCGCGAAAAGTGTTCTAAAAACGTTCTAAATGCCAATTTGTGAGGAATCTCATGAAGAGTCAAACTAATTTCAAAAGTAATCGTAGAAAATTAATGCTGATAGCCTCTGTTCTAACATAGACGCTATTTCATATCGGTGTCACTATCACCTGGATGCTGCAGGAGCAAAAAAACATTCTAAATTTCGATTTTTGTGATCGGTACGGGCTAGCAACTTGAAATTAGGCAAGATACATATTTATTAGATATATATGAGCTTTAAGAACAGTTTCGTAAAAATTAGAAATTTAAAAGAGGTAAAAATGCGCGAAAAGCGTTCTAAAAACGTTCTAAATTGTGATTTCTTCTCTATTTCAGGAAATACCAAACTTATTTCCAAAAGAAATCGTTAAATTGATGGTGACAGTCCCTGCTCCAACATAGGCTATATTTTATGTTGCTGCCAATTCCACCTGGGGGTTGCAAGAGCAAAACATGTTCTAATTTGCGTTTTTTGCAGAACGGAGGGGTCTAACACTTTGAATTACGGCATGGTATTTATTTAGAAGATGCAACAGATCAGTCGAAAGAAAATTCGAAGTTTAAAAGCCTGAAGTGAGTGAAAAGCGGTCTAAAAACTTCTAAATTACAATTTTATGCAATTTTATGAAATACCAAACCAATTTAAAAAATAATGGTGACAAACTGTTGGTGATAGAACCTGCTCAAGCTATATTTTATGACTGTGCCACTAGCACCAGGGGGTTGCAAGAGCAAAAGACTTTCTAAATAGCGATTGCTGTGATACTGAAGAGGCTAGAAACTTTAAAATAGAAATATAAATTTTTGACAAATTATCACAGCAAAGTGAGAGGAATGATTGAGTTGACATACGTTGTTTTAGGAAGTAGCGATTAAGGTGCATTTTTCACAAAAGCTAAAACTTAAGAAACATCAACAGTTTTTTATAAAATAGCCTATGGCCCAGTTACCTCTTGGGTCCAGTTACCCCAACTATCCTTAAAATCTATTTTCTAACAATACAATTAGTATGGTCTTTATGATTATATTAACACTAGAAAGACGGCGAAAGGTCATTTTGACCGCTACCAAATGAATATATTTCTGTTCGAAACAGAAATTTCTTTTAAAACTAGTATAAAAGATACAAAGAAAAAAAATTAGTTTAATAAATAAGTTAATAATTTGAAATAAAATTTTTGGTGTCAAATATGTTTTATAAAATCTGAGTAAAATTCCTCGTCTTCCTAGTGTTAACCCTTTAGTGCACAGCTTTACATATAAACAGCAGTGTTTTTAATTTAATAGATTTTTTTTTATTCGTATATACCTAATTACACCATAAAATTAAAATAGCAATATCGGCTTTCATTAATAACAGACATTCCGTATTTAAATAAAGCGAAATTAACCATTAAAACTTTCTGGTGTAAAGTCAGTTTCGCTGTAGTACGTAATTTCCAGAACGTATTCTATTTTGTGAATTAAAGGATTAAAGTTTAAGTTTTATAAAGTGAATAATTATATAAAATAAGGTATTTGGAGACATACTTCTTAAAAAATTTACTAATTTGCAATATTTTAATATAAAACTGCCAGACGACCGTAGTTTTTACTAGCATTTCAGATGTGCAACAGAAGAAAAAATTGACGTATTATATGAAAAATGTAGCTCTGATGTTTTTCATTATTTTTCTTGTGTAATAAACCTTTCAGAGAATCATATATAATTTTTTCGAAACAAAATAAAAAATCGCGCATTTAAGGGTATATAAGGATATTTAAGGGCATATATATTTTTAAGGGTGGTGTTATATATATATATATATATATATATATATATATTAACCCTTTAAGGCGAAGAGCACTTCCATTTCGAAAATGTTGAAGTGAATGAATGACACCGGAATTTACATACAAATTTATTTGAAAATAAGAAAAAAATATTTTTCCCATACATAACAAACGGAAAATATTTAAATCAGAATCTGGTGTCATTGTGTGGCATTTGGGAATCACGTTGGATGTTCCATGCCATGGAACACTGAGCCACAAAGGGTTGAACAATTTGTATGTATTTTGCATGCAAAATCTTCTATGGTACAATTTCTATGTACAATAAACGTATCTTATAACACAGGTAGCAACAACTTGTTCATAAAGTAAAAAATATTGTGATCAATGAATAATTTTTCACCATCCTGATACAATTTAGTTGAATAAACTTACCATGTAAGTGCAAAAGTTGACTGTATTTAGTTATTTACTTTGACATGAACAGCAAAAGTATTAACAGTTTAGGGCGTTTGTTCTTCAAAAATTGTCATTTTTGTCTGTCATTAGATAAAGCGCTGATTATCAGAATTTCTGTCACATATTTTGAATAATAAAACGTGCTGAATCGGCAATACCAAATGGTATGCGCATAGCTGCCAACCTTCCATTAATCTTCCGTAATATCTGGATTAATTTGACCCAAGTTAAGCACTTTCGAAACAGAAATTTCATTTCATTTCATTTCATTTCATTTCATTTCATGAATCTATATTTATTTAATTCAAAGTTTCTACGTGGAATCTAGTTAATTTCATTTCTTAAAACAATTTCTGGTTCGAAGCGTATTAAACCACAGTCAAATTAACACACGTATTAAGGAAGATTAATTTGAGGTTAGCACCTATGTATGCAGAAATTTTCTTTTACTTTTGCCATTTAACCTTTTCTTTGAAACCCTGTGAGAACTACAACTCATTATTTTATTCACGTGTCGTAAGATATTGATAACTGCCGAAAAACCCCGTGTCAAAAGTACCATCACTCATAAATTTTTTGACGCAATATTTCTAACAAAAAAAATTATTTATTTTAGATATAATAATCAAGTTCTGAAATCTTTTTTTAAACATTAATTTAATAATAGAAACTAGAAAATGCATTTCATTAATATTAGATTGAGCAAAAAGTTCTGGGAAATTTTTAATCTAATAGTTACCAGAATTTGTATCGTATATAGGAGTTCTAGTGGTATATCTATAGGAATTCAGAAATTTCGACTTTAACCCTTCCCACTCCGTTGGCTCCGCTGCGGAGCCATTCTTAGTCTTTGCAAAATTTGTTTTTGGTACCAGTAATAAAGGAAAATAAAATTCACCTTATTTAATCAGAGCATTTTTGAAATTGTGCACTTGAAGGAAACTGCTTTTTAAAAAGTGGTGCCGATCGAATAAAATTTGCGTAAGAGACGCCGGAGCTTTAAGGGCTAATATACCTATTGAACAGCATGATTTGCGTGTGTTGATCTGGTATTATTGGCGAAAAGGCCAACATTCTAACTATTCTGAAAGTCGTCAATGAGATTAATAAGGGTAAAGGGTTGAAGAGGTTTTTCGATTCCGAGGAGCCGCCATGGTACTTCCAGCAAATCCGGAATCTGGCAGAACGATGGCAGAAAGTCGTGGACTATGATGGTCTCTACTTTGAAGAATAGTCCTTGTTGCTTTTGTTGTTAATTTGCGCATAACAACGCAACTTTCACAAATTTCCCAGAACTTTTTGCTCAACCTAGTAATGCAAAAAACTTTAAACGCCACAAAATTCAATATTAAATTTTTTTTGGTTCTTTCTGATCGAGATACAATTCTGCAGTCTTGTCGGAAAAATTTTTGTGGATATTTTTCATTAAAAGAGCATAACTATAATAACTTCTACAATATGAATTTATATCAAAATTATCTTTGATAGAAACTATAAATGGATTTAATTATATTTCGTGTTAGCCCCAGGTCGGTGGCTCACGATAAATATTCCATCTTGTGCTGCGTTTGTAGCCTTGCCAACATATAATAGTGAGAAATTTTCCGAGCTGTATATTGTTCCAAGTGGTTTAGTCGATAGAACGTCAGTGCGCTATACTGATGGCCCGGGTTCGAGTCCCGGCTTGGAATCTTTTTCACTATGTTGGCCTTTGCGCCTTTTAAGCAATTACTTCGAAATTTGATTTTCATTTGTAAAATTATCTTTGATTTTCAATTAGTAAAAAAAAAGTCAGATGTATACCACTATTTACTTAGAGAAAAATCAATTTATTTACGATTGATTGCTTAAGCCGTGTTGTTCTAAAAAAGTACTTGTTTTTACCCTGAACCTGAAAGGCACACTGTTAAAAACAGCTCTGCTTTATTAATACAAAAAGAAAAATCCTTTTATTGCTGCTATGTTATTAATTTTTTTTTGTTATACTTCTGTTGAATTACTGTGTCTTAAGGTTTCTTAATGATTGGTCGGTTGGTTTTTACTTGTCACGATCGATTATCTGTCGGAGATATATAGGCCGGCGAGAGCGATTGGGGTTACCTAAGGTGGATGTCTTTCTTAAGGGAATTTAATGCGTACTTACGCAAGATTCGTAAGAAATTAGGTTTGGTTGACCAGATCAACGTAGTACAGTTGCAGGGTTGCCAGTTCAGCAATTTTCTTCGTTTCAAAATTTCCTATTCACATCAGAAATTACCTATTATATTCTACTGTTTATTTAAATACAATCAGTTCATTAAGAAGAAAAGTAAAAATTCTTCTTCAAGTATTTCCTGTGTGAATTCGAAGTTCTTGTCATTTAACGAAGATTTGCACCAATATATATATATGTGTGTGTGTGTGTGTATGTTAAATTTTACTTTTCTAACTTTGGTGGGAAAAAAAGTCCTATTTCTTATTTTGCAATAAAATTTCGTGAAGATTCCGGTGTGAATTCGACATTACAGAAACACAATTACTTGCCACTGAAAGGGTTAAAGTAAAGACTAAACTGGCAACCCTGCACAGTCGAACAAAAGGAGTGTTTTTGTTGTCATGGATGTAGAGCTTGTAAAATTTGTCTACACAACTTTGTTGTTAGAGTTGATGAATGCTAATCTGAGCCCGGAACTGGGATATTTCTGTGACAAAATGGATAAAATCAAGAATCTCATGCTTAATTCCTGGATTTTTAAATTCGACTAAAAAATCAACTTTGAAAGTGTTAAGGAATTTTAATTAGTTTCACGGGCCTACGGCCTACCGTACTCATTGTGGATATCCACAGTTGTCCTATTTATGAATACCTCTGAGGAAAAAGTAAACAAAGTCTTTTTCCAGAAAAATTCGAATCATTTTTTTCGAATGTAAAAATGATATATGAAAAGACGTATTTTCATTTAAAAAAAAATAAAAATGCGCTACAAAAATCACATTTTAACACTAAACCAGGCTTCGTACGCTGCAAAGACTTTCAAGGACTTTTTACCAGAATTTTTTTAAACAAATACTTCCCTTAATTATTTGTAAAAAATTCTGTCTGTGGATATAGCGACCAGTACTTTACGAAATTTATGGTCTTAAAACAGGAAATATCAACTGGCAGCTAAAGGTATATATTATATTTCAGTTTCGGCCGTTGTCGCGGATTTTGGCCATTTCATCACATTGTGCATTGGTTCGATTTCAACACCACCTATATACTAGCTTTGACAGATGAACTTCCCAGTTGCTGTTAAAACTATCTTTTTTAAAGCCGCGTACACTGAAAATATGGCAGTACTAGGAATTTATAATGGATGAATTTGCAATGTGAAAATCTTTAATTCGATTATTTTTATCGCTTTCTAAACCAAGAATTGTCTTTTAAATGAATCATGAGTGTGTTTTGAAATTGGATTCAATAAAGAGACAATTTTTCTTTGATTTCAAATAAACCAGGCTGTACATTTTATCTGTATGTTTTTAAACTATATTCATGCACAAATTATCCACAACTGTGCTCTAATTTCGACAGCAGAATCCGAAAATGATATCAGGGGTGCTTATAATTCTATTACAATTTTTTACGTACTTTCTCGCTCTACTTATTGGCTATAAAAACACTTTCTACAAATGAACTAGGCGACTCTAAACAATGCTGCCTGCAATTTTACTCATGTTTCATAAAAGGTATTTTACACCCGAATATTTATATAAAACTATTTAACATATTTAATAAGCCTTTTTATTTACGTTGCATACGTTTAACATATCTTATAAAAAAATTTCTGGTCCATATCGACTTTTCTGAAGTTATAATGTTAAATAATAAGGAGAAAATTCCAAATCTGTACTTACTGTTCCATGTACTGTTCCACCCTGTTCCATGTACTTACTTACCTCGTGGTGTGTTTATCTGCCTGCCTATTTTCTCTCCGTATATGCTTTCATTTTCATAAAAATAGTCCAATCGCTGCAAAATTTGAATACATTTTAAAACAGTCATCGTATCGTATGTATTATTTTCTTTTTGTGTCCTTACGTTACATTTTAAAAACTGTCGTCATATCGTATGTATTTTTTATTGTTACGTTTAAAAACGATCAGAGGAAGAGTATCATATTTTTTATCCCCTTAATTCTCGCTCCCGTGATATTCACGGGCTGTGTCCTTTATTCAGATTGTTTGATTGCCATCCGTCTTTTATAAAATAGTGTAATTGGCTTTATCATGGTAATGTTTTACCTGTCATTATATAAGATGAATATTTCTTTTCAAAAAAGTGGTGCCAATAAGCAATTACAACTTTTAAACCATAATTTAATGCGACCGTTAAGGGGTTAAAGTAATAATTGCCTTTTTAAACAGAAAAAAGTATATATGCTTGAATATGGCGGCCATTTTTAAGACGAAAATTCTGGCAGGAGGGATGAGACGTTCAGAAGCGTCTTAATGGGCGTTACAACTTAAAATGTAACAATAATAAAACTTCACTACTTATTATTAAAAGCAGCAGTTTTACATTATAAAGCATCAGATTTAGGTCTTATATATGATTCGATATATTTACTTTTTTATGCATACAATTCTGGAAAATACAGAAAGACCATATATCACTTAACATAAGAAAAATAAATACAAAACTGGTATATATTTTTTTTTTTTATTTAGATGGAAATCAAATATGTATTTGTATATTACATATACTTAAATCGTAGCTATATACTTTTTTTACATTTCAATTTAAAACCAAGATGACTGCAATCCATTTTATTTAAAATATCTCATTATTTCTTAAGAACAGATTTCTTCTACACGCATAGTTGAAACAAATAACTTCAAAGTACATTTTAAAGCTAAAAATCTTCATATATATTTAAGTGCGTCAAAACATTTCAGCTATTTTTGTGCGTTCTCGGCATTACAAATTACCATAAATGAGATCGAAGTAAAGCAATTTGAAGAAGTGGATTGATGTAAATATACAAGAAACATCAAATAGAAAATTTGATTCTATTTATGAAAGAATATTTGCGGAAAGGAAATACAAATACTTGAAATGGTTCGATAGTCCAAAATGTTTTCTTGCGATCAAATAAAGTTTGTTTTTACCTTTATAAAATATACAGTATACAGAAGTCTAAATTAAGAAAAAAAAATCCTTATTTTGAAAAAGTTTGGTATTAATAAGTTTTCTTAATCATGTAACTGTTAGAAATACTTTTTGTATTAAACTGCTTATAAAGTTTTAAAATTACATTTCCCTCCGAACATCTTGAGGGCTTTCCTGCATTTTCATAAAAATGCTTATAAAAATAATCTTAATGTAATTTTTCTTTCCCTGTTTGTTTCTAAATTACACTTCATACCCGTTTACTTGACATTACATTTTAAAATACAATTCTGTTTAAAATATTTTTTCTACAACAGATTTAAGTTGTTTTGGGAAGCGGAAAAATACGCCCAAACCGCTCAGAGGGTTAAAAAATTCATTGTAATGGTAAATTTTTGTTATTACTTGAAATTCAGAAATCGCACCATAGTAAAAGTTAACAGGTTTAGCCCATTCGGGAGCAAACTCAATATGTTGCTAAAGCCTTTAAAGGTAAAATAGCATCAGGATTTATGAAAATCTGATAATAAATCATTTTTCTTACGTAGATTTTAAAAGCAATATATATATATATATATATATATATATTATGTACTATTTACCATTTGTAAAAAAAATAAAATAAAAAAATACGTGATATAAATCATATAGCATCGCGCTTCAAGATCTTAACAGAATAACTACATTTTTTTGCTTTTTAATTTACAAAAACACTAACTACAATCCATTATATTCAGAAACACTTCTTCCCTTCTTAAGAATAAATTGTTTCTACACACAGGGTTGAACGCTTGGTCTTTTTTATCGAAATTTCGCATTCATACAATAAATTCCCATGGAACTATTAATAAAACGGAATTGACATAGCCTTAAAAAACAAAAGCATTAACTGTAACCATTTTCGGAGAGGTTGATTAAAGCCGGAAGAAACTTCCGACACAAAATTAAAATAGAAATTTTCTCCTTATTTAAACTGTTTATTCATACAAAATTTCAGTCATAAATAATAGCAGAACGAGCTATTTATTTTTATTGGTGGAAGTTTACTTTGGCAGTAGTTAGGACCTGCGTTTCCGCCGTATTGTGACAACCTAGGCAACTTCCTGTCACTGTCAACGAAAAACATTATAATACTTGGATAAACTGACACCAGTAAAAACTAATAGAATTTCTTACGGCATTTGTAGGAAATTAGTTTCATAAATAAGCCTCTTGAATAAGGCGAAATTTGCTATTAAAATTTACCGGTGGGAAGTTTACCCCGGCAAATCAGAAACTGGTGATCAGATTTTTAAAAAACCAGCCGCCATCTTGTGGCAACCTACTCAGTTACTTCACTCGCTACTGAAGTTACTCACTCGCTACAATACACTATATGTGTCCTCCTCTTTATTCATAACTCCATTTAAATTCTATATAACAGGGAGGGCCGCACGCGTGCCACAGAGATACTAGTATTTATATACAGAAAAAATGCATTGTTTAATGACAGAAGGTCTGCAATTTAAAAAGGACAAAATTACAATTCTTAGAAAACGGTGTCAAGTGAATTTTAGACAAAAAGGTTGGCCACCCTGCTCTACAATGTTTCTTTCTTTATTTAATGACACAAATTTTACCATTGTCCTAACTAAAAATTCTTTTTTATATTTCCGGTGTGAATTCTAAATTTCTGAACTAAAAAAGGCTTACCTGACAACCCTGTTTACACACAATCAATCAACTGCAACAAATCAATTCAAAATATATTCCAAAGCTAAAAATTATGATCAGTGCATATATTTATTTCATCTCAGTTTTAACCCCTTGACGGGCATCGGTATATATTATATACCACTTACGATTAATGAAGTTTTACACCCGAAAAAATTTATTAAATTTTACTTTTCTAACTTTGGTGGAAAAAAGCCGTAAAATTGCTTTTATTTATTTTGAAATAGAATTTTTCAAAGATTCCGGTGGGAATTCAGCATTTCACAAACGTAATTGCTTGCCCCTCAAGGGGTTAAACATCCCTATTATCCTACCCTATTCTTGGGACCAAGAAAACTAGAGGAGACTAGAAGCTTGGGACTACGAATTACCATTGATGAGATCGAAGCAAACCACTTTTAGGAACTGCATTCATGCAATGATATCATAAAGATATAGTAAATTCGAATTTAATTCTCTTCTCCGCAAGAATATATGAAAAGTTTATCCACTAATTTACCCTCTTTATTTACATTTTAAAACATTCCCTTGACAAAAATATTAATTTCTATGATTTTGAATATTTAAATTGTTGAACAAGGATCATATTAAAATGAAGATAAATGAGTTTTATTTTTTCATCTTCAATCTCACAGGAATGTTAATATGAAAAATCATTTGCTGAAATGGGATATCTTTTAATCGATATAGTAACTATATAAAATATGTTAACACTTTGTTGACCGGCAATCTTTATGAAATATTTTTTTTTTTTTTATAAATACTGCTTTCACCAGTATATGTTAAAAATAATCTTCATCTTATATAATTCCAAAAAAGCTGCGTTTAATCGCGAAAGGTCGTTGCAGCAAAACTTCCTGTTACATCCCTCCCTTCCATAACATTTTGAAAATATAGAAAATTATACCACCGAATTCTCCCACTAATGTTGCGTTAAAAAATACGGAGTGCTGTATCAGTTCTTCTGTCATATTTCTCATATTCGATTATATTTATTCGAAACTGTCGAATCATCGCGCTCGTAAATCCTTCGAGCGCGAAGCATTTACGCTCGAAGGATTCACGAGCGTAAATGCTTTGTAAATCTTAAGGCAGCATTTACGAAATGCTGTCTTAAAATTAATTTCTTGGTTTGCATAAAAATAAAATTATTATTATGTGCGTTTATATAAAAATCATATGTCTACATGTAGTTAACTTTTTAATTTACAACCCTTTTAAATTTATTTGAATCGTTTAGGAAAATCCTGTAGGCAAAAACTGAAAATCTTTAAAATTATGTAAATGATTTCTGAAATTGGCATTGTGGCGATATCAAATATAATTTTGTTTAATTATCTATATTTCAATATTCTCCTTTTTAAATAATTTAAGAAATCGTGTTAATAAAAATAAATATCAGTTAATAATCAATATAGCATAATTTTTAAATATAATGAAGGAGAATAAAACAGAAATGTTGCCTAAATTATTTTCAATAAATTGACTGTACACATATTTTTTAAACAAATCGTCACCAAATATATGATGAATTTAAAAATATGGCATATTTGCTGAAATTCATGTCAGCTTAAAACATTCTAACTATCTTTGTGCAATTGTTAGGGCTACAAATTTCCAAAAATTACGTCAAAAAAAGCACTTTTAGTAAGGCTGTAGATGCACCGATACTCTTAGACATATAAACTAAAGTTTGATTCTTTTTTATCGCAGAAGATATATCGAATGAATCGAAAAGACAAAATAATATTAAAATTGGAAACGGGTTTGATTCTGCTTCATAATATTTAACAATTATATTTTGATTATTAACTAATATGTATTTTAAATTGACAGTTTATAGTAGTACTCTTTAATGGTCAAATTAATCTGCCGACCTCGAAACCTATACGAAATGCGGGAAAGTCAGTTACAAAGATCCAGGGCAGCATCGATTTACTACGAAAAGCAACTTACGCACATAAATGTCAAGATCAGATCGAATAAAATGCTCAGTTTTGTTATCTTACAATGAGGTTAAATAGCAAACAAACATTTTACGCACTTCTATACGTAAAGCAAAAATAAATAAATATATCATCCAGCTTATTAAATAAAAAAAGCCTAGTCTGATATATTGATTAAACTGAAATTTACGTTCCTCATATTTGATGATATAAAAATGTAAACGCGGTAGTCACTTAAGCTACCACCTATATACAATGTAATGTTATATTGACAGAAAATTTAAAAAATTGGCCATTTAACTATAGTGTTATTTTGCATATTATTATACCGAAAATATATCTCATTATATAATGCAAACATATTTCTGTAGTTTCTTCTCTTTAATGTTCCATGTGATTCTCTTTCGAAACAATTTTTGCAGCTAAAATTTTATTTATAAAGACAATTGAAGGAATTTTCTTTTAAAGAAATATATAAAATTTGATGATTCGGAATGAAATTTTATTCAAGTTAAAGAAACAAAAATCCTAGAATACGTTTTTGAGACAGTAATTTGAAAAAAATGTTATGCAAAATGTAATAAAGACTTATTTTGTAATAAAGACTAAGATTAGTATATCTTAGATTTTTTTCTAACATAAAAAGGTAATTTAGGTCATTTTTTTTATAAAGTATCAGCGATAGAACATAAAATATTACGCAAATGCCTACAAGCAACTTTTTTATTTACAAAAACTACTCATTCAATAATATATGTTTTAATGTACACATACAGAAGCAATTTATCAAACAAATTTAAAAGCGGAAGCAATTTTCAGTGCATATAGAAATAAGTATTGATACTTCATTATTTTTTTCTTACGACTGTTTACATCATTTGGCAACAAAAATGCACAAATTCCTTCAAACTTTATAAAAAAGCGCCAAGGTTCACAGAAAAAAAAATACCGTAACTTATGTATATGGCGAAGAATTGTACAATAAAACGAAAAAAAAAATAATACATCGTAAAAAGAAGATAAAGCACGCGTTTCGAAAATTTTTCTTCTTCAGGTGCAAAAAGCCATTCTATCTTTACTAGATCAGAAAGAAGACTAGGATTATCGTGAATCCATTCTCAGATGTTTATGTAGTGGAGGTGCGACTTTTTGCGAATGCAGAAGAAAGATTATATTAATTATTTTGAATTTTTGTGGTGTACCTAAAAAAAGATAATAAAAATCCTTTCTGTAGATGCTTTAATCAGTCTTTAAAAACTTTTTCTTGTAAAACATTGCATGTTTATAGATTTCCAAATTCACATAATAAACTAAATTTACAAAGGAAAATACATCTGATGGTGTTGCACTGAAGCATAAAAGTAATTAGAAGAGGTATAATTATATGAATTTCGTTTATAGGTATCTTTTATTTTTTAACAGTCTCAATAACAAATATTCATAAAAAAGCGTTATGGCTCTTAAAAAAATCATAGACCAATTTTACTTCAACGATCATACAGTCATATTGAATTTTTGTTATCTATAACATTTTGGTAAAATTTATATTTTAGATAGGGACATGTCTTAAGATCTGTGTTTTTGCGACTGATATCTGATGTATATTTCAAACTTTGTTAAAAACTTATGTTATTTATCCTCAGTTTAGAAAATTATTTTTCCTGTACACATACAATCGAACAATGATGAATGAGATACCACACGAAAACTTTTTGAACAGTGTTTTGACATATCTCTAAAATTTTTTTCGTAAAATTATTTAAATTGTACCTAAAGAAACCTCGGTTAGATAAATCAGTGAAATTGTTTTAAATAAAAATTCTGGTGTTAAAATGTTTTAGTAAAGGTTGGGTAAATTTTCCGGACGTTCTAGTATTACAACATACCTGCTAATTGTTTTGAAAAGAATCCAATGTATCATAACTATATATTGTTTGCAATGACGTATGGACAGTATTGACGATTGAACACACATTATTGAGAAAAATTTATTGTGTAATTTTTGCTAATTTGCAGTATACTTAACCCTTACTTTACCTTTACCGTTTGCAGTCTGCAAACGCTTAATTTTAATGGCCAAACTGACAAATGAAACCAGTAATTTTTTATTAAAATTTCGATCTCATAATATACATGAAGAAAATCTTTTGATTATTTATTTTGAAATAAATTTTTTTCTTAAATTGTTGAGTGAATTAATTATTTGAACACTTCTGGAGCAAACATGCCTTGCCCCTGAAAGTTTTAAGGCGATTGCATAAGGCAATTAGCGCAAAAATCGGTCTTATACCTCAATGTAACGTTAAAAAAAGTTTTAAATCTGTACCAGAAGAATGTATTCCAAATATATATACATAAATATTTTTTCTCAGGTTTCGCATGTACGGAACTATTTAAACATCTGTTCACGAAATCATGCAGTTGAAAATGGCGGCATGAGAAATAATGGAGTAGAATTCTTTGTCAGTGAAACTAAAACTTGGAACTAAATCATAACCGAATATAAAATCAATTCATTAGAAAAAAGCGTTTTGGCTCATAAAAAAATCATGGACTTTTACTTCAACAGTGACTGCAGTTATATTGAATTCTAAAATAAATTTTTGTTATCAATAACATTTTGGTAAAATTTATATTTTAGATTGGAACATTTCTGAACATCTGTTTTTGCGACTAGTATCTGATGTATATTTCAAACTTTGTTAAAAACTTATATTATTTATCCTCAAATAAGAAAATTATTTTTCCTGTACACATACAAAACGCACAGTGATGAATGAAAACGAAAACTTTTTGAACAGTGTTTTGATATACCTCTAAAACAATATTTCGTGTTTACGTTGTTTATTAAAATTTAAAGTTAATTAAAATTAATGGAAAAACTTTTCAGCGATTAACCACAAATATTGCAGTTGAAAAGCCGCACACAGATACAATAGTAATTTATTATTGTATTAAAAATTATATTCCTTGCACTTTTAACGATAAACTGTAAAATACCTTACACTAGGCAGTCAAGCTCGTTTAGCGCCGAGGGCCAGTTTAAGCATTCTACACAAATCCGAAGGAATTTCTAGAACGTATTCAAGCATTGGAATTAGAGAGTTAAAATATCTGAGATTACACTTATTTATTATATTGACTATTTTTGTCTTGTCTTTTAAAATTTATGTGTGACATTAAGTTTCGGAAAGCGTTGTGAAAGTGTCTTCAGAAAGAACAACAACAAAAAAAAAAATACAACTGTCGCAGACATCGATCTGAGATAGCCTATTCAAAAATATCATTTAACCCTCTCGCTGCGGATATCCTCGGGGATGCATTTTTCCGTTTAATTAACCCTCCTTGATAAGTCCCACCAGTTATTTTTTATTGTAAATTTTGCCTGATTTAATAGGAGCATTTTCCCGATTAAATTAGACAAAAATTTTTGGTTTAGGAATAAAATTCCTTAAATACACAATTTTTGAAGCTAATTTTATAAAACAATTACGCGGCAAGAGGGTTAAAGTTTTGAAATGAGAACAAGAAATTCAAAAAAAGCGTCCCCTTGGTTTAACATTAGCTTGCGAATGTATTCACGTTAGGGGTGTGGGCTCTTATAACATTTTCTCTTTCTAGAGATTTTTAATTATTTTGCTTTCACTGACGTTCTAAACTTTCACAAACATGGTGATTCACTGATTAATGACAATTCACATTAATTTTTTTGCTATTCTTCAATGCTATGTTATAGAATGAAAGTTGTAGTTTGTTTTAGCTGTCTTAATCATTAACGATATGAATAAACGTTTTCTTGCATGTAGAAGGAATCGTTTCAATAATATAGCTTATAACTGATATATATTTTACATATAAATGCCATTTATTATTAGTATAATAATTTTAGCAAGCAATTAAATAAAACAATACAGTGTCAAAAGTTCGTAGATGCGCAAACTCAAGAAAATGAAAGAAAAAGGTCATCGGAGGTGATGGAAATCTACTTGATATAAAAATTACATAAAACACTCAAGAGTGATAACATGACATTACAAAATATAAAAATCTGCTTGATATGAAAATATTTATAAACATTTAAGGAGATTTTCTGTAATAGTGAATTTGATATTGGGAAAACAATGCAATTTTCTACTTCCTTAGTAGTTATACTTCTGCTAACACCTGATTTTAAAAAAGGCTAATTTTGATATAACGGCAATACAACATATATGCCAGTCCATAGAGATAAATTCAAAATGTAGAGCATTGGAGTATCTTACGTAAATTATTGCTCACCTGCTCTCTCAAACCTATTTCATCAAAATAGATTTTCTCAATGTATATTTACTTTTAAATCTAAAGAGGTAATAATCTTTAAAAAAAAATAACTTAAAAGTTGAGAGAATCTTCAGAAAACACAGTTAGCTTATCATTAACCCTCTCCCTGTGCAACCGGATGTTTCCTCAGGCAACGTAAAAGTAGCAAAGTTTGCGCAATCCGAAATTTCCTCGGGGATGCATTTTTTTTCCGTTTAATTAACCCTCCATGATTATTCCCACTAGTTATTTTTTATTGAAAATTTTGCCTTATTTAATCGGAGCATTTTACTTATTAAATTAGACAAAAATTTTTGTTTTGAAAAACTGGTGACAAAAAAAAAAAAATAATAAAAATTCATAAAAGACTCTCTTTGCGAAGGGGTTAAAAACGCAATTTTTGAAGCTATTTTGATAAGACAATTACGCAGCGAGAGGGTTAAATCCCTTTACGTTAAATCGTCATTGGTATAGATTGCCTTTTTCTGGTCCCCCATCCCCGCTGAAAAAATATATGTCTTTGTTTTAACAAAGTGGTTATACTTCTGTTCAAACAGGGCATGATCTTTCTTACAGGCAATTTATAATAAGTTTTCTAGATTGAATTTATGCATCTATTCGTATTTAAGCTCTGTATTTGTAGGCGATAAAATGTTTTCGCAAAAGCAAATGGGAATGAGCATGCCCAGATAGCATATCAGTATACGCCATTGATCCCCCAATTCCTTTTTAGAAGTAATATTTTATGCATATAATAAACACAATCTTTAATTTTAATTTATTACCAATTGATATATGTATATAAATTTGCATTTTAGAAATAGGCATAAATGCAGGTTATCATGTTTCTTTATTCTAATAAATTTTTTTTCTCATTTCAGGCAGAATATAACGATTGGCTACGGTCTATGGGAAATTTAAATGCGTATAAATGAAGTTCATAATAAAATATCTATTAATAAAAGAAAATGATTGTCCGTGTGTGTTTTGGTAATTTATAGCTGAATATGAGTTTATTTTTTATTGTGTAAATCTTCAACAACACACAAATGATGATACTTTTTTCTATTAATCTTAGCGCTTTTTTATAATGTTTGAATGAATTTAGATATTTTTGTTTTCAAATGATGTACACTGTCGTGAAAATATAATTGATTAATTAATAATACATATTTCTGTATGAATTAAAAATTTGCTACTGATTTTTGTCGGAGCACAGCTCCGGCTTCCCTGCAAAAATTACACTTATTGTTAACACAATAGCGTCCAAAATAGTTATCGCATCGACACAAAAAATGAGCTGGACGTCGGTAGTGTCAAAATCTCGGCGCGTATTGAAAATCATAAATATTCGTGAACCCTAACAGCCAGAAATGTCGGCTCAAAATTTTCCCATAGAGATAACATTGCGAGTTTAAATCTATATATTTGAAAGATAAGGCTTTCTTTTTTTAGTCATCTACCTTGAACTTTTATCTGAACCAATTTTAATAATTCTTTTTTTTTTAAATTAAAGCTGTTTGTTTGTAGATTTGCCCGCACTAGCTATTTTTTTTAAATATTCCTATTTTTATATTTAAATTTAAAATTTAAAAGTTCTGTATGAATTTGGTTCAAAATGGTAGCAATTAGATTACTTCCATTGTTGTTGCTTATCTTTATTGATGCCATTTTCTCATAAAATTCAAAATAAACTTTCTTAAAAAACTGATCGGAAAATGACGTCACGCATTAAAAAAGTACTTATGTTTTCCGCACAAAAAAGCTGTTATAATTCAATTATTTTTCATTCATTGAGTTTGAGACGTTTCGTGAAATGCTTCAATGAGGGAAAATGACATCATATTTAAATGAAAACGATCATTTTCTCTGATAAAAGTAAAACTTTCTGGAATTTTACTTGCCGATACGGAGATTAGAATCACAAGTCAAGAGTGCGAATATTCACATGCAAAGTCGTAGCTGACAAACTTGATTTCAAGTTTAGAAATATTATCATAATTAATATATAATATGTATTAGAAATATTAATCACATATTGCGCATTGCAATATTTTTGAAATGAGGAATGTAAATATGAGAGATGCGTATTAGACCGGGAGCCGGTATAGCACAGACAATCACCTCATCGAGTTCACAGATGAAATTCTAGGATTAGTTAAATCTTGATTCGCATTTTAAAACGCAATCGGTCTGCCAAGTCATATCTTGGTGGAAAATACCTGAAAACCCGATTTTAGCGGCTGACTCGTAGGTTTACCATTGTGTTTTCCTGCTCCCAGTCCTCCATGTTTTCATACACTGTTAAAAATCTGGGGCATTTGCTGCATCGTCACTCCATCGCTTTATAGGAAGCTGCAATTTGACTATATTATGGGGCATTCTCATTGGTCGGAACAGAAACATTCTATAAAAGTGGTGGAGTGAGTATGCAGCAATTGCTGCATATTTTTAACAGTGTACCTTTTGGTGCAGGAAAACCCAATGGTAAACTTACGAGTCAGCCACTAAAATCGGGTTTTCAGGTGTTTTCGACCAAGATATGACTTGGCAGACCGATTGAGTTTTAATATGCGAATCAAGATTTAACTAATGCTAGAATTTCATCCGTGAACTCGATGAGGTGATTGTCTATGCTGCCGGCTTCCGGCCTATATGATAATTTTTAGACGATGAAAATAACGTTAAGTTTAGATTTAACTCGAAAAATAATCCAATGATTGACTTAAGGTGAAATCATTTTTTCTGATTTTCAATCGGTAACTTTAAACGTAACAGCTTCAATGGGTAATTTCATCAAAATTACTTATCTTTATTAGGTATAATAATACAGTTTAATTTTTTAATACTTTGAACGGTCGAAGAGTATGGAATTAGTATTTTGGTAACTTTAAGTTAAAAATAATATTTGTTTTAAAAGACTAAGTACTAACTATGTATGAGTTCGTTTTTAAACAATTTCTTTCGTCGAAATTATACGAGATTCATCCCGTTATTATTTAAAACATTAGCTCCATTGTTCTAAATTATGCACTTTAACCTCATACGGATCATTATGGAGTCGAATGTTGAAGTCGATGTTGATACATTGGTGATCTGAGATATAGATTGGCCCCCACCCCTCCCTTTCAGAAATTTTACTTTCTACGTACGTAACGACCACTATTTTTTTTTTTTTTTTTTTTTTTTTTTTTTGCGAAATTTTTATTGTTTTTAAGCTTCCAAATCGCAATTCATTTCGAATGAAAAGAAATCGAATACGGAAAATACGATTTTGGGCATTAGCCGAACGGCTACGAGTGATACTCAATGAAATGGAACAAAATATAATGTCATGTATGTGTTACTTATATGTATGTATTCTTATGTATGTATGTTTGTATTCAGACGAATTTATGTTTCTATTTTCGTAATCGGGTTTGTAGACAATTTCATAATTTACTGAGCGTTATTTGATGCGCAAATTTAACAATTTGGTAGCGGTCTCAGTTACTGAAGATTACTCAATTTTTTTTTTTTAAATTCATCATAAGTGAATGTGTTGCAACTGAACTGCAAGTGAACATTCTGAGGTGAATGAGATAAGTATTGTTAGTCAAGATGGACACAAGAAAACGGAAATATGTAGATTACAAAATAAAAAATTCCTGTACGGGTTGGAAAAGGTAGCTTTCCTATTTCTCGGTTTTAAGATTTTAGCTAATTTTACTGGAGAAAACAATGCTAAAATGCGAAGAACCAGATTAGAGAAGATTCATCAGTACTGAATTTCAATGGAAATTTTGCCAAATCAGTCAGCTACAGCCAAATTGGCTTAATTTATGGCGACATATTTTTGGTCGCCAAAGTTCGCGATATTTCGCCAAATGTCGCGAAGCTTAGCGAGAAATTCGAAGTTAATGAATATGACTATATAATTTTATGCTTATGATCGGGAAAATGGATACAGCAATGAAAGATAATTCGTGATATATCATGTTCTCTAAAGGTCATAAATCAATCCCTGATTTTTTTTTATCTGTTGCCTAGATTTAGTGTACATATTTTTATATGTGTAACGTTATACACAGAAGTTTCGACAATGCCGGTTTAAAAGAAAGCATTTCAAATGTAAAGAGCTTTAGCACAATTCTATGTGGAAAAGTCGCATAAGAATAACCCAGATGCGTTTCGACTATTTGCAGAATAACGATATAACAACAACTCAGATGAATAAAGGTACCAAGTTTGATAATTTAGTATAGCAGGCTATCTATGTGTGTGTGTTACATACGTGTTACAAGACTTTACCTGTTACCATATTAAATAAGTTTGGGCTGTGCCAGACAAACAAGTCTTTGAAGGAGCTTTGAAGTTTTCCGCCGCTAATTCGAAGGATCAAGTTCCAATCTTTGATTGTCTCAAAGATCGGGGCTACATTAAACAAATCAAAATCGCTCAAATACATCCGGTGGTAATTCTTTATCGTTAACATAAATTCTCTTATCCAGTGGCCTCTCTTTACTTTTAACATTTCTGAATTATTCTAAAGAACAACATATTACGCTGCATGAAAATTTTGATAATTCTGACTTCAGATTTACAGATGAGCAGCAGAAGATACTTCAGTTATGCACTAAACAGCTTTTGTCTTTGCAAACAAAAGTCACAACTTTCTCTAAGTCAACTTTTATTATTGGAAATGGAAGAGCTGGAAAATGTATGATAATCAAAAAAATTAGTAAAACAATCTTTGAGCAATTAGGATCAGAAGCTATCATTCTTTTGGCCCAAATAGGCATTAATGCATTTAATGTCAAAGACAAGAAAATTCACTCAGCGCTTAAAGAACCAACGTCTTTTAAATTGTTCGCAAATTTAAAAAGTCAGCACTAAAGCTATAGCTCAGCATGGATCCAGTGTTATTTCTCATTAATGGCGAATGTTTAATGATAGGATGTCGTCTTATGGCTGACTTTGAACAAAGATATTGCGAAGGTAAAATGGAAAGCATTGAGCCTTTTAGAGGCTTATTTGTTTCAATCCTTGGACGTATTAGGTAGTTACATCGCGGAAAAGACATCCCTCTAATATAAGAGACATTCTATAAAAGTAATTTTGGTTCTTGTCGGACGAAAAATGCTTAAGCTTTTAAAAAATATTTCACATTAACAAACTCATTGAGAAAAAACGGCGATGAGCAGACATAGTTCCGAAAGACTCTTAACTCACTTTGGGTGTTTCAAGTTTTAGACTGCCTCTCCCCCCTTATGCAACGACGCAAAGATATACTGCTTTCGGCTAACTTGAATGATTTGAAGATGCCATATGATTTTTTCTCAAAACCAAGCGAGTTAAATAATATAGTCAAGAAGTACTTCTTAAATCAAAGACGGGGGCCAATGACAAGAATTTTAGCATATCCAATGATTAAATAGCAAGATGGAGTGAAGATGATCACGCGTCTGGATTTAAGGCTGGACTTTCCTCAGCAGCTGGACACAGGTTTATGCATTATGCTACAAACCAATATCTGCACGGAGTGAGTATTGGTAAACGGTGCACTAAGTACGATAAAAGATATTGCCTATGACCCACGATTTCATCCTCGAGGCTTGCCACAGGCTATAATAATTCATTTTGTTGAGTATCATGTGCCATTTCTAACTGAAAGAATTTTTTTTTGTCAAACCTATTTGTAAATATTTCTCACGAAGTTAGTTACCTTTAACTGTTGCATACCTTGCCACCATACACAAATCCCAGAGTTTAACTTTGCCAAATTCTGCTGTGGACATTCATCTAAAGGTGTTGTCACACAAAACAACTTATGTCACTTTTACTGTAGTTTGTCATTTAGAGGGAGTTCTAATGGAAGAGATTTTCGTTAAGGAGAGGCTTTACCAAATTAAAAGTATGGGAGCACTTGCTTACAGATTAGCATTTGTGCATTACCCGAGACAACTGACGCCTGAATTAAACACTTTAAAGTGAAGTAACGACAATTATTATTTCAAAGTTACTTTTATACTATTAAACAGTAATCTAGAAAATAAAACACTTTTTAAAATAATATCTTTTAAGTTTATGCGTCTCCATGCTCCGACATTTCGGCCTGACGGATACTAGTAAATATGAGGGAGACTGAGGAGGGTTGACCATAGGTGAAGCTTGACGCACCCCTCAGTTTTCATATTTTTCAAAGTTTTGCCAATAGGTAGCAACCAAAGCTACTGAAATTAGTGATGGGCGATTCTCGAGAATTCGACAATCGAGAAAAATCGTCATCGTAAAAAATCACAATCGATACAGCCATCGATTAATTCCTAGAATCTACAATCGAGATGTTTTACAATCGATTATAACGAGAAAAGCTAAAAACAGTTATTGGAAAACTTAGCTATTATTCTGGCCGACAATTTCATAGTAGTGATAGGGCTTAGTGATGGGCGATTCTCGAAAATTTACCAATCGAAAAAAATCGTTATCGTAAAATACACAATCGATACAGTCATCGATTACTTTCGAGAATCTACAAAGGAGATGTTCTAGAGTCGATTATTGAAATCATTGTTTTTACATATATATAAGGCAGATTTTATTAAACATAGGGTAACTGAAAACAGATCGAATAAAAAAACAACAAACCAAAGGAAGGCTATAAAGGAGCCATAAGACTGGAAAAGTCTTGTAAGGGTGCCCTTCTGGTTGAAAAAAGCTGAAAATACGCGAGTAGCTATGAAGCGGTAAGGGGAGTTTAAGTATCAAAAATTAGAATTTTTCGGCAATTAGCACCAAAATGGCCAAAGAAATAAGAATCAAAAGCACCCCTAGTGGCAAAAACATGAACTAAAGGATGATAAAAGGGATCAAAATTTTTTATTGATTTTTCTACGTCATTTGAGATTGGATCTTTAATTTCCCCATTTTTAGAAATTCTTCGACTGGAATACATTAAACGAACTCCCGCGGGGAGCAAAGTAGGGTGGAAGGGCAAGGAAAGTGCATAATATGAATAAGTGGTCACAGGACTTTCCAACGATATGTCACATGAGGGATGTCGGCTAAATTTAGAAAAGTGCCCCCACGCGGGGGCAAAGTAAGGGGAGGGGCGCGGGCGATATATAAAATGAAATAGTAGTCACAGAGCTTTTCAATTATATATCACATGAGGGGTGTCAGCAAAAGATAGAAAAGAGTCCCAACTCCCAGGATTCCAATTATCGTGACACCCCCCCCCCCCGAAATATACCCTGCCCATCCTTCTCTTTGAAATTTTCATATATTAAAAATTATTTATCGGAGGTCTCCGTAAAAAAATCCGATCTAAAATGTTTAAAAACGCTACGATTTCAAAAAAGTTCGAAAAGTGCCTCTCTCGGTGTGCCAAGCTACGGAGGGAAGAAGAAAGGTTCATAATATGAAAGAGTAACTTTCCGATGATAACCGAAAACTTTCCGATGATATATCAAATGACTGGTCCAAAAAAAGTTTGAAATCTACCCCTCCCACGTGGGTTCCCTCTTTTATCCCAGAATATACCCGGAAATCACGCAGCCCCACTATTAGAATTTTATATTTAATAAATAATATTTATCGGAGAGCTCCATTAAAAAACCTCATTTAATGATATTTATTGTAGAAATCTGTACAATTAAAAAAAAAAATTCACCCCCGCACCGCTCCCCCGCCCCCTTCCGGAATTCAACTCTGGGAGGAGAAAGGTTCATAATATGAAAGAGTTGTGAAAGGACTTTCCGATGATATGTCAAGGAGAGGTTTGGTAAAAGTTTGAAAATTACCTGCCCCCCCTTTGTCCACTCTCGCGCCCCCCAGAATTCCCTCACCTTCCTCTTTGAACTTTTTATATTTAATGAATAGTATTTATCTGAGTCTCCAGGTAAGGGGCAGCTTGGCAGAGCTAAAATAAGAGAAACATTGAAAATTCGGGGCAAAATGACACTAAATTTAACAGTAAAGTTTGAAACTAGGACTAACAGAACAAGAATACATAAACCACTATGCTTCATAACCCACATCGGTTAATAGCAATAAAAAAATAAGTGCCAGTTAAACTGATGGCATTGAGCTCACAGGTTATTCACACTAATTGTATATTATACTCTTATTTCAAAGAATAATGTCCTTCAAAAAATAAATGAAGGGAAATATCCCCCGTTTGCCCATTTTACACTTAACCAATGAACTCCAAATCTAATCAGGGAAACTCCTTAACTATAATAAATCAGTATATCAAATTTGAAGCAAATCAGATAATTCTGCATGAAAAAAGAAACATATCGCTAAATTAAGGGTGGTCTAACCCCTTTAACCCTTTTATACTTAACTAATGAACCTCCAAATCTAATCAGGAAAGCTCCTTATCAGAACGAACATAGAAAAAAAAAATTAAAGTAAATTGAATAATTCTCCATGAAAATCCATTTATCTAAATTAAGGGGAGGGGCCTTGCCCCCTTTTAGCCCTTGTATACTTAACCAATGAACCTCCAAATCTAATGAAGGAAGCGCCATATTGGAATAAATCGGTATATTAAATTTGAAGCAAATCGAATAATTCTGCATGAAAAACCCCTTTATCTAAACTAAGGGGGAGACTAGCCCTCCCCTTTATACTTAACCCATAAACCTCCAAATCTAATCAAGGCAGCTTCTTAACATAATAAACCGGTATCCCAAATTTGGAGCAAATCGAATAATTTTGCATGAAAAACCCATTTATCTAAATTAAGGAGGGGGTCTACCCCCCCTTTATACTTAACTAATGAACCTCCAAGTTTAATCAGGGAAGCTCCTTAACATAATAAACGGTATACCAAATTTGGAACAAATCGAGTAATTCTGCATGAAAAACCCATTTATCTAAATTAAGTGGGGGACCAGCCCCCCTTCTCCCCCTTTATCCTTAACCAATGAACTTACAAGTTTAATCAGAGAAGCTCCTTAACATAATAAAACGGTATACCAAATTATGAGAAAATCGAATAATTCTGCATGAAAACCCCATTTATCTAAATTAAGGGGGACCACCCCCCCCCTTCTCCCCCTTTATACTTAACCCGTAAACCTCCAAATCTAATCAAGACAACTTCTTAACATAATAAACCGGTATACCAAATTTGGAGCAAATCGAATAATTATGCATGAAAAGCCCATTTATCTAAATTAAGGGGGAGGTCCAGCCCCCTTCTCCCCCTTTATACTTAACCCGTAAACCTCCAAATCTAATCAAGGCAACTTCTTAACATAATGAACTGGTATACCAAATTTAGAGCAAATCGAATAATTCTGCATGAAAAACCCATTTATCTAAATTAAGGAGGGGGTCTACCCCCCTTTCCCCCTTCATACTTAACTAATGAACCTCCAAGTTTAATCAGGGAAGCTCCTTAACATAATGAACCGGTATACGAAATTTGGAGCAAATCGAATAATTCTGCATGAAAAACATATTTATCTAAATTAAGGAGAGGGGGGGGGGGAACCAGCCCCCTTCTCTCCCTTTATCCTTAACCAATGAATCGTCAAAACTAATCAGTGGAACGCCCTATCAGAATGAACATAAAAAAAATTGAAGCAAACCGTACATTTTAATCAAGAGTTATCGCGTTACGTACATACATACGTACGTACGTACATGCATACACACAGAACCGACGGGTACATTAGCTCTCAGGCTTAGATAGCCTGTGAGCTAAAAAGAGATTCGATAAGCAGATGGACTCCTTTGAGAAATTATGACTTAAACCAGAAATGTGGTAAGTTTGACTCTGAACGCTTCATTTCCATCTCGCATTTCGGCAAATCTCATCTCGATGATTTTTCCAGCATTTCGACGCTTCCAGATGGGAAGCTGCTCGATGGTTGTTTCTCTCGCGGTTTTAAACCTTTCGGAATGGGAAGTCTCTCGAGAGTTTCGCTCGCCCTTTTCAATCTTTCCCGATGGGAAGCCTCTCGCTGGTTTCTCTCGTCCTTTTCGAAATCTCCCAATGAAAAGCCTTTCGAGGATTTCTCTCGCGCTTTTCAACATTTCGCTATGAGAAGCTTTTCGAGGATTTCTCTCGTCCTCGGCAAAGAAGAAAAGTTAGAAAATTTATCGAGAGTACCAAGGGACGAGACGAGATAGAGAAAAAGGCATGACAATGAGCAGCGAAATGAAGCCCTAATTTTCAAAGTTTCTCTTATTTTAGCCCTACCAAGATGTCACATACCTGGAGCCCTCCGATAAAAATTATTTATTAAATATAAAAATTTCAAAGAGGAAGGTGGGTCGGGTGATTTCGAGGGAGGAGAACGTGAGAGTGGACTCATGCGGGGTGCAATTTTAAAAATTTTACCGAACCCTTCCTATGGCATATAATCGAAAAGCCCTTTGACCACTCTTTCATACTATGAACCTTTCTTCGCCTAAAGGGGGATGGGGAAGGGGCGAACAAATTTTTAAAACCGTAGCCGATTTCTATAATAAATTTAAATATCACTTTAGATGTGGGTTTTTTATGCAGTCTTCCGGTAAATATTATTTATTGAACATAAAAATTTTAAAGTGGCGGCTGTGTGAATTCCGGGGCGAAAGAGTGGGCCCACGGGGGGAGGGAGGGGGAGCAATTTTCAAACTTTTTTTGGACCAGTCATGTGATATGTCATCGGTAAGCTCTCAGATGACTCTTTCATATTATGAGACTTTCTTCCTCCCCTCCCCAATTTGGCCCCCACTGCGAGGGTATTTTTTTCCGTTTTTATCATTTTAGATCGGATTTTTTTATGGAGCACTCCGCTAAATATTATTTATAATATATGAAATTTCAGGACACTTTTCCAAATATAGCTAAGACCCCTCATGTGACATATCGTTGGAAAGGTTTGTGACTACTTATTGATGCTATGCACTTCCGGTGGCCGCCCCCCACTTTGCCCTCCGGAGGACACTTTTCCAAATTTAGTCAATACCCCGCTTGTGAGATATCGTTGAAAAGGTCTATGACTACTTATTGATGTTATGCACTTCCGGTGACAGCCCCGCCCCCGGGGGACACTTTTTCAAATTTAGTCAAGACCCCACGTGTGAGATATCGTTGGAAAGGTCTGTGACTATTTATTGATGTTATGCACCTCCGGTGACAGTCTCCCCCAATTTGCCCCTCCCGGGGGACTATTTTTCTCAAATTTAGCCAAGACCCCTCATGTGAGATATCGTTGGAAAGGTCTGTGACTACTTATTGATGTTATGCTCCTCCGGTGTCCATCCCCCATTTTGCACCCCCCCCCGGGGGGGACACTTTTCCAAATTTAGCCAAGACCCCACATGTGAGATATCGTTGAAAAGGTCTGTGACTACTTATTGATGTAATGCACCTCCGGTGACCGCCCCCCCTTTTCCCCCACGGGGGTGTTTTTCTAAATTTAGCCGAGAACCCTCATGTGACATATTGTTGGAAAGGCTTATGACCACATACTCATGTTATCCACCTCCCGCCCCCCTCCACCCCTTTGCCCCCACGGGGAGGGCATTTTTATAAATTCAGATCCAGACTTCTCATGTGACATATGGTTGGAAAGGCTTAAAGACCTGTGACGACTTAATCATATTATGCAGCTGCTGTGCCCCTCCGCTCGCTTTGACCCCTCCCCCAAGAGATCTGGTCCGAGGTTCATTCGTTTCGATATTATATTTTTTACAAGATTTTGTAGTGCGTGCACACCACACCCGCCTGCTATCATATATCAGTGCCGTATATAGCGGGTAACCTGTTCGTGATTTCATATTACAAGATTACGTATAAATTAGGGGCCCCGATTAAAGGAGGGGCCCGCTAGCGGTCGAAGTCACCTAGTCTTTATTAACAACGACTCATTCCAGCTCACCCGCAGACGATTCTTGATAAATGTATGACGTATATAATACATAATATATGATTTATAAAAGAAATTTGCAAACTGTAGTCATCGAGAAAAAATTTAGACAATCGAAAAATATCGAGATGTCCATACAATCGAGAAAATCGAGAAAAACATCTCGTTATCGCCCATCACTAACTGAAATGGTCATTCAATAGTTTTCGTTTCATGAAGATAATTGAAACAGGTGTGGAAAAATCAGTTGTGAAGAGTTTTCATACGAATTGAGTATTTCCAATTGAGCGAAAAAATGCTCAGGCCGGGAATCGAACCCAGATCCTTGACTTGGCCCGGTAAGCCCCGATTTGTATGATATCTTTACTAATATGTTTGATTGTGTTAAAATAATAGTTTATCGACGCGCCCATCGTTTATATGTGTTTCCTTTATCTGCGGTTTAGTCTGTTGAGCTAGCCAGATGTTATTACCAATAAGGTTATCTGAGCGAAATATGATCACCGGTTGTCCACCCAGTTAGCTTAAACGATGGAATATTGGAACTTGGATCCTGTTAGCGAATGATCTGGGTTCGATTCCCGGCCTGAGCGTTTTCCCGCTCAGTTGGAATTATTCAATTCGTATGATAACTTTACCAATCAGTTTAATTGTGTTAAAATAAAAGTGTTTTCAGCTTAAAAAGTGTATTTTTAGAAACATTTTGTAAGATTTTTTTTTTAGATATAATATACTATGAAATTTAAGGGAAAACAAGACTGGGTGCAATCCTATGGAAAATATGCCAGATTTCAGACCTGTTTTCTTGGAAACTACTTGACCGATTTTGGTGAAATTTGAAATTCATATTCACTGGATACTGGTCAACTTTTATGGCAGACAGTTTTTTTTTTTTTCTGAGATTAAAACTTTTTATTTTAGAGCAATGTAAATTTTTCAGGAATTTTCCATTTTAATTTTTTTAACTAATTCAAATTATTTAAAACTGTCCGCCATATATGATCTTTCTTTCTTCCTAACCGATGACCAGGCCCCTACCTGCCGGGAAGCCCCAGCTGAACGGGTTTAATACCTGACATCGGGGTGAAAGACCGCTTAATCGCCGCGAAGCGGCAATAAACCTGACATCATTGCCTCGATCGTCATCCTATCTGCAGTGCCTACTGCGCGTTTGTTTTGCCGGTTGTTATATCCTGTTGTTTGGCACCTGCATATTGCTACTCAAGTTGGTCTCGTAATTTAGAACCTTGATCAGATGACGAGACCTTCACCTGGCAAGGCACCTACAGAGGTATAATTCACAGGTAACTTGGAGGACTTTGTCCCCACGACGGATTTTACATGTACCAAGCGCCATTAGCGTACATGGCGCCATATATGATCTTATATTTATGCTGTACCACAAAAAAAATGTATCAAAATCGCTCGAGTACTTTATGAGATAATGGGATTTTTACCTGAAAAGTATGATTTTTCAGGACAGGCAAAAAAATAAACACTTCTAACTTGTGCGAAGTTCTAGCGCAATTTTATAAAACACATGAATTACAGTACGTATATATAAACACTTGGATAAAATTTAGTTTCATATAATAAATAAGGCAATGTTTTAACCCTTATCGGTTTTGTGTCAATTACCAATTGACTTCTGGTCCAGCAGCTCTTACATGAATTTTACTTCCTTAGCACCACTTTTTTTTTTTATAAGAAAGACTTTTACTTGCGCTTTGACAACATGTGCATACTACAAACTTTATTTTAAAAATATATTGTTGACAGTAGAACTTAAAAATAGATATAAGTATAAAATGTTAGCGTAAAATTTATGCGAATATGCGTCCATAGCTGCCAACAACGTACGCTTTTTTGTACCACAAAAATTTTATAGAAAACTACACCTTTTTAAATCGCCGTAATCCAGCAAAACAACATCCTCATGCCTGAACAATTTGGCTTTCGCCCAAAACATTCAACCCAACACCAGCTCCTTCGCGTTGTTGAGTTTCTCAGCGAAAAGTTCAACGCGAAGATCCCTGCTGCTGCCATTTTCCTTGACATCGCAAAGGCTTTTGACAAAGTCTGGCACGAAGGCCTTATATACAAATTAATTAAGCTAAAATTCCGTGCTAGACTCATACATTTAATATACTGATACCTTTGCGGTCGAACTTTCAGAGTCCGCATCAATAACATCTGATCTATAATTCTCTTCATTCTAGCGGGCATCCTTCAAGGGAGCGTGTTGGGCCCAATGTTATTTAACATATTTTTCAATGACATCCCACGCTCATTACTTACTTATTTGGCTCTGTATGCGTATGATACATGTATCTACGCTTCTGCACACCACCCAGATAATCTATACAGGTACCTGCAGACTCATCTTGAAGACTTCCTTGACTGGTGTGACCTATGGCGCGTTCTAATCAACGAAAATAAAACTAAAGCTGTTTATTTCTCTCGTAAATTTATTTATCCTCCAAGACTAACAATAAATAACACCACAATTCCATGGTCCGACGAGGCCAAATACCTGGGTGTCATCCTTGATCGTAGGCTCACTTGGAGCAAACATATTCTCTCCGTCAGGGGGAAAGTCGCCGGAGCTACTCTTGCCCTTAAACAACTTCTCAATAGTAAAACTCTTTCTGTCCACAACAAGCTCATCCTCTACAATCCCTGTATCCTCCCCATTATTGCTTATGCAAGCCCTATCTGGGGCTTTACCTGCAAATCCTCTATGGACAACCTAAGCAAACTCCATAATAAAAACCTTCGCACCGTCCGAGGCGCCTCCAGATACTTACGTAATACCACTGTCCGTAGGGACCTGGACACCATCACCCTTAGGAAAAGAATTAAAGACCTTGCAAATACTTTCTATTCTACCTTTTATGACCTTCCAAATGATATTGTGGCAGGGCTCCCTGACTATGACGCCTTCGAGCCCCATCATCGCAAACGCCCGAAATATTCCACAATAATGGAATCCCCGTGAGCTTTGTGTTCACCGCATAAGATTGCTAAGTAAATTTTTTCTCCTTTTTTATTTCCTATTTAATTCTAAAAAAAAAAACCTCTATATATACTTTATTATATAGAAAAAAAAGATATATTACCCTGATTAGTTCCTTTTTGTTTATGTAGGCAGCCTTGCTGCCTTCCTTAACCGCCAACCCTGCCCTTGCTTGGTGTGAGTAGTTTTCTGAACTAGTGCTAACTTCTATTTTAACATATTTTTATCTTCATTACAGCAGTCTGTACTGCAGCTAAACCTATATCTTAATATAATTTCAATATGTAATTCCAAGTTCTTAATCTTTTTCTCTTAACTTTTAAAGCATCTATGCTAGTTTTATCTTAAGTTTTTTTCCTTTTTTAAGTAGTTGCAAACAACTACACATTTCTTACTTTCCCAGTGGCTCTACATTATGTAAGACATCACATTTAATCAGACTGGGTGTAAATTTGTCTTCAACTAGGCAACCCCTTAACCGCTGCTTCACTGTTCAGCACTGTTCAGCCGATTAAATAAGGCAAAAATTTCTATTACATCTTTGTGGTACAAAAAAGCGGAAGAGTTGGCAACTATGGGCGTGGTACCCGAGCCGGTTTATTCCCTTGAGTTTTTATTTTTATTTCTAATACTCACAAAAAAAGGTCATACCAATGGAATCAAAAAAGTTCAATAAACTTTTTAAGCCAATAGAACGAAAATCAATTTTTCAAAAATATTACTCATGTGTACCTTTAATCTATAAAATATAGTTATTGCTGCACACAGTTAAAAAAAAAAAAAAAAAAAAAAAGTATATTTAACGTTATTTCTACAGGTGTTAAATGGCATGATTTAAAGTTTTGATTTATGTTTATTTTTCTATTTGTTTTTTAATGTAATAAGCATGAGAAAGTTTTCAATGTATTAAAAAGGATTCGTAATTGTTTCAATCTAAAAATTACAAATGAAAAACCATAAATCGAAATCTTTTAACCTTTTCAGGGGCAAGGCATTTCTAAACACAAATGTGTTCAAATAATTAATTCACATCGTAATTTACGAACAATTTATTTCAAAATAATTAAAAACTTTTCTTCACGTGTATTATGAGATAGAAATTTTACTGAAAAATTACTGTTGTCATCTGGCATTTGGGGCATTAAAATTAAGCGTTTGCAGACTGCAAACGACGCCCCTCAAAGGGTTAACTCTTTCAGGAGCAAGTAATTGTATTTACGTAATGTCGTATTCATACCGCGATATTTTTAAAAAGTTATTTCAAAATAAGGAAAAGCAATTTTTCACCTTTTTTGTTCCACCAAAGTTATAAAAGTAAAATTTAAATAAAAGTGTCTGATGGGAATCTTGATTAAAATTAGGTGGGATATAATAGATCCACCGCCCCTCAATGGTTTAGCCCTCTCGCTTCGTAATTGTTCTTTCAAAGTAGCTTCTCGACGAGTAACTTTTAAGAATTTTTATTTTTTTGTCACCGGTTTTTAAAAACAAAATTTTTTATATAATTTAAATGGGAAAATGCTCCGATTAAATAAGGCAAAATTTACAATAAAAAAATAACTGGTGGGAATAATCAAGAAGGGTTAATTAGATGAAAAAATGCATGACCGAGAATATCTCGGGTTGCGCAGCGAGAAGGTTAAAAGGTGCAATTTGACACCGGTAGAAATAGTGTTAATAAAGTAATGCAGCAAAACTTGCAAGAATATGTTTGAGTTTTATAGTTTATTCCACAAATTAATCTATTAAAGAAGTTTAAATATCCACTGTATGACCAAGAACGATGATCTCAAGATTTCAGAATTAAATTTTAAAAATCATACAAATTACATAAAACGAAAATATTAACTTAATCTATTATCATCTTTAATTCTGTATCCAATCTTTAGTTAAAAATAGTATCTTTATAATAGTAAAGTGTTATATTTTAAATATTATGGATAAAATTCTTTATTTTTCTATTACATTCTAGAGCAATTTCATTTTAACGCGATTTAACATTTCAGTAGATTGGCCAAACATAAAATGTGTGAATAATCTAAAATATATTAATGTACTTTCTTTTTGGAAATGCATGTCTGCGTGATTCATATACAATGTCCTTAACTCGATCGGGACCTACACCTTTTACATGAATTTTATTCTGTTGACACCACTCTTTGTTAAATAATTAAATTTAGTTAATCAATCAATAAAAAACTAAACACGAACACACCAGCTGCGGCTGTTTTTCTCGATGTCGCTAAAGCTTTTGATAAGGTTTGGCATATTGGCTTTATATACAAACTAATTAAGCTTGGAATTAATGCTAGACTTATCTTTCTCATACATTCTTACCTTAGCGACCGCACCCAAAGCGATATAAGTAAGCGTCCTATCTTAAATGGGAGAAGTAGCCGCAAGATTAAAAGCGAGGTCACATCACTCAAGATCATGCGCCACGTAGCGGATGGAGTGTGAACTACAGGTAGATACCTAACTGTTTTCTTACTGACACCACAAAAATTGTAAAGTTTTTTTCAGCTTCATTAATAACTGAAGTGCCTCTGATAAGGCAAAGAAAACTTCGTCGTGTGAAGTGCGTCTTGGTGCCCCTCTCGCTAAGCCATTATTTTTCAATAAATGTGGTAAACAAAATTCATTTCCATGAGTGACTGAAGATTTAGAAAATATGCGCCACACTAAAAGTCCGCGTATGTGAATTATCACTCCGTCCACAAGGTGGCGCAACTGTGTTAATTTACGTCTGATTCCAGCATTAAGTTTGTTCGCTTACTTATAACGCTTTGGACCGCACCTTTCGCGTCCGCCTTAACAATATACTTTCCACTTTATACCTTATTCTCTCTGGTATTTTACAAGGGTCGGTCCTCGGCCCTACATTATTTAACATTTTCTTCAACGATATCCCAAGAACACTGAGGACTTATCTTGCCCTGTACGCGGACGACACGGCAATGTACGCCTCTGCTCATCACCCATTCACATTATACAAAATTCTCCAGAAACACATAGATAAATTCCTTAACTGGTGTACCCTGTGGCGTGTTAAGCTCAATGAGCAGAAAACAGCTGCTGTCTATTTCTGTAAAAAATTAACATTTCCTAATCGCATTACTATCAATAACACTACTATTCCTTGGACTAATGACACCAAGTATCTGGGGGTTACACTTGATAGAAGACTTACCTGGAAAAAACACTTTATTAATATCCGTGGCAAAGTTGCTGGTATCTCCCAGGCCATCTCTCCTCTTCTCAAAAGCAATACTCTTTCTATTCATAATAAACTAATCCTGTATATTGCATGCATTAGATCAATCTTAACCTATGCTTGTCCGATCTGGGGATTCGCTTGCAAAACCAGTATGGAGTATCTTTACGGTGCTCATAACAAAAACTTACGCTATATCAGTAATGGTCACCATTTTCTTCGTAATACCACTATCCGCAGGGATTTGAAAATCACTTCCTTAAAACAGCGCATTAATAAACTTGCTAAAAAATTTTTTATAATTCTGTATACAACAGGGGTGTCAAACTGTGGCCCGCCGGATACCACTAAAATTTTATAGCTATCTTTACCTTATTTAATCGTCGAATTTCTGCGATTCAACTTGTAGACAATTTCTTTGAAATTTTAGTGGTATTTGGCGGGCCACAGTTTGACATCCCTGGTATACAACGTCCCTAACCAAATTATAGCGGAACTTCCCGATTACGAGGTATCCGACCCCACTAACAGAAAACGCCCTAAATACTCGCTTTTGCTTAACGATGAAGACTGAGTTTCTCTCACCATCTGCTATACTTAACCTTTCTGTTTGTTCTGTCCTGTAAATAGTATAAAAAAATGTTTTTCTGCTAGTTTTTTAGCATTTTATATTTAAACTAATGTATGGTCTCTGAAAAGAGTCTTTTTTTATGGGACACTCCCCGGTAGCTTTTTCGTCTTTTCCTGCTTATTTTTTGGAACTAATGGAATTTTTCTTTCTTTTTTAGTTATTTTTTTCTTTTCTTTGTTTTTTTTACTTTTCAACATATGTTATACTAGTACTTATGTACTTTGTCATTCTTTGTTAGTCTTTTCTTTGTCTTAAAAGTAAATTTAATTCTGTGGCTACCAGCCACGTCTAAAAATTATTTTTTTTAAGGCTCCCTAATGCCCTTGCAGCACAATCACCTATCCACTGGATGTAAAGTTGCAACGCAACTAGGCAGTCCATTCAGCTGCTCACATTGTTCCATTGTTCCTAATAAAATAAGATACATCTTCTTTTCTTTTTTCAGTAGTATCAAAAACAAGTGCTGTAGGCATCCACTGAAGATGCATATATGCACTTTTGGTCCCAAAGGGGTTAACACATTTTCTTATTTATATTTTTTAAAAACATCTAGTTTCCCCTTCCACAAAAATAGTAATAAAATATTTAATATACATATTCGGGGAGAACAACCATGTATTGGATATTAACTGAAAAAGATTTTATCCTTTCACAAGTTTTTGGTCGATAATGTCTATTATTTATTTAATAAAAGCGTTTATTAACATTTTTTACACGATCATCCAATTTAAAACTATTTATCCATAAAATTTGATATTTTGTGCATGCCGATCAATGAAAGTATCTTTTTAGAAAATCTCTTTTCATTTGTTTTAGATTTTACGATTTTTTCGTATCTTTTGAAAAATCTTTATTAAACATATTGGGACAGAAACATATATGTTCACACTATTTTACTCGATAACGTAAAATATAGCAGAGTGAGACAGAATTTTGACATCTTTACTGTGCATTATGGCTCTTTTCATCATTAAATACACGCAACTTCTTTTATGTGATGCATTTGGACTATAAAAATATCAAAAGTTGACGATAAGATGTTGAAAAAGCTTGGAAAATACAAATAAAAAAAATACAGATATGGTTTATTATAGATGACATTTTTCTCTACACAAATGTATCTAAGAAAGAATAGTGTATATTAGTGCACACTGTAAAAAAAAAAAAAAAAAAAAAAAAAAAAAAAAAAACACGTACATCATGTTCTATAGATAGCATACATATAAAACATTTAGAAACCAAGAAGAATAAATGTTTAATTAATATTAACCATCATATTACTTTATATATGTATCATGAATTTGCATTTTTATATTATGCTTCACCTAATCTAATTCAACACATTTCTATTTTGAAAATGATCACTTATTATTTCAAATGAAAAATTTTTAGCTAGATTTCGTAAGAAATTACACTCTACCCTATGTTGGGATTTCTGAGACTTTTTTGCAGATCTACGCCGATCATCACCCCTAGAACCCAAAATCACTTCCAGTTAAGAACTGTATCTATCTACCTAAACATATATATATATATATATATATATATATATATATACATATATATAATATCACTTTTTTATGGACAGGGTAACTTCTATAATTCTGCACAAACCTCTGCTAAGCTGGCGCAGAAAATCAAGGGGCAGAAAATGTCGGTCAAGTTGGTTAATGGGCAAAATCGGGCCACGGGGATGAAAATAGGGAGAGATTTTGTGGAAACCGGAAAAAAACTATAACTTCTTAGCTATAATACATATCAAATCAGTTTAAAGTTATTAATACTTCTAGAAAAAGGGCCAAAAATTTATTTATCACAAATTTTTGCTAAAATTTAAAATGGGCTCAAGAGGCGAAAAAATAGGATTTTAGAGAGAAAAAAATTCAGAACTTTGTCATTTCTCAATATATTAAATTCACTTAAATTTATTATAAATCTTCTTTATACTATCTACAACTTTTATGCTGACAAGATTTTGATAGGATGTCCATAACTTCGTGAAATCACAGGATATCCAATCCGCTTAAATTTATTATACATATTCATAAAAGTATCTACATTTTTTTTATTTTGACAAGTTTTTGACAGGACAAACTTTTACAGCAAAAACAAACAAAAATAAGAGGTGAAGAAAAAATTATCGTATGTATTCAAATCCAAATTCCTTATATTCTGACTCTTTTTTAATATTGATTTTTGCTCTCAAACGCATCCAATTGGCAGGTTCTCTTATTCAGAAACTATACAATGTGCCGTATTGGTCGATTTTTTGATAAAGACAGCCTATATTTCAAACAATGGGCATATATTTCAAAAAATGAACATATATTTCAAATTGGGCGTTTTGAACCGAATTTTCCGAAGCGACAGTGCTGCAAACGAAAATATGGTCATAGCTGCCAACTTTGGCGCTTTTTTAATACCACTAAAATTTTATAACATATGTTGTCTTATTCAACCGTCAAAATCTCGTTATTAAATAAGGCGAAAATCTCTTTAAAATTTTAGTGGTAGCCAAAAAGCGTAAAAGTTGGCAGCTATGTATGGTTGTACTGACAAAATAACTGTTTGTAAATCAAGTTCTAATTAATTGAACGAAAAATAAAAACACAGGTCGCTTATAAACCTATTAAAAAAAATAACATCAGCAAGTTTCATGCTTTTATTTTGAAAAATGAGTCTGAAAATGTGTCAAAAATTGTTGTGGAGCGCGAAATTTTTTTTTTTTTTTTTTTTTACTAACGTCTTAACATATTATTTGAAACAAAAAACTTGTCAAAAGCGGCCTGATAAAATTGTGACACTGGGTTTATCTCTGATCTTGATTTAGTTTTTACTGGTGAAATTAGTACTTAACAGCGAAATCTACCTCTGCCTGTAAGCCACGCAGGCAGGGATTTTTTATTAGTGCAATGCATTTATTTATCTATATTTTTTAGGTTAACTCTCTGAGCGGTTTGGACGTATTTTTCCGTTTCCACAAAACAACTTAAATCTGTTGTAGAAAAAAATATTTTAAACAGAATTGTGTTTTAAAATGTAATATCAAATAAAGGGGTATGGAAAGTACTTTAGAAAGAAACAGGAAAATAAAATCCACATTAAGATTATTTTTATAAGCATTTTTATGAAAATGCAGGAAAGCCCTCAAGGTGCTCGGAGGGTTAAATCTACATGGACTTCGTTTCCAAATTTTATTCACGTTTGATTTCCTTTGAAATTCCAGTTTTAAACACTTGACACCAAATAATAGTTAATAAAGGCTACGTTTAAGAATCAAAGGGTTATATATTTTATCAAGTACTTTATTCAATCACATAAAGTACTGTCATTTTTTTTCTCCCCTGAAGGTACAGAAATCAAACTCTTTTGATGTCTTTTGTCTACATGCATAATTTTCTTTCATTCTTTTTAGCTTAAAGCGATTTTCTTTTTACGATAACACTTTTTGAAATTTCCTACATGTCACCTCAATAAACACCTGTGTAAAATTATTTTTAACCTTTCACTGCACCGCGTGCCATATCTGGCACATACCTAAAGGCATTGCATTATTATTTATGTGCCATGAATTTAGCGGGCATGACCGCTGTCCCTGATCAGGAACAATCCAAAGTATAGTATAATACTTATTTTGACCATGTTAAATGCGTACACTAGACAAGAAATTTAAACTTGTTCTTCGGAGATAAAAGAAATTTCGATCAAGTATTGACGGTAAAATTTGCTTTCATTATTTTTACTGAATAATTAAAAATATTAATATAAAAGAAGATGCAGAGTGTTAGACAGATAAAATTGATTAATTTAAGCCCATTTATATGCAAAATAATGCAATATAATATTTTAAAACGTTAATTTTGTAGGTATAAAATATAAAATTTTAGCTGAAAATTTAAAATTATTTTTTTTTTTACTATTTTTACAATTATTAGGCCGATATATGTTAAATTCTTTTTTTTCATAAAGATAGAAAAATTCGTGCAGCGAAGGGTTAACACATTAACGAGATTGCTTATTTCAAAATCCTGTTTCATCGTTTATGGAAAGTAATTTTTCATCTTTCAAAGAAAATTTGACGTTTTCTGCTGCTATTTTTGAAACTAATACAGAACTGGTGCCAGAAAATTCTAGTGACAGTGTGGCATTTGGGAATCAAGTTGGGTTTTCCATGTAATGACTGCCGCCAGAGGCGATTATTTTTTTAATTCTATTTCACACCACTTTTTCAAAACAAAAAATATTTTACGTATGCTTTGACGACGTTTGCCAGAGAAACGTAGCAAAAAATGTATTTTATTTTTAAATAGTGGTGCAAACAGAATATAAAAATAGTCGCCTGTGGCAGCCGTGGTAATGGAGCATTGAGCAACAATGTGTTAACACATTTACATCACAGGCTCATTTATCTATTAATTTCAGGAATTTCTTTTGTTAGTCAGAAATTCCGAAAGGAGAATTTTTGCTTTGAGTAATCTTAAAATGTCTGTTATTAAAAAAAAAAAATTAGATTTTGGGTACGATTTTGTAAAATGTTCACTTTTAACGTATTACATATTATTAACTGAATATTACAGAATAATCATAATATATCGTAAAAGAAATAACATGAGAATTGAGAAATATTATAAGAATGCTAATGAAATGAAATTACCGTATTTTCAGGAAAACCTGCAAGTAAATTTTGGAAAAGAACCCCAATATTTTCTGTCTTTGTTTCAAAATTTATTAAAGAGTAACTTTACAAATTTCAATTAAGGTGAAATATTGGGCACCTTGCACCCCCTTTCTCTCCAAAATCATATTCCAATTTCATAGAAGCTCGTGGATTCATACCAAATAATTTTATTTCTGAAAACTTCTTAAATAGTGTAATTAAAATAGTAATTATCGCTGTGTCTATGCTAGTGCAGTATGTATGTTCATCTAATATGAGGATGAAAATGCAGTGAAATTCTGTAAAATATAATTAATATTTCGAAAAAATTGAATGAAATATTCCTAACGTACAGTGTATAACGTACACTGCATAACGTACACTGCATACTTGGATACTAAATATTCCTAATATAATTTTTTTTTCTTTAGTCTTGTATTAAACTTTTAATTATTATGCATGTAAATTTATTAATTAAGGTTAGTATTACATTGTAATAATAGGAAACACTGTGTACACTATTGTCTTGAAAATCACAATTAATACCGGAAAAAAATATTAAATACTATATATTTTAAGTAAATAAACACATAACACATGCAGGCAATCCATAATTACATCTCATGTTCCATGTTCCATATGCATTTTCCAACTGAATGTGTATTGCATAAATCATGTAATGAACTGTTTTCATAGACAGCTCTGATACTTAGAATATTGAATAATAAAATCTACTTTATATTTAGAGCGATATGCACATTTACGATATACATTTTTGCAATTTCAAAATTCAGGGAGCACTTTTTCTTTTAATAAAATATATTCATAACAATCGAATTGAAAATAAGCGTAAGTGTTCCCCATAGCTGCCAACTTTTACGCTTTTTGGCTACCACTAAAATTTTAAAGAGATTTTCGCCTTATTTAATCACGAGATTTCGACGATTGAATAATACAATATATTTTATAAAATTTTAGTGGTATTAAAAAAGCGTAAAAGTTGGCAGCTGTGTGTTCCCCCATCCTCCTATAAATACTAAATTGTTATAATCCTGACCACCATCTCAAATTAGCTAGTTTTTTCTAAATACACATCAATGTTTGTAATGATGTAATTTCAATGTAGCAACAAATCCATAAGATAACATTCTAACCAAACATTGTGAAAAATAAATAAATTATAATATATTATACTAGCAGGCTACGCCCGCTTCGCTGGTCCATTTTCCAAATGAACCTTGATCAAACAAAATTATGAATTTGACCTTGTATTTTAAATTAATATGGAGTATCACCTGGAAAGCCTTTCCGCATTTGCTGAATACGATGCAAACGCCATTTAGCTATTAAATTATCTTTTGATTTAGGCAAAATTCGGGCTATTTAGAAGAAACTCTTTTATAGCAGATCTTTAAAGTAGAGTTTGGAAAGGAAATACGGCCGTTATGATCACCAGAAATTAAAATATTCTCTAGTCACCACACTACTAAAATAAGAGATAATTACAATGATTGCAGAGAGTGACCAATAAACATTAAACATGTTCGGATTATTCACTATCGTTTGTTAGTTTCTGAACTCCGGGCTTTTGATCTTGGTGTTATGTATGCTTCTGGTAGCTTAAATACAATCTCTCTCAACACTACATTATATTTCGTAATATACTTTTTCTTCTGGCAAGTCTACTGCAGTTTTCTATCTTCGGATAACAGCTGAGTAAACACAGTCAAAAAAATGTTATAAATTATTTGCAAAAAAAGAACTGATTAATTTTCATACTTAAAAGAAATGTGAATCATATAAAAGTGGATTTTTAAAACTCAAGTATTTCAATAAAATTAAAATAATATCATTTTCACTGCCATCTCTTTTTTTTTATAACAATGGTAATCATGTAACTGTAAATCTGGGAAAAAACCTCGATAACTGATTATGATAGAAATATAATATTCTTGATTTCATTCAATCAAAATCTTTCCAATCTTCCATAATCGGTTTCACAGGTAAGTCTGACGTCAAACATTAGAAGTGTTTGCAACTACATGGTTACAGATATACCAGAGTTGGATATAAAACAAAGGTAATTATGAACCAAACTACATTCCATTAAATTAAGTCAATTTGCTGTTGACTGAATTATATTAGATCCTTTACAAAAAATAATCTTTGAGGATGATAAATAAAGTCAGTTATACAAAACTTAATAACCTAGTGCGCATTAATCTTTTTGATGCACCGAAGATTTTTTTTTTATTTCTCTAATGAGCATAATAGCACGGAGAAAGAAATACGCTTTTTAATTTCAAAATTATATTATTCTTCAGTCTGTTGCCTAAGTCAACCTATAATCGTTAATTTTTCACTAAGTTTAGTGGCTACGACGGTGCGTCAAATTATTTTCCCGAGTATTGGCATTCCACGTATTGCTTATTTAGTGATAATAAAATAACTGCAGATGAAAAATATGTAATACTAAATTTTCTTTTGTCCGTTTTCTTCATAATGAAAAACCATAAATTTATTAATCGCTAAGTACAAATTTCATGTAATCTTCTGCAATCGGAATCCGTAGAGTCTCTTTCAAATATCTTCCTAAGAAACGGTGAAGCGTAAAAGCGAATTTTTGCTCATTTAACTTTAAAAAAAAAAAAAAAAAAAAAAAAAAAAAAAAAAAGAGTAGAAACCCGCGAATAAAGTGTATTTACTTTTATTATCTTTGATTTCATTGGAATTATTCTGAAAGAAATCCTATAAAACTTGACAGGTGAATTTATTTCTAAGCTCTTTCAGTTTTTTATTAATATGTTCAGACGTTAGACGTCACTATTACTTATGATTCAATAAATTTTCCTCATCTGTTAATTAATTTTGATATTCTTTTTCTGAAACAAATGATGACAACATATGGAGGAAATTTAAATGCAACCGAATAATTTAAGTTAAACTAAAAGTAAGATTTCTTAAAACAGGACTTTATTAAGTGAAATGTGCGATTTCTTTATTATTAAAATCTTTTTAACAATAAAAATTAAAATTTTAGAATAGTTTTATTTTGAAACTTTATTTTAACAACATAAGTACTTGTGATAAGGGAAATGAATATGTCACCACTATTCTACATTGATATCTACGAACAGTCACGAATATTTGATAAACGTCCGACTGAATGAATTTTTATTACATGTCTGAGATAACCATGTAACGGACGCAAATCCGTAACTTAGCTCTAAAGAACATAGTTTAATTTAATGCGAACAAATTGGTGCGATTAAAAGAAAAAAAAAACTTTCATACGTGTTTATTTTTCTAAAATATATTGTTTAATAAAAGAAATAATAGTTTTTTCATATAAAATATTACATTAGAAGTATTATTGAATATGTCGAAACTTTTACATATAAATTACATTTCGAATATTATTTACAGTTGCATTCAAGCACAATTTTACATCGAACTTTTTTCTCTTACAAATGCTTTTTAATTATTAACCTTCTGTCCTAGATACCTTCTTATGCACTCACAGTTTCTCGACCTCTCGTACTCCCGTTGTTTGAACCCCTGTACTGGTCATTTGACAAAGAAATTCAGAGTATAAAATATTTCTTACCCCGAATTTCGAAAACATGTCGATGCCTGAACCTCATCTGTTGGGTTCCATATGCTACTTCAGCAAAACAGCATTCAAAATCTGTAAGGCACATACGTACTCAAACGCCGACCTCTTATCAACTGATACATCTACCATCTGTTGAGATTTCGCCCAGATAGCATGAACATTAGCAGCAAGTCTGATTTTTCCTGATATTATCTTGAGTGTCAAATTTGAATTGAGAAATTAGCAGCAAATCTCCCGCAAGGTATACCAGCACCAACTTGCATGGATAATTTGTTGTGAAGCTGATGGCAAGACTGTCTTTAATTCACGAAAGTGACGAAAGCCAAAATCCCTCTGTTGAGACAATAGACAATCAGCAGATACGCAGAAATTGCAGAAATTTTATTCTGTTGGCACCATTTTTTTAAACGCTATGCATTTCAAATACCAAAAAAGGCTCGAATTGAAAATAACAAGTATTACCGTAACTTGTTTATGGTGGCAAGAATGATGCATGCTCCTTAACCTGTGCATCAATAGACCTGACCAGGGCTATGGATTCCTTCGAAGGAGTTAAACTTATAGTGTAACAGTTGTAAACAATTAATGTGGCATGGAAAAATTACTACTTAGCAGAAAGTTTGGAGTATTTTTGATTACTTGTTTGCCGTTAATTTGCAATAAATTTGATACAGCATGAATTTAACTTGCAACACAAGTTACGACAAGTTTGCTGCAAGTTCAAAGTGTGGTGACTTCGGCTTTTGCATTATCTTGCTGCGGTCTTGTTATGAACTTTCAGTCTTGCCATGCTGAGCTTGCTTCGACTTTGCAGATTTTCAAAGCAAGATTTCTGCAAATTTTCTGCAAACTAAAAATGCTATGTGGGCATGTGCTACTTTAGCAAAACAGCATTGAAAATCTGTAAGGCACATATGTACACAAACGCCGACCCCGTATCAACCTATACATCTACAATCTGTTGAAATTTCATATCCTACGTTATCAAAAGAGTTTTAAAAATCTGTAAGACACACACTTGCTCAAACGTCGACTGGTTTTCAACTGATACATCTACTACATTACCATCTGCTCAAAAAATATCATTAAGATTCTTACATCATCACCACAACTTTCTGTTGGCTTCATTTACAAAATCCTTTTGTGAACTCTAGATCATGCCAATAAAGAGTAAAATAAAAGTGGGAGAAAGATAAAACCTCGTCTCCTTCCTCTTCACAATAAAAAAAAAAAAATTAAGAGAGAGAGAGAGCGATAACATATACACTTAACATTATCAAAAGGTAAGTGTTCCACGAAGCTTCTCTCCTGAAGAAGATATTGATTCAGAATCTCAGGGTTATGCCTATGAAACACAGAGTGTTGTTGAATCTAGCAGATTTTACACTTAACATTATCAAAAGGTAAGTGTTCCACGAAGCTTCTCTCCTGAAGAAGATATTGATTCAGAATCTCAGGGTTATGTCTATGAAACACAGAGTGTTGCTGCATCTAGCGGATTTTTAATTTATAAATATCGATTTCACACCAGAAATTTTTGAATAGAAGTTTATTTTTATTTTTATTTATGGAAAATGTTTAATATTATAAAAGAAAATAACTATTAAAAGTTACTGGTGAGCAGTGTTGCCAGATTGGGGATTTTGTCCCCATTTTGGGGAATTTTGAACCTCGAGGGGAATTTTTTGGGGACAAGTAGTCCATGGGGAAATTTTTGGGGACTATCAACATTTTTGGGGAAAAACTTGCCGAATTGTTTTCACTATTTCACTTAAAGTTTAATTTTAGTCATCAGACAATACTGGATCTAACTTAATTTTGATTTGGAAAACGAAATTAAAATACAAAAATCGGAGATATCAGTCGTTGCCCACTATATAAGTGGGGCAGATTTTCCTAGTCATCGCGGTCAGGCACATTTCTTTATTAGTATAGATCTATACAACATAAACAGAAACAATTTTATAACTTTTTTTTTGTTTAAGGCTGGTTAATTTGTGCTTCATGGAATGACAGTATACAGATTTTTGTAAGACGTGCAATTCCGTACTACAATCACACTGCCGCGTTTTTAACTGCAATTGCTCAGTGAATGCAGCAGACTCCTTTTAAGAAACTTGAATGAGAACTCTGTGTCTTAAACGGCATAAACTTTTACATTTCTAAATCTGCAGGACTTATCCGAATCGTTTTTTTTTTTTTTTTTTTTTTTTTTTTTTTACCGCACTTATTAAAAGATTTAATTAAAGATGTCGAAAACATCTATTTTACTTTTATTATTGATGAAAGCACAGCGATTGGTGCAACGAAGGTGCTTCGCATTAAAATTTGATACTTCAATAAGGATATTGATACATGGAAAATATTCCAGAGTGAAACATTCGCTTTGCATACAATATTTCAAATGAAAATCAAATTTCAAAGTACAAAGTAATTGCTTAAAAGGCGCAAAGGCCAACATAGTGAAAAAGATTCCAAGCCGGTAGTTTCTATCGATGCTGGATTTAATTATGTTTCGTGTTTGCCCCAGTTCGGTGGCTCACGTTGAATATTCCATCTTGTGCTGCGTTTGTAGCCTTGCCAACATATAATAGTGAGAAATTTTCCGTGCTGGGTATCGTTCCAAGTGGTTTAGTCGGTAGAACGTCAGTGCGCTACACTGATGGCCCGGGTTCGAGTCCCGGCTTGGAATCTTTTTCACTATGTTGGCCTTTGCGCCTTTTAAGCAATTACTTTGTACTTTGAAATTTGATTTTCATTTGAAATATTCAATAAGGATGACAAAAAAAAAAAAAAAAAAAAAAAAAAAAAAAAAAAAAAAAACGTTTTATAGGTTAAGTGAGATAGAAGTAGATGATGCAACAACCATCTCAGATTCGTTTCAATCCATACTGATTAGAGATGGTCTAAACATTGAAAATTTTATTGGCATGAACCTAGATGAGAGCTAACGTAATGGTAGCAAAAGTTTTAAAACAAGTATAAAAGAGCTTGTCGTTGTAAAATGTATCTCTCATTCTCTTTGTTTAGCTGCGAATATGCAAGCAAAATTCTACCGAGTTTAAATGTTTATTTTTTGTAAATGGGGAATTTTTTCCAAAAAAGGCTTGATTTGGGGAAAAGTTTTGAGTTTAAATTAGTAAAACATTTTTTATAGCGGTAAATTGAAATTTGAAAATTTACTTTTATGAGTAGAAACTGAGTTGGGGACTTTTTCAGAAAAAAAGCCTCATTTGGGGAAATTTTGAAAAATTTTGGGGAAATTGACTTTCGACTATCTGGCAACACTGCTGGTGAGAACTCCTAATGTCTAATTTAATATAATATTTCATATAATATAAATAATTATTCAAAAACATTTTGTTACAACCATAGATAAATGACTTATTTAAATGAAACATTACCACCAAGCAAATATCTTCACATCGAAATTTTTTTTCGACTAAACATTCAGCTTAGAAGCAAGTAAACGCACAATGCTGAATTTATTTTTAAATAAATTTTTAAGTGAGTCAAAGTTGCCTTCGTTACATAAAAAAGATAAGATATAAATAATTATTTACAGAAATTGATGCGATCATTGAATTATGGATTTTCCGTAATGCTGTGTTTTGTTCACTTAAAAAAAAAGAGCTAAAAATTATGTCTTTGAAAAAACAGCTATAGGTGAATTCGATCTCAGCGTTATTACACGAACTGTACATTTAAAGGTATATTTAACATTTAAAGATATGTTTTAACATTTAAAGATACATTTTAACAAATAAGCTTTTTTAATGTAATTTGTAAGAAAAATTAAAAAAATAAATAATTAATTTTGTTTTGCATCTCGAAAAGCAAAATATTGTATAACTTTTTAAAATTTTTAAGCCTTTTCGTTATTAACTGATGAAGGAAATAGTGAAGAAATTATTAAGAGTAGAAGTTTGCAACAAATTGTCTTTTGTCGACGTCCCACGTAATTTTTTCCAGATTCATGATGCCCCACCCACTACCTCTGCAATATATAATTTTCATTATCATAAAAGTGGATTCTTATTCACAAGAAGGAAGCTTAAAAGAGCTGAACAAATGATGAGATGTTTCATTATTTGTTAGATTACTAAACAGGTAAAATTTTACTTTAAATATATTTTAAATATAACTCTATAAATTCAACAAAGTCCTCTTGGGCATTATATCCAGAAGTGTTTTGTTGTCTTTTGCCAAATTACCTCAGTGCTGTATGACCTCTTTTTTTTATATTCAAAGGAGGTGGGTAGGATTATTGAATTTGAGCTTTGGGGTTTAAAATGAAATGGGAAACTGAACGTTTAATGTCCTTTGGAGATTAACTTGCTTAACCACTAAATTCTCCCTCCTGTCATACTCACGGGCTGTGACTTTTTTCAGTTTTATTCAGATTTGTTTGATTCCCACCAGTTTTATAAAATAGTGTAATTAGCTTTATTATGGTTACCTTTACCATTTTACCTTTCATTAAATAAGGTGAATATTTCTTTTTCCAAAAAGTGGTGCCAATAAGCAATTTGAATTTTTAAACCGTAATTTTATGCGACCGTTAAGGGATTAATAAAAAAGGAATCAAATTGTAACCAGAAATATTTAATGAGAAATGGTATAGCAATTTAAATGATATGTTATAATCACGCGATGACTATCACTATAGTCTAAGAGTCAACGTCAAAAAACACGTCATTTTATCAAGACTCATTTTTTCTATGTGCTCTTTTGTGTTATGGTGTAGTACGTTTGCAGCCGGTCTGGCAGTCGGGAGATGTTGCGTTTACCAGTGGCAGAAGGGCCTATGCAGGCCCTATGAAGGCCTATGCAGGCCAAAAACTTCAAAATTACGTCATTTTATCAAGGCTCATTTTTTTATATGTTCTTCCCTTTTGTGTTGTAGTACGTTTGCAACCGGTCTGGCAGTCGGGAGACGTTGCGTTTACCTGTGGCAGAAGGGGTTATGCAGGTCAAAAAACTTCAAAATTACGTCATTTAAATAAGGCTCATTTTTTTATATGTTCTTCGCTTTTATGGTGTAGTACGTTTGCAAACGGTCTGTCAGTCCGGAGACGTCGCGTTTAAGTGTGGCAGAAGGGGTTATGCAGGTAAAAAAACTTCAAAATTACGTCATTTTATCAAGGCTCATTTTTTTATATGTTTTTCCCTTTTATGGTGTAGCACGTTCGCAACCGGTCTGGCAGTCGGGAGACGTTGCGTTTACCAGTGGCAGAAGGGGTTATGCAGGCCACAAAACTTCAAAATTACGTCATTTTATCAAGCTTAAAAATTACAAGATATTACTCTTTGACTAGCAGACAACCTATAATTAATTTGCCATACACAAATTTGGTTGCAAAGTTAATGCCAGACGGCTTTAAATATGGCAACGTAAGTGCCTGTTCCAAGAGTGGTTTATAGTTTTAAAATTATGTCATCTTTACGTCATTTTATCAAGCATAAAAATTACAAGATATTACTCTTTGGCTAGCAGACAAACTATAATTAATTTGCCAGACACAATTTCGGTTGCAAAGTTAATGGCAGACGGCTTCAAATATGGCAACGAAAGTGCCTGATTCAAGAGTGGTTTATAGTTTAAAAATTATAAGTCATCTTTACGTCATTTTATAAAGCATACAAATTGCGAGATATTACTCTTTGGCTAGCAGACAACCTATAATTCATTTGCCAGACACAAATTCGGTTGTAAAGTTTATGCCAGACGGCTTTAAATATGGCAAAAAATGCCTGTTTCAGGAGTGGTTTATAGTTTAAAAATTATAGGTCATCTTTACGTCATTGTATCAAGCATAAAAATTACAATATATTACTCTTTGTCTAGCAGACAACCTATAATTAATTTGCCAGACACAAATGCGGTTGTAAAGTTAATGCTAGACAGCTTTAAATATGGCAACCGAAGTGCCTGTTTCAAGAGTGGTTTATAGTTTAAAAATTATAAGTTATCTTTACGTCATTTTATCAAGCATAAAAATAACTAGATATTACTCTTTTGCTAGCAGTCAACCTATAATTAATTTGCCGGACACAAATGCGGTTGCAAAGTTAATGCCAGACAGCTTTAAATATGGCAACGAAAGTGTTTATTTCAAGAGTGGTTTATAGTTTAAAAATTATAAGTTATCTTTACGTCATTTTATCAAGCATAAAAATTGCGAGATATTACTCTTTGGCTAGCAGACAACCTATAATTCATTTGTCAGACACAAATTCGGTTCAAAGCTGACAACCTTTTCTAATCTTCCGTAATGTCTGGATTAATATGACTCCGGTTAACCACATTTCGAACCAGAAAATTTATTTCATAAATGCTTATTTATTTAATACTAGGTTTCTGCGTGGAACTTATTTAACTTCATTTCTTTAAAAAACATTCTGGTTCGAAACGTATTAAACCAGTGTCAAATTAACGCAAGTATTACGGAAGATTAGTTTGAGGTTGGCACCTATGTATATAGGTAGGATACAGTTTACTTTCGGGCTTCTGATGAAGCTTTTATATGGCTTTGTTGTGTCTCTTGTCATATATTCCGTACTCATTCTACGTTTTTGCCTCCTCTAAACTGCCTATGAACGAAGTGTAGCACTCCCATAATTTTGAATGCTCTATGCGACATTTTTGAAGCTACTTTGGGCCTCAGATGCTCCAAACTTCGGAATAGTTCTCCACTACAGTTTCCAAATTTATTTTTGGACTATTATTTGGACTGAAAAATTTTATGAAATTTTACTTTTCTAACTTTGGTGGAAAAAAGTGGTGAAATTGCTTTTCCTTATTTTGAAATAAAATTTTTCTAATTTTCCGGTGGGAATTCAGCTTTACACAAACGTAATTGCTTGCCCCTCAACGGGTTAAATACCGCACCGGCTTGGCTTGTAATAATGCCCGGCATATTTAAAATGACATACACTTTCTTTATGAAAATTGTTTTTTAAAAGTAATAAACTCTATTTGGAAACGCTGGTACTATCAGATAACAAGATAGCATTATGAAATTTGCTTTGAAGCTGAAGTTTACTCAGGTGCTTTGTAATTACAAATGGAAACTCCATGAATATTGTCAATTGATGGCCTTTTAAAATTACACATTCATAATTTATCCATTTTAAATGAAAGTTATAATCCTGTATAACAGTTCGAAATATTCAAATACATATCGGATGCTTGTCATCTCTAGAACCATTGTTGATGCGAGAGTGTATATCCAAAGTGCATTTTCACCATGAATGTTCTAACAATTAAATTAAATACAGGTAAAATGGCAAAAAGCTTCGTGGGCCACAGATAAGTTGGCGGCGGGCCACTTGTTTGACATGCCTGATATAAACATAAAAAAACGCAATTCTTAAAGAAAAATTCACGCATTTAAGGGTTAAATCGTTAATTTATTATTTATATGAATATTTAATTTGATCTTCGTTTACGGCCGAAAACGATAAAGTTTTAAATTATTTTTAAAGAGGTTTTAAAAATAATTGAATTATGATTTTTAAACCATAAATTTTAAACCATTTAGTATGTAGTATTGAAATGTTAGCCAGAACAGTTTTAGATCACAGCCAATAAAACCAGAACTTAACCTTTAGTGCTCCACATGCCATATCTGGCACATACCTAAAAAAAATATAATTTTCGTTATGTGCCATGCATTTTGTTATTGTGACCAGTATAACTGATCAAAAACTATCCAAAGAATGAAGTAGTACTTATTTTGTCTATGTCAGAGGCCTGCATTACACAAAAATTAGAATTCGTTCTTCATTTAGTTGCAAAATATAGCAAGACAATTTTTTTAAAACCTTAATTGTGTACATATGATACACACCATAAAATATCAAATTTTAGCTGAAAAATTGAAATTTATTTTTTTTTACTATTTTTCCCTTTATTACATCGATATATAGATTTCAAATAATTTTCTTCATAAAAATAGGAAAAATCGCGCAGCGAAGAGTTAACATAAATCAAAATTCGCTGTCGACAACAGAAGCGATAGAAGGAACATTCTGTCATACCGTTTTGCATTTAAATAAACTATCAGAGATGATAGCTTTTACACGAACAGCAAGAAATAAATTAGAGAGGTAACAAAAAAAGTTATTTTCAATTCCTACATTTCTGTACATTATTATTTTTCTGGTATTAGTTATTTTAGCAATAGTACGCATGAAGTTTTATTTTAATAATAACCTCTCAATTATGCGGTTTGTAAAGTACCAAATAAAAAAAAAGTAAAATAAACAATTAAATTAAAAAAATCAAAAACCCGACTGAGTAAAAAGCGAACTAATTAATTATTTCTCATCAATGTGAAACTATCTTTTTTCAATTCCTACTATTAGCTCACACTCTTTCTATATATATCTTGTTTAAATTTTCAATCGTTAATAAAATACTTATTATTCATCCAATCAAGCTCAAATAATTTTTTTTAAACTTGTAGTGTATGACACTTGATGTTAATCCATTTTCTTCAAATATTAATTCATTAATTAAGTTAAATTAACTAATTTTCAGTATTCGAGAGAGCCCTCTTCTCGATCAAGGTATTTTAAGACCCAGAGAGCACTCTTCTTGATTAAGGGATTTTAAGCGCCACTCATGAGGAAAGGAGAATGGGAGGAAAAAAAATTCTCTTATTGACCTAAGTAGGAATTGACTTAAAATACTTTTTTATATTACTTACCTATTTTTTTTATTTACTTGTATTGATGACTTTTAAGTTGTGTTTAATTGTTGGTTCCTATCTATAAACGCTGTTTTGATGAGGTCTATAGAGGTCTATGATGGTTAGAGTTGCAGTAAAGCTAGAGATCCTACATACACAACTTCCAGGTTGTATAATATTTTAACGGAGCTTCTGGCTGTAAATTGTCAACGAAACATCGTGTTCATTTTGAAAGACCTAACCAATGATATGCCACTCAATAGAGTGCGTAATTTTTTTCGTCTCTACCGCCATTTTGTATTTTACGGCCGCCATTTTGAATTTATAAAAACAAAACCTAGCCTATAACCATCGGGCCATTAAGTCGAATCGATAGAGACCTCATTCGTTAAAATCCATCCAGCCGTTTGGATGTTTCGAGGGTATAAAGAAATCCACATACACAGATACGCGTGAAACACATAACTCTTCTTTTCAGTCGGGTAATTAACAGATTAATATATGCTCTATCCATCGTTTTATCATATATCATAGGTGCCAATCTCAAACTAATCTTCTGTAATGCTTGCGTTAATTTGACCCTGGTTTAATACGTTTTGAACCAGAATTTTTTAAGAAGTGATATTAAATATGTTTCGCGTGGAAACCTGGAATTAAATAAATAAGCGCTCATGAAATAAATTTTCTGGTCCGAAATGTGGTTACCCTGTGTTAAATTATACCAGACATGAAGATTAGTGGAAAGTTGGCAGCTATGATATATGGATATCACACATGCTATATTATATGTAATGTATCTGTTAATAACAGTCTAAACAGTAATTTTGTGAGAAAATACATGCGGCGTTGGAATATTAAGGGCAATGACACAGTGATTTCCCACCTTTATTAGTACGCAAAACCAGCTATGAGAAAAACAAAATCATGACCCACCTAATATGACAGTGTATCTAATATCTGCATGGAAATTGTTTCATGACCTTCATAAGCTCTCGGCTATCCTGTGCTATGAATAATGTAAATTTCCGTACGAAGGATGCACTATAAAAACTAGTAGGTTGTGGCCATCACAAAACTTTCTTCTATATAAATCACGTCAATTAAATCATTTAAATAGTACAAGAAATTACATCAATTTAGCACCAATACATATCAAACTATATCTGAATTTGAAGTGTGATGAAAATTCGTGCATTAGTTCTTGAGATGGAGCTAAAGCGAAAAATTCTGAAAAATGTAGCATAGCAGCGCCACCTGTTGAACGATTTACACCAAAACATAGACAGCACTATTTCATATCAAGGTATACCTGAATCTGAAGTTCGTTGAAAATCCAAGCATTAGTTCTTGAGATAGAGCTGTTGCAGAAATCGCAAAAAAGCATAGCAGATCCACCTGTTGAGCGATTTGCGCCAAAATTTATAAAATGTAAATTCATGTCAAGGACTAACTGATTCTGAAGTTCGATGAAAATTCGTGCATTCCTTCTTCAGATACATCTATAGAGGAAAACCTGAAAAAAACAGCATAGCAGCGCCACCTGTTGAACAATTTACACCAAAATGCAAAAAATGTCAATTTGTGTCCAGGAATAGCTGATTCTGAAGTTTGATGAAAATTCGTGCATTACTTCTTGAGATACAGCTATAAAGGAATTTCTGAAAATTACAGCATAGTAGCGCCAACTGTTGAGCGATTTGCACCAAAATATAAACAGAACTAATTCATATCAAAGGTTTTGTTGAAAATCCAAGCATTAGTTATTAAGATAGAGCTATTGCGGAACTTGTAAAAAATGCAGTATAGCAGCGTAACCTGTTGAGCAATTTACAGCAAAATGTATAAAACTTCAATTCATTTCAGGGACTAACTGAATCTGAAGTTTGATGAAAATCCCTGCATTAGTTCTGAAGATTGGGCTATTGCGGAAATCGTAAAAAATGCTGCATAGCAGCGCCACCTGTTGAGCAATTTACACCAAAAACTAATCAGCACCAACTTATATCAAGGACTAATTGAACATAATTTTTTATTAAATTCCGTGCATTAGTTCTTGAGACCACCAAGAGTTCCCACAAAATTAGTGTCACATACATACATACAGACAGACAGACAGACTCACAGACAGTTTTTTGTAAAAACATGTTTTTCGGAATCTCTGGGGGAGGGGGGGGGTGGTAATTGAAATTAGTCACCATTTTGGACTTTTCTTCAGCCTCGCATCAAAATGTGAAGTTTTATATAGCTGTTTTGAACTATGTAAATAAATAAGAAATGTACTAAAGTACGTTTAAATTTAGATATCTTGCACAATATAATGATTAATGCGGGCGAAATATTTAAATTTTATTCAGTATAGCGCAAAAAGATTTCTTGTAAATCTTCCAATTTTAGATATATGCAATCTAACGATAAAAATGATACAAAAATAATTTGTTGAACCCCTTCGGGACGAGCGGGTTTTACAGAATTTTTAGTCTTTAGTCACCGGATTTTTAAAACAGAAATTTTTGCCTAATTGAATCGGGAAAAAGCTCGGATTAAATAAAGCAAAATTTACAATAAAATTTTACTGGTGAGAATAATCACCGATTCTGAGCAAATTACGCGGCGCGAAAACCGGTCGCTCGGTACCAAGGGGTTAATAAAAAAGAAATTTAGATTATTTATCAATATTAGAATAAACAGAAAATACAGAACATAGAATGAATTCTTTTTATGGCATATATATATACTTTTATAGTTATTTAACTGTATCTTGTTAATGCACATACTTCTGGGAAAGTATTATAAAGTATTTTTTCAATTTTTCAAAAAACATTTTTAGATTCTTTAAAACTGTTTTACAAATTATTTTTGTAGCTGAGATTTAAAGTTTACTTACAGTTTTTTTTATAATTATAATTTAATGATGTGAGATGTGGCAAGTTGCAAGTAAAGGCTGCAAAAATATTTGAAGGTTATGAAAATAATGAAAAAAATAAAAATAATCATACGAATCGGAGGCATCCTTAATCGATAATTAAAATAATACAAATGTAAATCATTCTATTATCAGAATCATTTCTGGGCATTAAATATCCCAAGCTGCAATGAGGTAGCTCCCGATAAGGCAGCTTGGTTTAATGAAAGGAAGTAGTCTCTATTTGATAATCAATCTTGCCTAAACAAAATTACGTTTTATATCAGAAATGTATTTAAAAAAGAAAGTTTAAGAAGATAAATTCATTGTCCACATTTTATTAGAATGAGATGAATTGATAATCTAATTAGTCACACTAACACTAGATTGTGATTTCATAAAACCTGCTAAACCCAAAAACGTATTGGTTCATAATTACTTTCCTCTATAGTTTTGAAAAGCCTTTATTAAATAAATAAATTTTGTTTTTGAAGTTTTACAATTAAAGTTATGACAGATTTGGATAAAAATAATTTTTAGATTTCATCGTTTAAAATAAAATTATTAATGATTCTAAGGAAAAAATTTTCACGCTAGGCTTTTGTGTTAATTCAGACATACCGAATATATATATAGAAATCTACGAAAAAAAATTACTTAACATAACCACGACATGTTATTAAATAAAACAAAAACTACTATTTGGCATTTTTGAGCTAAAAAAATCGGCATGGCAGGGGTAACCTTATTTAAATGAAGTTTTTCCTCAATCCTTGTGATATCATGTTTGAGCTTAATATGAACAGCATCAGACATTATGTTTTGCTTTTCTTTTCTTTTCTGCTAAGCTTTCAGCTTTCGATGGCCTTTGCAAAAAAATTAGTAAATTGTTATCTAGCGCCTTCAATACTAGGCAATCATTAATAGTTATTAATTTTACTTTACTTTTTTTATTTTTCCGGATAACTTTTAGCAGAATCAAATATTATTAAAGCAGTGCTCAAAAAATATTTTTTGTACTTAATGCAACATATATTTAAAAAAAAAAAAACAAGTGCAGCGAACTTTAACAACACATTCAAGTTTTGTGCCGAATGAGCATTTTTTATGAAATAGACAGCGTAGATATTTCAAAAAGACAGACAGATAAACATAAAATGTTGTAATGTAAGAGAGTTTTGAAGTGAACAAACAACGACCTTTTTTTAACAAGACACGAAATATTAAAATCGAATCCCACATTCAAAATAACACAGTCTAGATAAAAAAATATAAATATAAAAATGATTTATTAACCGTCGGTTCAAAATGAAATGGAATTACAATGGAAATGAAATTGAGTATTCTTTATTAGATTTGTAACAGTGTATTATTTTTAATGCTGCTACTGAAAACACTATAATGAAGTGAATTTACCTGTAATGGGTGGGGGAACTACAACTGATTTACATATCTAATAAATAAATATATAAATTTTTATAGAATAAAAAAAAACTTTTAAATATTTTTCCGGGTTCTTTATTTTTTTAATGTTACTTTCTGGTAGAGGATCGATTTTTGTGCTAATTGCCCAATGCAACCGCCTTATGTAATACAGAAATTATAAAAAATGACAAGAATTCAGTTTTACGAATAATGTCTATTCAATTATCAATACTGTCGACAAAGCATTGGACGTAATGTGTATTTCTCATACATTATTTTCAACATAATTAGCAAGAATCTTTTAATACCGTACGCTTGGTAATTTATAGAGTTCGTAGAGGTGCAGAATTTTGAGATTAAATAAAGCAAATATTTTTGTTGGAAATAGTAGTAGCTAAAGATTAAACAGCTGTCAGCTATGTGATTTCTACTAAATAGTATTGTGCCTCTTATTTAATCGCAGAATTTTGCGATCAAATAAAGAAAATATGACCATAAAAATAATTGTACCAAAACACTAACAACCTGAACGTATTCTGATTTAGTGTAACAGACGCTCTCTATTAAAAATTTTCTGATTACTCCGTATGAAAGAACTACAATGTAATAATGAATATTTTGTTTCACCACTTAAAAATTTTTATATAAAAATTTCGTTGTGTTTAAAATGCAGTGTTGCTAGATTGGGGACTTTTATGTCCCTAGATTGCTGATTGTCGCCACTTTCTTTGAAATAGAAATATTTGGCAGATTTAAACATAGATTAAAAATTCTGAAAAATAAGGCGGATTATACTATTTTAAAAAAGTGGTGGCAGTCAAATAATCTGAATTAACAAAGTCCCCAATCTGGCAACACTGTTAAAATGTCTTATGTGCAGTGGAATTATTCCTTCAAAATTATAATTAAAAACGAAAACAAAATTTGTAAAATTTTCTTTAAAAATACTGGCTGATGGTTGTTCTGAAACGGCAGCGCAAGTGATGTTTTCAAGGTGAGTACGCTTCTTTGAAATTTCGGCAGTACGACACAATTATTTCAAATTGGAAATTTTCTGTTTAATATTTAAATAGAAGTAATATCAACCACCTTATTCAATCGAAGGTTTTATCTGCGATTCAATGAAGCAGAATAATGAAACATATGGGCAGAAGTGTACGCATCCTGAGTTTTCATGTAGTTAGTTATCCGTATAGATCGCAAGGTGTCAAAACTGGTCTCAAAGTTTTAAAATGTGAATTAGTTTTCGAAATATTAATTACCTTTTCTAATTTTTAATTGCATTTCTGTAATGATTGCGATTAAATTATTCCATTTTAACAGAAATTAAAAGGGATTCATATTATTATATCTTTTGTATAATTGCAGCGATTTTCTTTTTTCACCAATGCGATGAAAATAAAATTTTGTTCCAAAATTCTGGTAAGAATTTGCAATAAAATTAAGTAGAACAAAAAATATCCCACCACCAGTGATAGAACAGTGGAGAAGCAATTGAGCGATTGTCCGCACTAAATTTTTATAGTATTCTGTACTTCAAAAATCTCAAACATTCTGTCGTGAAGATATCAGATGTCATGAAGAATACTAATAAAATTTCGCGGTGTCAATTGATTCTCTGTTGCTACACTGTTCCATCACTGCACCACATTTCAAGGGGTTAAACGTATCTCATCTTGCTAAGCTAGTCTGTTTTTCTAACTTTTTTTTTATGTGAGCCAATTAATAGTAAACAATTAAATTTAAAAAATCAAAAAACCCGACTGCGTAAAAAACGAACTAATTAATTATTTCTCATCAATGTGAAACTATTTTTTTTTTCAATTCCTACTATTAGCGCACACTCTCGCTATATATATCTTGTTCAAATTTTCAATCGTTAATAAAATACTTATTATTCATCCAATCAAGCTCAAATAATTTTTTTTTAACTTGTAGTGGATGACCTTGATGTTAATCCAGTTTTTTCAAATATTAATTCATTAATTAAATTAAATTAATTAATTTTCAATAATCGAGAGAGCCCTCTTCTTGATCAAGGTATTTTAAGACAGAGAGAGAGCCCTCTTATTGATCGAGGTATTTTAAGACCGAGAGAGCCCTCTTCTTGATCAAGGCATTTTAAACGCCACTCAAGAGGAAAGAAGAATGGGAGGAAAAAAATTCTCTTATTCACCTAAGTAGGAACTGATTTAATTTTTTTTTATATTACTTGTTTATATTACTTAACTATTATTTTTATTTACTTGTATTGATGACTTTTAAGTTGTGTTTAATTGTTAATTCCTATCTATAAACACTGTTTTGATGAGGTCTATAGATGCCTATGATGGTTAGAGTTGCAGTAAAGCTAGAGATCGTACCTGCACAACTGCCAGGTTGTATCATGGAAGACGGTAGTATTCCGAGTGACGCAGCCTTAAGCCTAAAATCGTATTGTAGAACTCGTAGATGGCGGAACTCATATATACGGCTAACTCGGCATCAAAGAAAACGCGAAAAGCCGCCTTTTAATAACTCAGCAGATATAGGTCCTATTGTTCTGATTTTTCTAGAACAGTCTTACATCTGCAGTCTAATCGTATACTGAAATTTTTACATTTCTACGTGCAGTATATTTTGAGGTCTAAATAGCCATTTTAAAGCGAAAGCGTTGGTATGGTATGTAAGATGTTCCTAATTTCAAAATCTCGAAAACGGTACTAACGATTTTCTTTAAATTGATACATAATATCAATGTGATTAAGGCGAGGTGAATAACATCTTTCTTTTTTCTGGGAAAACACTCGTTCGTTAAATAATTCGATTTTTTTTTCTCGAAAATGACACGGGCGATTTTTTAAAAATCAAATAAATATGTTTCAGATGAACCAAATAACAATTTACTTGTTTCCAGCAAGACTCTTGTTCGTTTTATAATGCGCATGAAAAATCGGACTATATTTCTTCGCCATTCTATGGAAATTTCACCGAAAATGCATGACACTGTATTCATACACATGCTTTCATTTTAACCACTTTTGGGGGGAAAAATTTGTCCTCCCATTGGCTGAGTGGTTAAGGGCCATCGTCTACTAATCTTATGATAGGCAGTTCGATACTTTCTGGTACTTGTTTTCACATGTGAATGTGCTTTTTTTTTTTTCTTTTAAAGTCTGTTAGTTGACCATTATTCTCAGTTCCTTTGTAATTTTTTAATTGTTATTAAGTTAAATAAAATGACAATTATAATGACGCCAATTTGATCATGATTATTTCTTGGTAATTTTTCAACAATAAAAATATTACCATACATTTTATAAATATATTTAATTTCAATCACTTTACAAAAAATATACATTAATAATTACTATTTGAATATAAATCACACGATCAGAAACGTAAAAAAATAATTCATTTCAGCTCTTCTTTTTATAATATCATTTTTTATTATTATGACGATTAGTCAATATATAATCACTGACATCCATAATATTATTATTATTATAATTATTATTTTCCTTGCATATAAACTATTGTGATGTAATAATTCTTTTATAATAAATGATTTAGTTGAAATGTTTTATTTATAAATAACAATGAAATTTGATAACCCCAAGACAATTGTTTTTATTTAACTTTGCAATATTTACAGTTTACATAATAACCATATCAGAATTCTGGTGTCGCCATCTTTTGACGCAATTGCGTACCACATTTTGTCTCTTATTCGAAAAAAAAAAACAACTAACGCTCTTATCACCGCTTTGAAAGAATCTTTTGTGACTAGAGGTCTATTTCGCAAATATTAAGAAAATTACGGCATACAAAAATATTAAAATGGGTAGTACTATTATAGAGAAATGTTTGATAAAAACGTTGAAGTAGATAGTTTTTAAATCGAAGAATTATTTTAAGAGATATTTAATGTTAAATCTGGATGAAATTGTCTCATTAAAAAAGTCTTATAGAAAAAAAAACTATACATGGGAATTTAATCATTTTCATTCAATTTAATCATTCAATAGAAACTCGAAGTTTGCAGAGTGCATTTATTATTTTTAACTTGCTAATTTTTTGACGGTTTATTTCAATTTTAAATTAAAATTTTCAGAATTTCCAGAGATATTTTTTACATATTTTAGAAAAGGTTATTTTAAATTGTTGCCAATGGTTAAAACAGCGCAAAGAATAGTATATCCTTTAAATTAAAAAATTATTCACACGTGACTATTATAAACAGAAAAAGATCCTTTTAAATTAGAATTAAATGATAACGTGTTAAAAGCAGGAAAATATTAAACATTACGTCATAAAAATTGTTTTTACACATGCTTACTTAAAATGAAAGAAAATTATAAAATAATCAATTATTTTCAAATTAGAATTAAATGATTACGCATTAAAAGCAGGAAAACACTGAAAATTACGTCATAAAAATTATATTTGCACGTGAATATTAAAAGAAAAAGAAAATTTTTAAATAATAAATTCATTGATATGTGTTAAAAGTCGTAAATGGAGGAAATTACGTCATATTGGCCAAAGTGGCCAAATAATAATATTGCTAAACAGTTTAAATAAAAAAAAAATATATTTATATGAGAGATTTATTTCAAATTTCGAGATGATATTTTTAACTACAGTTGCCAATTTTAAGGTAGCGCAAATAATAATATTATCTTTCTAATTATAAAAATATTTTCAGTTGAATGTTACAAAGAGAAAGGAAAGTTTGGTGAAAATTATGTCAGATTTAAAACGTTACATTTAAAATCTCTTATTTAAAATCATTTTCTTATAGCGTTGTTAAAAAATACCATAAAGCAAAGACTCTGTTGACTTAGTTCCTTTTATATTTGGTAATTTTCAAATGTTTAACTAATCTTATTTAATCAAGCACGGAAACAGCAACTAACAGCAGCTGATTCGGCCTCTAAATACCTCAGTAAAAGGGAAATCCGTTTACAGTAAGATCGCCATTGATTTTTTATATATACAGTGCAGCCTCGATAATCCGAGCTAATTGGGACTGTTAGTACATCGGATATCGGAAATCTCGGTTAATAGAAACTGTGTGTAAAAACTCGCCGTGCTTGCGAATTTAACATCTCTTTAAAAAAAATATATAGAACGTTTTTTAAATAATAAAAATAAGTATATGTTAAGTTCTGTTTCACAGCTTAACAAATTTAAAAAGAAAATCAACTACCAGTAGTAAATTTTAAAATGCAAATTGAAAAATTTACGAGAGTTCACACAGCCACTGGAAACAAAGCATTGTTCGCTGTTGACTTCTCAGGGTCCAATGTTTCTTTGGAGTTGAGTGCTTTTGGGGGCAGAAGAACGTGTATAGCACGGGCAGTGAGCTAAACAGTGTGGTTATTTTCAAGGCTCATTCAAAAGGGAAAAAAAAATCAGACTTTGTTATCGGCTCGGTTAACAGAAACCTCGATTAATCGAAGCTCGGTTAATCTAGGTTCTACTATAATTCAATCTTCCGTAATCTTTTTAAAGCAGATCAAATTAATGGACTTTAACACAATGTAACATAGCTGATAACTGCTATGCTTGTTGGCCACCTTTTTTTCAAAAAGTTTGCTTCGCCTTATTCAATTAATGAGATATCTCCGATAAAATAAGTCACATTTTCCCTTTCTAAAATACTGGTATCCAAAAATCGTAGCATGTAACTGACACTACAAGTACTCATGGAACTAGACTATTTTAAGTCTGATTTTTATTATAGACTATATAAAATTATTAAAAATATATATTATGATAGGAACCAGCGGGCTTCGTCGGCTATTTACGTTACGGATATAAAAATCATGTTTTTTTTTTTTTTTTTTTTAGGAAAAAAGAAATAAAAACCTATTTGACGATAGGTTTATAAAGACACATTTTGTATTTGTTATATTTCCGGGGATGAGGAGGGGGGGGGCTATTTTGATTAAATATCGCAATTAGTCCACATGGCAGATATAATTATGATAGACACTAGCGGGCTTCGCCCCTCTATGGCGCCTTATGGGTCCAGCTTCCATAACTCAGAAACTACCTTTCGGACATCAATGCAACAGATTCCAAACGTTATAATTAACTTAATAATCACCCTATATAGCATTAATGTAAATTTATGAGTACTGCATACTATTTTTTGTATCGTAATTTCTGAAGAGAAAAAAATATTTCGGTTCCATTCTTAGGTAATGGTCTAAAAAAATTTGAAAAAGTGGGGAAGGAGGTTGACATGAGACTGCTGTTTGTCAAACAACACAACGGGGTTTGGCTTATTCAACTTGGTTTTTGATGACTTCAATCGGAAGGTGGTTTGTTTAAAAGAGTACGTTCCCTGCCCCATGAAATTTGGAACTATTGGTGCACAATCTATGTAAGGATTTAATAATTATAAATTAACATTTTGGATTTATTAATTTAAGGATAAAGTGTTTTTAAAGGAGTATCAAATGAAACCCTCTGTGCGATCTGCGATCATACTTACCCACTTGTTTTTATGTACAAACTGCTGTAACTAATTGTAATAAAATAGTAAAAATTAAATCTGCATTAAATCCCATAAGTATCTTTTTTTTAATCATTTTATCACTAACCTCAAAAAAGTAATGATATCAATGGAAAAAAACCTTTACGGGTTAAAAGTTTCTGACGCAGCACTTTATCTTATGCTCTAAGAATTTTAAATATGGAACTTAAAAATACTGATATCAAATTTTGAGTGATGTTATGCTATTTCTTAAAAAATATATTTGTATTTATTACATCATTTTATTTTTGTTTTATTTATAATCGTATGTGCAAAAGTTATGTTCAACATGAAAAGCTGCATAGAATTTTATTCGCTGTTGCTTTATCATTTACATATCTCATAAATTCAAAATATGAGTTTTAAAAGATATGATATAAAATTTAAGTGACGCCTTGATGTGACTTTAAAAGGTTTGTTTTAAAATTCAATTTAAATTATTTTTGACTTGGTTAAAATATTTTTTTACATCTACACAATACTTTTAATTTTCCAATTCACTGTTAAATGTATCACTTTCATTGAATCTATACTATGCATTGAAATATATTTATTTCAATAAATTAATTTATCTTTTGTGTCACGCTATTCAAAACTGTAAGTAAGATTTATATAAATGGTTTCTTTGCGTCATTGTGTCCAAACTACATGAAATGTATGAAAAATGATAGTTTGACGCAAATAAACCATTCACATAAATCTTACTCACAATTTTGAATAGCGTGACACAAAAGATAAATCAATTTATTGAAATAAATACATTTCAATGCATAGTATAGATTCAATGAAAGTGATATATTTAACAGTGAATTGGAAAATTAAAAGTATTGTGTAGATGTAAAAAAATATTTTAACCAAGTCAAAAATAATTTAAATTGAATTTTAAAACAAAGCTTTTAAAGTCACATCAAGGCGTCACTTAAATTTTATATCATATCTTTTAAAACTCATATTTTGAATTTATGAGAGATGTAAATGATAAAGCAACAGCGAATAAAATTCTATGCAGCTTTTAATGTTGAACATAACTTTTGCACATGCGATTATAAATAAAAGAAAAATAAAATGATGAAATAAATACAAATATATTTTTTAAGAAATAGCATAACGTCACTCAAAATTTGATATCAGTATTTTTAAGTTCCATATTTAAAATTCTTAGAGCATAAGATAAAGTGCTGCATCAGAAACTTTTAACCCGTCAAGGGTTTTTGCATTGATAATATTTTAACGGAGCTTCTGACTGTAAAATAGTCAATGAAATATCGTCTTCATATTGAAAGACCTATCCAATGATATGCCACTCAATAGGGTGCGTAATTTTTTTTCGTCTCTACCGCCACTCTGTATTTTACGGCCGCCATTTTAAATTTATAAAAACAAAACCTAGCCTATAACCATTGGGCCGTTAAGACGAATCGATAGAGACCTCATTCATTAAAATCTATCCAGCCGTTAGGATGTTTCGAGGGTATAAAGAAATTCACATGCACAGACACGCGTGAAAGACATAACCCTTCTTTTCAGTCGGGTAAAAATATAAAACTACTTAAAACGAGTGATAATGTGTCGGTATAAGAACGGGTTTAGAGGTAGCAAAAATTGCCTAGGAAACCAATGCTAGATTCCCTCCCCCCTCCCCAACTCTGTTTTTTTTTCAGTGTTTATAAAAGTTGATAACAGTATTTTCTTTAATAATTAATTTAAAAAAATCATATTATTACTTTTTATCAGTTTCCGGAAGCCTCATATAAATTATAAGATTAAAGGAATAAGGTATCAAATAAATAATTATTTATAAAAAACAAATTTCAGATTATCGTCAAAAAGTACATTTAAAAATAAAAATTGCGAATATTTCAAAACTGGTTGCACAAATTCGCATAATTAATAAAAGGAGGAATAAGATTTACTATATCGGGCAAAGGATTGCTTCTGTGAATGACTCGGACACAAGGGCGAGCTTTCAAAATCGGAAATTTACAGGAATTTGTTTCGTTGTCCATTCAATATAAAATAATACAATTTTTAATTGAAAAAAAAATCCAAAAGCTGAGGCCCCTCGGAATATATCTTATTTTATCTGAAACCAAATTTTCAGACCTCTACATGCGATAGCTTTCTAAAGCCAACACGCGTGCGCACACACACGCAAATACAGACATACACACATCTTTCTTTTATTAGTATAAATATTATAATTAGTTATATTTGATATTGTAATTAGTTATTTTTTAATATTTCTTTCAGGAAAATGAATTCCCATTTCCTAACTTTAAAGAAAGATTACATTTTCGTCAGTACTTTCATCTTTACAAATACACAATTATATCAATTGTAAAACTAACTGTATCAATTATATTAATTATAATTGATACTCAAGTATTTTTCACTTTTGTTTTTTGCTGAATGATTAGCTTAGAGTTTAGCTAAAACGAAAATACGACAAATATTATTGAAATCACTTCACTAAAAACTGTTTTCCATGGGATGTCAAAAGACTTTTTATTTCCTTAATTATGTATGGACTTATTTTTTGTTTAGTTTACACTGAAATCATTACAGTTACTTCATATGCAAGCACGTATCTGGTGAATAATGATGGCGTAGTAGATATTTTCCCATAAATTTGCGAAATTATTGGCATGTTATTTAGAATTCGAAATGCATAGAATTCTAAAATTTAGAATTCTAAAATTTGCACTTCATTCTAAAATTTGCGCTACATTCTAAAATTTGCACTACATTCTAAAATTTGCACTACATTCTATTACATATTTCCTCGTTTATTTTAATTTCCGTTAAGATTTAAGCGGACAGTACACTTTTAAAATTTTCAAAAATCATTTTTTTTATTTTTACATCGTTAAAAAGGTTACTATATTCTGAATAAGTTGATACCAATCTTTTAACTGTGTGATAATTATTTACTGGGATATAAGGGAAAATGTAGACATCACCCCTTCATTACCGAATTAACAGCCCTGCGACAACTGTTATTGCGGATTGTTTACATTTTGTTTTCGCGCTTTCACATTATCGTAACTCGTGAAATATGCTAAAATGCGGCAACTATTATTGCTTAAATACCTTAAACAATAATAAAAAAGCTTTAAAATATTAACTTCAACTTCCACTTTCGCCAAATTTGTTTACTTTCATGGTTTTTCAAAGTCTTATTTGCTATTAAGTAGTTGATACAGAACAGTTTTTTTTTCCTATAGCAATACTTTCCTGATTTTGTAATAGTATTCTACTTCTTAGTATTTATTAGCTTTTGATGAAAATTATGCAAAATGTACTTCAGAACAGCAACGAAGAAGGAGTCTGTTTAATGGTAATCGCTATACAAAATACGATGATAGAAATATATCCTAAGGAGCTAATTCATCTTATAGAAATCTAAAAAGTATTAAATGTGATATTGATTTTTGTTTCCATTGACAGTTTATAATATTGATTTATTGATATTAATATATTACTTTAGTAAACTATATGGGGGTTTGTGAAGCAAAATATGTGAATCAGATATCGAAATAGGAGAATCCCTATAAAATGGCCTATAATGTACATTAAATAATTTAGTTTTATAAAACGTGCACATTTAATTCAATTTACAATCAAACCTAAACAAAATTTTAAGTTATATGTTTAAAATTATATTTTGCAATAGTAAATCATACAATTTTACAAATTACATCTATTTATTTTTTAAGAATGTCCCTATATTCTGCAGCATTTTACAAATAATTTTATATTTATCATTTTAAACTAGCATCTAATTTTATTTTTAATACAGAATACGATATATAATTAGTAGTTTTGATTCTTTATTATCTATTTTATACTGAAAAAATACAATTTAATCTTTAAACGGCCTTTTGCCAAAATGGCATTTTTCACTCTTGCGCGCATGATATCTCCAAAACTATTTGAAGTAGAACTTTAAAATTTTTGCCCTACATAAATATTGATGTTGTCATGAAAATTAACTAGGATTATAAAGCTGTGATGAGTGAAAGTCCGTTCTATGAGTGAATAAAGATTTAGAAAATATGTGCAGGATATCCTGTTATATATGACGTCACATTAAAATCCCGCGTATGTGGATTATCACCCCGTCCACAAGATGGCGCATCTGTGTCAATTTACGCCCGATTCCAGTATTAAGTTTGTACGCTTACTTATATCCCTTTGGTAAGAAATTACAGCGAAAATTCATATAAAAGAATTTTTACTCTAACTAATCACGAAATGTCTGTCATTCATAAAAAAAAAAAAAAAAAAAAAAAAAAAAAAAAAAAAAAAAACTGTCCGCATTTCATAGTATGAATTCGGAATTTCTAAATAAGAATGGAGGGCCAAATTGGCAACCTTGTCGTGCTCGACGTGACTGCGTCAAGAGCTTTTAATATAGCGCGGTATTTTGTGATTTCCTAATTTTTAAGATTCCAAGCCGCATGAAGCAGCTTAGTTTCAGGATTAGTTTACGGTTCATATGTAAATGATGTTGATACTGAACAGATACTGAACAGGTACTGAACAGGTAATCAGCATTGAGGAGTTTCCTAGCTGTTATCAGCTTAACACCCAGACTAGGAAATTGGAATGTCTTATGTTTTAATGAGCCATTGGGATAAAGTTAAACTGTAGCAATGCTACTAGAAGAGAAAAAGAAGTTAACAAGAGAAAAATAAGAAATTTAAGAAAAATAGGAATAAAATTAAATTTAAGTAAAATCTTAAGATGAAAGAAAGTTAACAATAAATCTTAAAAAATACATGAATCTTAAAATAAGTAAAGTAAAACTATAGTTATAAAACTACTATAAGGAATTTAGAAAGTTAAAGTTAGTACTGTTCAGAGAAACACTCACCAAGCAAGGGCAAGAAAAGCTAGGGTGGCAAAACCACAACATCCAACCAAAAAAAGGGACTAATCAGGGCCATACATTTTATTTTTTAAGTTTTTCAATTTTTATGGTCTCTATAGTTTATAGAGAGTTTTTTTTTTAAGTAAAGAATAAAAAGGTAAGAAAAAAAATAGAGGAGGCAAAATATAGCGTGGCGAACTCAGATGTTACTCAGTGTCCATAATTATGGAAAACCTGGGCCGTTTCCGATGGTGTGGTTCAAAAGCGTCATAATCCGGTAGCTCCGCTACGATTTCATTAGGGAGGTCAACAAATTTTTCATAAAATTTTTTGGATAAGTCGTTAATGCGCTTACGTAAGGTAGTAGTTTTTAGGTCTCTTCGGACCGTGGAGTTGCGAAGATAACGAGATGCGTTACGGACAGTACGCAGGTTGGAATTGTGCAAGCGACTAAGGTTGTCCATAGTGGTCTTACAAGTGAAGCCCCAGACCGGACTGGCATAGGTTATGATGGGAAGGATGCATGAGTTATAGAGAATTAATTTATTGTGGACAGACAAGGTTTTACTGTTAAGGAGAGGTTTTATAGAGTTAAAGGCTCAGCGACTTTACCTCTGATGAAGAAAGTGTGCTTTTTCCTAGTTAAGCGGCGGTCCAGAATGACCCCAAGATACTTAGCTTGGTCTGACCAAGGGATAACAGTGTTGTTAATAATGATTCTGTTAGGGAAAATTATTTTGCGAGAAAAATATACTGCAGTAGTTTTAGTTTCATTTATGATAACGCGCCAAAGCATACACCAGTTCATGAAGTCATCAACATGGGTCTGTAGGTACCTGTATAGATTATACGGGTGGTGTGCCGAAGCATAAATACAGGTGTCGTCCGCATAAAGAGCGAGGTGAGTGCGCAAGGAGCGTGGGATATCGTTAAAGAAAATGTTAAATAAAAATAGGCCCAACACGCTCCCCTGGAGGATGCCCGCTAGGATAAGGAGAATAATAGAAAGAATGTTGTTTATGCGGACTTGAAAAGAGCGGTCGCAAAGGTACGAATATATTAAATGTATAAGTCTGGGATGAAAACCGAGCTGAATTAATTTGTAAATGAGGCCCATATGCCAGACCTTGTCAAATGCCTATGCGACATCAAGAAAGATGGCAGCTGCAGGAATTTTTGTATTGAGTTTCTCGCTGAGAAACTCAACAACCCTAAGAAGCTGGTGTTGTGTTGAGTGTTTTGGGCGAAAGCCGAACTGCTCGGGCATGAGAATGTTGTGCTGTTGAATGAAATCCTGCATCTGGGTACGAATGACACGTTCCACAACTTTACTGATAGAAGGTAGCAAGGAGATAGGTCTGTAATTAGTGGGGTCTGTCAGGTTAGTTCCAGGTTTTGGAATAGGAGAGATTATAGAAAGTTTCCAAGGTTTAGGGAAGTAGTTATGTTTTAAGATAGCATTAGTGAGGTCAGTGATATAGATAATGCAATTAGGAGGAAGGTTTCTAAGAGCAGAGTTAGTAATTTTATCGTATCCTGGGGTTTTACGCTTTTTGAGTTTTTTGATAATATTGTGGATAACAATAGGTTGAATTTTAGGGGAGGGGGATCTTGAGGGGGGTAGCCAAAAAGTTCCGAACTGTCTCGTTAACATGATCAAGGTGCGTTTGGTTTGCTAGGGTAGGATTAGGAGAAAATTGGGTGGCATAAGAATTAGTAAGCATGTTAGCTTTTTCTTGGTCAGTATAAGCAGTAACATTATTAGTTGTGAGGGGGGGAATGGAAGTGTAATGTTTATTCAGTTTGCGTTTAAGAATCCAAAGAGAGTTGGTCTCGTATGATAAAGTTTTGAGAAAGTTGTTCCAACTTTTCTGTTTTTCTTTATAAAGACTGTTTTTGATTTTATTGTTTAACCTATTGAGAAGAGGTTTGATGGAGGGGTCTCTTGAACTTTGAAATTGTCGCCGGAGCCGATTACGCTGTTTGATAAGGTTGTAAATATAACGGGGTGGGACGAAGGCAAAATTATTTTTGAAGGTGTTAAATGTAGAAAAACTTTGAGCATTAGTGATATGAGAGTTGAGGTGTTCAGCAGCCGCATCAATGTCATCGGTATTGTTAATATCAGGGAAGGTGATGTCCTGAGAATTAAGGTAATTAGTAAATTTATTCCAGTCAATAGCCACGGGAGGGGGGGGGGAGAAAGAGGATTAATAATATCTATTTTAAAGCAGACAGGCAGGTGATCAGAGGAGAGATCATTAATAACTGTAGAGTAGATAGGGTAAGGAAGATTTTTGGAAAGAGCAAGATCAATGATAGAGTCCCGGGCACCAGGCAATTTGGAAATGTGTGTTGGTCTGGGTGGTGCATGAAGATTTAATTTTAAGTTTTGGACTAAGTTGTGAAGAGAGGTACCCCGCCGAGAATTGCCATGGCAATTCCAGCGTCTGCTTTTGGCATTGTAATCGCCTACGAAAAAGCAGTGGTGATGTTGTGAAAAAAGCTGTGTAAGACTATTAACAGGTAAGTTACCAGTGGGTGGAGCATAAATAGAAGCTAATTTAATATTGATATGAGGAAGTTTAAGATTAATACTGGTATACTCAAGATCATTAAAGGTGTGGTTGTGCGATTGGTAATGTGGAAGACGGTTCTTGATGTAAATAGCGGTACCTCCTCTGTGCGTACCATCCGCACGAGGTGTATGGAATAGCCTGTACCCAGGGATGTTAATGTTGAAAGTGGGGTTGAAAGTCTCTTGTAAGAAAATAACATCAATTTGGGGATGTTCGTGCATAAAGAGTTTAAGTTCGTTAAATTTATTCTGCAAGGAGTTACAGTTCCAGGAAAGAAAAATAAGTGAGGAAAAGTAGAAGAGTAATTACTCATCATTAAATGTGTTAAATTCCGTGGCTAAAGTTTCTATAGCACTCATAAGGATGAGAATTTTTTCTATTGGATCTTGTATATTTTTAGTTTGGTTAGCAATATTTTTGAAACATTGGATGAATTTGTTAAATTTTAGGAGTTCTTTCATCTCCTTGGAGGTCTTGAATATTTCTTTTAAGTCATTAGCATAATTAGAACTATTGGGTTGTTCTGGTGTTGCTTTTTGTCTTGCCAAATGACAATTTGGTTTATTTGGTGTAGTGTTTTCGGAGTTAGGGTCTTGGGAGGGAGAAGGGAGCGGAGCCGGGGCTTCAGTAGGTTTATCTTCTGGTTTTTTGGCCTCTGGCTTACGGACATAATTATATGTAGATAGAAGTTCCGCCATTGCATTCGGAATGATTTTAGGGTTTTCTTTACGGACGGTTTTGGAGGCCTGCTGTTTTTTATGAAACTGGGGGGTTTTGGGGCAACCACGGTAAGTAGCCACGTGCTCACCATAACAATTTGAACATTTGGGGATGATCTTTCCAATTTTATCGCACTGGGGAGTTAAATGCTCTTCCGAGCATTTGGCGCATTTTGGCGGCAGGCGGCAAATCTCGCTGGAATGACCAAATTTCTGGCAACGGTAGCATTGCTTTATGATGTTGGTGCCTTTAAATCGCTCAATATCTACTTTAATGTAGCAAATTTCGTGAATTTGGTAGATTTCTTCGAATTTTTCACGTGGGAGAACATTGACGACGTAGAGGGGCATTGGTCGACCGGTCTTTCTACTTTTCATCATTGAGGCTCTATTGGCCACGAAATTATGTTCTTTAAGAGCCTCAATTATGACCTGGGGGTCGGTATATGGGGGAATTCCCCTAATGACGTCTTTCCTGGGGCGCTGTTCCGCGGGGCTCAGGGTTGTGTAAGGAATTGTTTTAGAATCAAGATAGTCCTGTGTTTTTCGGAAATCTGCATCAGTTTTACAGTGGATTTTGAGTAATTCACCGTCTAATTTAATCAAGGGATTGCTGTCGTTGAGTTTTTTAATCTCACTTGCAAGTTCCGTCCACTTGCCTTGAAACTCAATATAGAAGGGGTGGATTTTTGGTTTTTTAGGGACTACTTCAATAGTGGAGCTACCGGCTGACTCTCCTTGAGAGGGCTCAGAAGAATCCATGTTATTATCGTCTAGGTATTTTTCAGATATATTGGCATATTTATTCTTTAAGGGAATATTAGATTTGAGATCATTTCTCCTACGTTTTAGTGTATTAGCAGGGGTGAAGCCGTCATCTGAGTTCACCGCAATTGCCTTGAGTTTTGTTAAGATGTCAATTAGATCATAGTCATGATCATAGATAAAAGTTTTAAACTCTCTTAGTTGACTTAATTTTAGGGGGTCAAATGGTTCATTGAACAAAAACATAAGATTATTGAGAAGATTACTCACGCTAGTCTTTTGTTGAGGATTCGTCAGGTAGTCATATTTACTTAAAAGTCTCATTATGTAGTTATCACAATCTTGCAGGAATTGCTGTACAATCAGTCTTTGTACTTCGTCCGCTACTCCGGGAAATTCCATCCACGCAGCAGCTAAATCAGATTTCTCCTCTCCATTCAGGATGCGGAGTGCATTGTCAGAAAATTTAAATGGGTCCTCAGTACCCATTATTGTCGTCGGTGAACCCTCTATATATTACTACTATGATGCATCAAGTTCAGGAAACAGTCACTTATTCGTACGAACTAGTTTCTATTAAGTGTCACTATCAGCACCACAACTCATTCGATGATACTTGCAAAAGATCCCGCAAGTTCTAAAAACATTGAACTGCGATTACGATCTCTTGAGAATAAAACGACCAGCAAACAGAAAACACGTCTGTTCTCTCCAAGTCTGGTCTGGTATGAGTCTCCGAGTGGTGATGTTGATACCTCAAAAAATAAATTAAAATAAACGTTTGTTACATAATTTTTCCAGTGTTAAAGTTTTACTTAAATTACAAGGTGTGACTTGATAAACACGTTTAGTTTTAAACTACTGAGTTTTTTATCATTCATAAAATGCATACAGGCGATTGGATACTTATTCACAATAAACTGAATATCTTTGATAATAGAAGTTTTCTGAAATAGAAATCATATACTCGTATGTAAATATATAACAATAGTATGTTGTATACAAATTCTAATACATATATTCCAATACATATTCTAATAACTTACTCAAAATAGTTTGTTATTAGAAAATAACATTAAATAAATAATTGAATATGAGATTTATCTATTATTTTAAAGGAATTTAGGCGTTATTCCGATTAGAGATTTTTTATCACATAATAAGAGTATTTCTGACCTTTAATAATATGCCTTAATAAATAATTATGCATATTTTACGATATGGAAATGAACAAGAATGCTGATTAATTCTTCATTAAATCTAATATAGTTATCAATAATCCTTCAAATCGTCTGCAATGTTTTAATGTGTTTTCCCGACACATAAAAAATATATTTCCCCTTTTTGTAATATTTGTAAGATGAATCGAATCTTTCAAATTATCAAGAGATACTTTTACGGCTTGGAAAAAAATTCTAGCTATAACTCTCCAGTATTAATATAATGCAAAAAACAAACTCCTTTTATATTTATTCCACTGTATTCTGCATTCGAAACTACATAAATCAGAGTTAAACCATTTTTATGTTTCGTGCTCATAATTTATTAATAAAAATGTAAATATAAAAAATTTATGTCACTGCTTCATGGAACACAGCGACATTTAAAAACTTTCTGCATTTAACCCTTTCAGAGGCAAGGTAATTGTATTTTTAAACCGTTGAAATAATTGATTAACACCAGTATTTACAAGAAAATTTATTTGTAAACAAGTAAAGGTATATTTTCGCTTATTTAATAAAAGTGAAGTTTTCATTCAAAAAATATGGTGCCAACGTGGCAATTAGGGATTAAAATTATGTGATGCCGTGACGGCATCACCGCCAATCAAGGGGTTAAAATAAAATGATTATTGTAAAATATCAAGAATACAAGAAAAGGTGATATTTTACACACTGAATTAAAAAAATAAACATATCTCTTTCATTAATATTTTACACTTTTATAAGTTAAAGGAGTTTATCAAAAATGTTATTTCAATTTCAGACAATGATTGTCTTCCTTTTAAAAAATTGAGAAGAATTTAAATATATATATTTCCTTAACCCCCTTAATTCTCGCTCCCGTCAATATCACGGGCTGAGGTGTCGTTCGTCATTTCTCGTGCCCGTCCTATTTCCGTGCTGGAGATTTAATTTTTGCAAAAAACTTCTAAAACCAGAAAAATTTAACTGGCATTTCCGTGTGAAGTCTTTGAATATTAGTGTTTGGGTCTGGCTTTTGGTGCTGATTGTAATGCTGGGATTTGTATTGCATGTTTTGAAATACATAACACTCAAAAAATTATTAATACTCAAAATTTAATGTATATATATTATTTCAAATTTGATTTGTAAAAATTTGTGTGATGATGATAAATAAAGATCTAAGATGTGAAAAATAAAGGTCTTATTCGCATTCATTTGTATGATGTAAAACAAACATTAAGACAAGGAATTCTCGCATGATGGCTTTTCTACAAATGTGAATTTGTTCTATAATATCTTTTTTTTCGCCTTAAAAAAAATTCTAATTGCATATTTTGTTTAGAAACCTTATAATTATTCAATTTCTGTAATTAAAAAATAGGTACTTTTTATGGTTTTTCCAAATATTAAGCGATCTTTAAGGGGCTAATTGAAAAACTTAATTTAACATTCATTTAAGTATGTAATACAATAATAGGAAGAAACAGGCATAAAGAGCGAAAGTTGTACTTTTTTTTTATTAAATTTTCATGAATAGAAATTGTTTGAAAAAAAAAATTCAACAAAATAATAAAAGCAAAGCATTAATGACAAAAAAAGTTTTATTGTTTTATTTTAGAAGTTTGAATGCATAGTTCTATATATCCTCATACTTGCAAACGCCTTTACTATAACCACCAATTGTTGCATATAAAGCTTTTAGTATTTCTTCATGTTTGTATGAAATTTCATCTCGTTGTTTGGTCCATTTGAAATAATCTCAAGTATTTTACTCTTCTACGGCATTTTAAAAAGTGTATCATTAGTTTATTAGCAATTTGCCTGAATAAAATTTGTCCTTATAATTCAAAATAATCCATTTTCCAAATTTTAGATGTTCACTGGGAATTGAGATTGTTGAATTCTTTGATTCAGTTTTTTTTTTCTTTCCACAGGCTGTGGTTGTGACAAACTGTGTTCCTATATCTGTGTTCGGTAATGTGGAAGGTTGATATTCATTAATTTTTGAACTTCCTCTTTTCAAATGTAGAATATTTTCGTGCTCTGTGGAAGTTGGCCAGCTAAATGAGAAAAATCTTTTGCAGATTGAACTGCGAACTGTCACTCATCATCATTTGTTACACAAGATTTTTTTTAAGTGTTACCACCCATCCCATCAACTACTCCCATTCCATGTGAATGAATTTCCTCCATACTTTTCTCTGAAAAGACGTTTTGCCATGGTTTTATATATAAACTTATAGGATGGTCATCACTCGATGTAAAATCTTTCTGTAGATGTTTTTTCTTCGAGCGTAGATTGTCTGGATAAGAAAATTCGATAAAAGCAAAAATAGCATTTCTTTCTTTATTTGTGATAGTTAAACATATAGGATAAGTCTGATAGTTACCATTGAAACAAAGTTGCATTAGTGAACAAACATTTACTAGCGCTCGACCACAAAGTATTTTGTATTACTCGAAGGAAAATAACATTTCAGAATAAATTGGCAAAATTCGTATGTGTTTATCTTCTTATCCTTTTCAAATTTCATATATTGGGTTCTATTAATATTTAAATGATTCATCATTTTAGTCATATTTTCAACTATTGTTTCATATTCCTCTCTAGTTTGACAATTTTTGGGTATGCAGTTGAGATTTGCCATCCATATTTAAAAATGTCTTTCAAAAAACAAGTTTATTTGAATCACTAGGAATTCTAAATAGCATTAAACACAACATTTGTCAAAGAATAAATACAGTTGCTTACTAAACAAAAGAACATTATAATTAAATATATGTAATAACATTCATATTTATTATTTAGAAACATTTTTATTCGAAATGTCTCATACGTGACGTCACGTGTGGGTCAGCATAAAATATTGTTTTATTTATCTATAAATTGATATTATTTAAAAATATATTTGGGAAATGTTTATACAATAATAAGTTTCTTTGTAAGCCACAACCATTTTAAAATATAATTGTTGGTTCAGTACCAATTTCAAAAACTACTGTTATTTCTGTCACGTGTGAGACATAAATTTACAGCAATTTTAATTGGTAAGAACATAACTTATATTGCCGTAAAAATTTTTTAAAAAATGCATAACATGGAATAGGTATATATGTCGTAGGCTAATTGGGAAATCCGGCTCTTTGCAAACAGCCCAATCAGCCTGATATTTTTCAGGCTTATTGCAAAGAGCCTAGAAAGCGTTAGGCTAATTGAAAAATGACCACTTATCCGATCAGGGTGATATTTTTAGCTCACAGGCTATCAAAGCCTGAGAGCTTATGTGCCCGCCGATTCTGTATGTACGTGTGTACGTACGTACGTATGTACGTAAAGCGATAACTCTTGATAGAAATATCCGATTTGCTTCAATTTTTTTTCTAGGTTCATTCTGATAAGGTGCGTCCCTGATTATTTTTTGGGGTTCATTGGTTAAGGATAAAGGGGGAAAAGGGGGCTAGTCCCCCCCTTAATTGCCGAAACGTCAGTGAAGGCTTACTGTGGAGACACGAAAAGTTTTGGTTTCCGTTTGTCTGTCTGTCTGTCTGTCTGTCTGTCTGTCCGTCTGTTCCGCGATAACTGCCGTAAAAAGCATCCGATTAGCTTAAAATTAAGTATGCATGTTGGTAAAATCCACGGATTTAGCTGTATAGTTTTTGGTTAAATTTGGTTCATGCGTTCGGAATATATAGAACATTTTATTTTGCGACTTAATGCTTTCCTATAGCAATTCAGACGATTTTTCCATTTTTATTTGTTGAAAGGAAATGGCTCATATGATTGAAGGATTTAAATAGTAAATTATGGATGATGTAATTTCTAATTAGAACCATACATTATTCATATTAGTTTGAAATTTTGTGTATACATTTGTCAGAATTTTTAAATTCGGTGTTTAACTTATGGAGGTATTTTATATATGTGTTCCAATAATATATCTTTTTATAAATTTACTTTTTTTCAAAGCACATATTTCATTGTTTTATTTTCTTTTAACTGTTGCCTAGCGACGGAACTACACCTAAAAATATCGTAAATGTGAAAGTATTTGTAATTGTTTGAAGTCGATCAAAGTCAAAAGGGACGAATTAATGCCTTTGTGACTTTACATATAGATGAAATTTACCCCAGAAATAAAGAAAGACTATGTTCTGCTTATTTTGTTCAAATATTTTTTCTTTTAAATTAAGAAGTTCATTATTTTCATAAGGAATAAATTGACATTTTGCTATAAATTTAACAATATTTTTTTTTTTTTTTTATACCGTTGCCAAGAAAATCCTATCCCAGAATAATAATTTATCCTAAACAGTTAATTTTGATTTGAAAGATTTTCATGTGCAAGAGGAAAGTGAAATAAAAAATAGACATGAATACGTCTTCATATTGGAAATAAAACTAAAATACGAAAAGAAGGTGAATTTGATCTCATATATCAAAAATAAAACTAATATGCTTTGAGGTTGAAATAAAAAGGGCTTGTGTTATGATATTAATTCATATTATTAAAAGAAATGCTACTAATATCTCATGGTTTATCGTCTGCACACAGCTAACAGAAATGTTAATTTTTAATCGAAAATTTCAATGAGAAAAAAAAAAAACTTTTGAAAATCAAATATATAGTAAATGTCAAAATTTTACACCGCAAAATTATCGCTGTCGAAAATGACGTCATTGTATTGGGAAATAAATATTCTCATTCTTAAAAACCAAGCATTAACTAGATTACCTAAAAAAATATTTTATGACGAGTGTTACTTCTTAATGCCGTCTCATTTCAGAAAATATGAATGAAAATTATTTTATTTTTAAAAGGAAATTATATTTTCATTCATAAAACCTAAACTTTTAATATAATTGCGTCAATGTGAATCATTTTCTGTCCACCAGTATTGAAAATTAAGGCTCGGAAGTATAAAAAGAAATTTAAGATTTGCGATAACCATTAGTGCAATAAATAAAAAGTTACATATGTAAATTAATGAAACCACGGGGAGTTCAGGAGGCGGAGCACCCCCCCCCTCCCCTGACGAAATCTGTTTTATTATTTAAAAAAATATCAGAATTAGTAGCTCATGAAAATTATTTCAAAATATCCTTCCATAACAACGTTTTTAATTTAATGCTTCTAATGTCTGAAAACTTCGTATTTTTTATTCTTATAAATAATTACATAATTTGAAAACTTTAAATTGCGGTTTGCATGAAATTGAATATTACCAAAGTGTGTCTAAAAACAGTGACTTGCAGAGCTGACGTTGAGGCTCCTGATCTGCAGATTTACTAGTTTATATAAATGGGTTTTTCGTGCAGAAATATTCGATTTGCTCCAAATATGATATACCGGTTTATTGTGTTAAGGAGCTTCCTTGATTAGATTTGGAAGCTCATTATTTAAGTATAAAGGGGGGAAAGGGGGGCTACCCCCTTAATTTAGATAAATCGGTCTTTCATGATGAATTATTCGATTTGCTCCAAATTTGGTATACCGGTTTATTAAGTTAAGGAGCTGCCTTGATTAGATTTGGATGTTCATTAGTTACATATAAAGGGAGGAAAGGGGTGATATCCCCCCCCCCGTAATTTAGATAAATGGGTTTTTCATGCAGAAATATGCGATTTGCTATAAATTTGGTATAGCGGTTAATTATGTTAAGCAGCTTCCCTGATTACATTTGGAAGATCATTATTATGTATAAAGGGGGGCAATTGCCTCTCCCCTTAATTTAGATAAATACGTTTTTCATGTAGAATTATTCGATTAGCTCATATTTGGTATACTGGTTTATTATGTTAAGGAGATGGCTTGATTAGAATTAGATTTGGAGGTTCATTAGTTAAGTATAAAGGGAGGAAAGAGGGGGGGGGCTAGCCCCCCCCCCCCCTTAATTTAGATAAATGGGTTTTTAATGTAAAATTATTCGATCTGCTCCAAATTTGGTATACCGGTTTATTATGTTAAGGAGCTTCCCTGATTAGATTTGGAGGTTCATTAGTTAAGTATAAAGGGAGTAAAGGGGGGCTAGACCCCCCTTAATTTAGATAAATGGGTTTTTCATGCAGAGTTATTCGATTTGCTTCAAATTTCGAATACCGGTTTATTATGTTAAGGAGCTTCCCTGATTAGATTTGGAGGTTCATTAGTTAAATATAAAGGGAGGAAAAGGGGGTTAGACCCCCCCCCCCCTTTATTTAGATAAATGGGTTTTTCATGCAGAGTTATTCGATTTGCTCCAAATTTCGTATACCGGTTTATTATGCTAAGGACTTGATTATGCCTTGATTAGATTTGGAGATTTATTGGTTAAGTTTAAAGGAGGGACAGGGGCTAGTGTCCCCTTAATTTAGATAAATGGGTTTTTCATACAGAATTATTCGATTTGCTTCAAATTTAATATAACAGTTTATTACGATATGGCTTCCTTCATTTGATTTGGAGGTTCATTGGTTAAGTATAAAAGGGGGGAAAGGGGGGCAATTGCCCCTCCCCTTAATTTAGATGAATGTGCTTTCATGCAGAATCATCTAATTTAGTTTAATTTTTTTCTAGGTTCATTCTAATAAGGAGCTTTTCTGATTAGATTTTAAAGTTCGTTGGTTCAGCATAAAGGGAGAAATGGGGGAGCTAATCCCCCCCCCCTTAATTTAGTTAAATGTTTTTTTCATGCAGAATTATCTGATTTGCTTCAAATTTGGTATACCAGTTTATTATGTTAAGTAGCTTCCCTGATTAGATTTGGAGGTTCTTTGGTTAAGTAGAAAGGGGGGCAACGGAGACTAATACCTTCATTTATTTTTCGAGGGGTATTATTCTTTGAAATAAGAGTATAATATACAATTAGTGTGAATAGCCTGAGAGCTCAATGCCATCAGTTTAACTGGGCAATTTTTTTTTATTAGGTTTTTTAACGCATAATCCTACCCAAACCCAAAAAATAAATTACAACAGACAGTACCCCGATCCGAGCAAGACAAAATAATTTCAGTCTACATGCAACCCGACCCGAACCTGAGAGTTCCATTTGAAAAAACCCGAAATCCCGAGCTAAATCTGATAACCGACAAAAATTTCCAAAGATCCATAACCGGATCACAACAAGACAAATTAGTTTCCGTGGACACGCAACGCTACCAGAACCTAAAAATTCCATTCGAAGTCAAACTGAAACCCGTCCCGAACCAAATCTTAACCGACAAAAATATTCCAAAGAACTATAACCCGATGCAAGCCAGACAAAATAATCTCTGTCCAACGACAACCCGATCCGAACCTGAAAGTTCTAATTGAACTCAATCCGAAACCTGGCTGTGGTCGGTTTTCAGGTTGACTTCAAATGGAACCTTCAAGTTCGGATCCGGTTGAAAAAAAATTAAACTAAATCAGATAATTCTGCATGAAAACCCCTTTATCTAAATTAAGGTGAGGGGCAGTTGCCCCCCTTTCCCCCTTTTATACTTAACCAATGGACCTCCAAATCAAATGAAGGAAGCCATATCGTAATAAACTGGTGTATCAAATTTGAAGCAAATCGAATAATTCTGTATGAAAAACCCATTTATCTAAATTAAGGTGACGCTAGCCGCTGTCCCTCCTTTATACTTAACCAATAAATCTCCAAATCTAATCAAGGCAGCTCCTTAACATAATAAACAGGTATACGAAATTTTGAGCAAATCGAATAACTCTGCATGAAAAACCCATTTATCTAAATTAAGGGGGGGGGGTCAAGCCCCCTTTCCTCCCTTTATACTTAACTAATGAACCTCCAAATCTAATCAGGGAAGCTCCTTAACATAATAAACCGGTTTAAGAAATTTGGAGCAAATCGAATAACTCTGCATGAAAAACCCGTTTATCTAAATTAAGGGGGGTCTAGCCCCCTTTACTCCCTTTATACTTAACTAATGAACCTCCAAATCTAATCAGGGAAGCTCCTTAACATAATAAACAGGTATACGAAATCTGGAGCAGATCGAATAACTCTACATGAAAATCCATTTATCTAAATTAAGGGGCGGATCTAGCCCCCTTTTTCTCCCTTTATACTTAACTAATGAACCTCCAAATCCAATCAGGGAAGCTCCTTAGCATAATAAACCGATATACGAAATTTGGAGCAAATCGAATAAATCTGCATGAAAAACCCATTTACCTAAATTAAGAGGGGGGTCTAGCCCCCCTTTCCTCCCTTTATGCTTAACTAATGAACCTCCAAATATAATCAGGGAAGCTGCTTAACATAATTAACCGGTATACCAAATTTATTGCAAATCGCATATTTCTGCATGAAAAACCCATTTATCTAAATTACGGGGCGGGGGGGGGTGGAGAATAGCACCCCTTTCCTCCCTTTATATGTAACTAATGAACCTCCAAGTCTAATCAAGGCGAATCCTTAACTTAATAAACCGGTATACCAAATTTGGAGCAAATCGAATAATTCATCATGAAAAACCGTTTTATCTAAATTAAAGGGGTAGCCCTCCTCCCCCCCCCCTTTATACTTAAATAATGAGCTTCCAAATCTAATCGGGGAAGCTCCTTAACACAATAAACCGGTATACCAAATTTGGAGCAAATCGAATATTTCTGCATGAAAAACCCATTTATATAAATTAAGGGGGGACTAGCCCCCTTTTCCCCCTTTATCCTCAACCAATGAACCCCAAAAACTAATCATGGAAGCACCTTATCAGAATGAACCTAGAAAAAAAAATTGAAGCAAATGGGATATTTCTATCAAGAGTTATCGTGTTACGTACATACGTACGTACGTACGTACACACTTACATACAGAATCGGCGGGCACATAAGCGCTCAGGCTTTGATAGCCTGTGAGCTAAAAATATCACCCTGGTCGGATAATAAGTGGTCATTTTTCAATTAGCCTAACGCTTTCTAGTCTCTTTGCGATAAGCCTGAAAAATATCAGGCTAATTGGAAAAAGGCAGATGGATTCTCCAATTAGCCCGGCTCTTTGCAAAGAGCCTAGGCTGTTTGCAAAGAGCCGGATTTCTCAATTAGCCTACGACATATATAATAAACTGTAATAGTCAGAAAGAAAACAAAATTATGTTCTTTTGAAGTCAGTGCGTTTCAGCCGAATGGTATTCAACTAATGGCACTCTCTTAAAGTGAAATATGTATTTTAAAATTATAGCTATAAATATTTTTGAAAAAAATGTATTGTTTTTCATGGAATGGCCCCATTGTACTTTACGAAGATCTGAACTAAAGTGACCCTATTCTGCTACTATTCAATCACACTTAAAAAAACGGAAGTATATGAACAATTATTTAAAATTAAATTTGGGGAAACACAGTAAATATATATATTTTTTTAATTTACACATCAGTTGTCTATAGAAATTAACTGTTGTGATTCTGGAAGTTTTCCTTTGTGAAATAAATTTTATTTTCCTAAATTTATGGATTTCAGGGCTGCCATGGGCGATTATTTTTATATTCTTCTCGTACCACTATTTTTAGAAAATACATTTTGTAATACATTTTTCATTCAAATGTTGTCAAAGCATGCGTAAAAAATTTTAGTTAAAAAAAAGTGTGCGAAATAAATTAAAAATAAAAGTCGTCTGTGGCAGCCATGGGATTTATGCAATTTAAATTTTCTGTTATTCGTCAATCAAGATTTAATAAACATATGTATGTAAGCTACAATTTTTTTCCGGACTGCCTTGATCCAAGGAACTGAAATAAGCTGTCAAATGTGGGTTTTACCTTAATTGGGTTAAGGCAATTTTCATCATCTATTTCAAAAATGCATTCATATTTGAATATCAATATTATGTAACTACTGCTACTTTTGATTTGATTTTATTTTTAACTGTCAGCAAATAAAGGATAGTAAACCCCATTTGTATATCGAATGTACATGTACATGTCACGTTTATGCATGTTTCTATGATTTATCATACAAAAGAATCTTTAAGAAAATGTTAATAAATATTTTAATTTTCGTAGAAATAACAAAAATGCAATTCTTATTTTACCAACAGCAGTTACAAAAATACTGAATCAGGAGTTGTCAGAAAATTTTTATTTTCGAAAAATGTAAAAATTTTCCCATCCACAAAACTAATCATATATAAAAGAAATCAAGCATTCATCAATATATTCTTTCCAGCTTTCTGGGAAACCAGAATATATTTCGGGCATAGAGGAAGAGATTTTTATTTTCTTCCCTGAGAAATATCGATATTAATATTTCAGAAAAAAATAAAACTTTTTTTTTCTTAAGAATAAATTTTTGTGTTTCACAGGAAATGTCATTTTTAGCGTCAGGTTTGGTTACTGCTTTCAGTTGGCAATAAACCGTAAAACGTTAATAATAGGACTCAGAAGCTAATGATTAATATTAATCCCAAATACCTTTAAAATATTATAACTTATTATTAATATTTTTTAATTTCTTTATGATATTTGCACGTTTTTTACAGCTGTTATCTTACGCTAGTTTCTAGGTACATTGTATCAATGTCTATTTATTGGATGATTTTTGATTTTTATAAAAAAATAATTTTGTATGCTTGTGTTACTTATTTAAAATTCCGTAATATGCCTGTAAATGCACTATGTTAAAATTAGTATCGGTACTTTTACTTTAGTCAGATGTAATCCAGTGCCAGCTTTTATTCGTTTCCTCAGGTTAGTGAGGAAAAATACTTTAAAAATAAAGTGAATGTTTTTGTTTAGGGTTTTATTTCTTATTCCCTCCAAATTTTGTTTTTGTATTTTAAATGAAATGAGTTAAAGACATGCATTAAAATGCATGTAATAAACGTATTTAAAATTATAGTTAATATTTTAAATGGAATTAGTGAAAGTTTCTTATTTTAAATGACATGAAAGCAACAATACGATTATGACAACCGAGGAAATATTTAGGCAATTATGGTCTGAGTTTGCGTAGCATAGAAGTAAAATAGGTTCTTATATCTGAGATATAATTACTCATTATTTTCAAGCATTTTATTTGCTTAAAATATCTCAGAGTTAAAATGGCATGAATTTTAAAACTTTTGTTCTTTCTCTTGAGTTACACACCTCATTCAAAATGTTAAATATTTTTACGTTCAAAGTTTGATGGCAATTCTGTGAAAATATAGAAATATAATTTAATAATGTGAAAAAAGTAACAGGTTATTTTATAAAGACTATGTTTTCAGTTGCAAAGCAGTTCCAGATTTTATAAACGAAGATCACTGTTAGTGACTGAAATATATTATTATTGACAAAAGAAGGATTCACTCTTTGAAAAGCTAATTAAACATTATAAAAACAGAAATGATCCAAGGGAAAACCATTCGGTTTGAAAGGACGTTCAAAGTAAGGTAAATTGATGCAGGTTGCGTACAGTTTTATTACATTTTTAAGTATAATTTTTGGCTTTATTTAATTTAAAAAATTGCAATTAAACGAGGTTACTGCGAATTGTGCTATTTATATGTTATATAGAAATTCCCTAATAAGAAATAGTGGTGCTAGACTTATTGGATAAGCCAAGGAGTGAGTGCACCTTGCGCAGGTCAGCAAAAAAAATAATATAAGTTGTTATTCATGTTTTTATAAATGTTACGTAATTAAGTAACATTAGTTATTAATTACCTTTCCAAATGTATGTTTCTGTAACTGTTTTGTAACTATTATACAACTATTCTGTAACTTTCGTTTCGGCAAATATTTTTAAGTAAATATTAATACTTAAATCTGAGAACAGCTGTCGCTCATTTAAGTCAAAAGTATTCGTTTTGACCTTCCTATTTTTAATTTTAAATTATCTTCTACTTTTTAGGTCATTTATTTTAAAAACATTTTTGTATAACCTTTTAGATTAAAAAAATAAGCCTGTCAGTAACAATTCCCCTTTTTTTTTCAATTTCCTTAACGTTCCTCGATTCAGAAAATGCATATTCAGAGTTGCCAAGTCTCCGGCTTTTTGTACACCACTAAAATCATAGAGAAAATACTGTTCTTTTAAATCGCCCAAATGTTCCAATTAAATAAAAGAACATTTTCTGTTTTAAAATACTGGTATCCAAAAAGCCGGAAACTTGACAGGTCTGCATATTAAATAATTTTACCATTACATCTACAGCTGCATACATTTCGCTCGTTCCTGTTTCCCTGGTAACTGCTGAGTTATTCTGAGAGGCGTTTCTTTAGAACTCTCTTAAGTAATATTAATTGTCCTTTCAAAAACCTCATTATGCTGACAGTAAGGAATTGTGGAATTACTTGATCTCATTCACAGACCGTTGAAAAATTCCATTAAAATTGGTACAAGGAAGAATTTCTTAGAATTAATACTTAACTTTATTATTAAAAACACTTTAATAATATAGTAGGGTTTGAAATGTCGTAAAATGTGGCTCCAGCTCGATTGACGTGCCAAGTTTGATATTTTTGTTGTATTGTAAAGGTTTTGACATGTAGATTCCAAATACCTTAGGTGCCATTTTTTATACACATTTTTGGGGGTGATTTTCAAGATGGCGTCCAAGATGGTTGCCATTTATTGACTTCTTTAATATTTGAGGTATATTATTGACCAATATGTCAAATTATATGTTTTCAGGGTCAAGAAATACATAAAATTATATATATATAATTATATATAATTATATATATTATATATATAATTATATATAATTATATATATTATATATATATATAATAAAATTAGGAGTAAATTGAGTTTTTGAAGTATTTTAAGCGATAAGATGCAAATAAAGCACAAAAATATGAAAGACATTAGATGTACTAGCGTTTTATTAACCCGTTATACACAACCAAAGTACTTAAATGAAATAACATAAATTATTGAAGATATTGAAAAAAATATTAAAAACAGCATTTATAGGTATATACAGTACTGGGATGTTATGTATCCTCTTCTGAATTACGGCTACTGCTGTGATGGTATTGATAGTCCTTTATATTGTTGCAATCACTGCATTTGCAAAGGACAGTACAAACCAGAGAATTCTTTAAGCAAGAACATTTCACATCTGTACATGTTCTTTTACACTGACATTTCACAAGTTCAATAACTCCTTCGGGCGTAGGTAACTCCAGACATTTGACTGGAGAAATTACTCCTTCGCCATTTTTCCTCAACCATTGACAGTAAGTGGGGTTATTGTAGGTCGAGGATTTCTGTTCATAGGAAGTTCATAGTGTTTCCAGGGCTGCTTAGAGGCTGCATATGGACAGTATTTTTTAAAGTAAGTTAAAACAATGCGTAATACTTCTGGTGCACACAAGAAATACCTTTCGAGGGCGTTTTCATTCTGAGTTAAACCAATAACTCCTCCAATGTTCTTCAGTTCTTTGATTTTCTGTTCCAACTTCTGTTGTGAAAATAGTTTCGTGAGCGGCACATTGGCTTTGGATGCTGCAAAACAACCAGATTCGAGAGCATTCCATATTTTTGGATATGTTATTTTAATGTCCTTCATCTGTGCTAATTATATTGGAACGAGCCTGGCATAATGAAATAAGTCATGAGCAAAATAATACTTGATTTGTTCCTTTAATGACGCGAGATGCAATGCCCAATCTCCTTGACGAGTGGCGCGGATGAAACGTAACAAAGATCCAAATTGGTTCATATACTGTAGTAAGAACTTTGCCATATCACCACTGCATTGTGTAATATGTGGAAGACGATTTTTTTCAACTAGTACTCTGATCTCTTCAAACAAAGTTGTAGCTTTAACTTCACAATTGTGCAATTTCTCACGTAGTGAGTAGCATTTTTCTTGCAGGGAAATGATCTCTGTAGAATGTGACAGTGTTTCAAAAAGAAGGTCATAACATGCCAAAACGATAGTCATGTGAAAATCTATGCCTTTAGTATATTAGTAATTTTGTAGTAAATTTATAAATAAATAATAAATAACACGTATTTTGATTGTAGATTTGCATTTTTTTGACCCCAAAAACATATAATTTGATATACTGGTCAATAATATCCCACATACATTAAAAAAGTCAGTAAATGGCAGCCATCTTGGACGCCATCTTGAAAATCACCTCAAAAATGTGCAATAAAAAAATGGCACCTAAGATATTTCGAATCTACGTGTCAAAAGCTACAAAATAAAATAAAAATATCAAACTTGGCACAAACATCGAGCTGGAAAACATTTCAGACCCTACTAATAAGCTTTTGTAATTAAAATGTTTATAAAATGTAAAATTGTAATTAAAAAATTTATTATTTTAAAGCTTTTAATAATAAAATATCTACGCCTTTCGCTTAATACGTTTACAAATTTGAGAAAAGTTACCTTCAAGTAAAAAAAAAAGGAATCAAACTCCTTTGCATTTCTTCGCATAATGCCATCATTTATTTAAAACAATATAAAGAAAAGAAAGAAATCAAAGTTAATTAACATGTTCGATTAATTTATTAATCCATATTAAATAGTGACAATACATCTCAACATATTAAACAGAAGTTCAAAAAGCTTAACATAATTTCATTTCTCAAATTATTTTAGATTAAAATCCAATAAAATTAAAGATAATCAATGATAACTAATTTATTCGCTCTCCATTTATTTGTGAAAATTCGAATGTAAACATGTGTATCACTTTCAAGTTTAATTAAGTAGATTCGGATAATTTCTTTTTCAGAAAATTAAGCTTAATAAAAATATAGTATTAATCGGCACCGAGGGGTTAAATCAAACAGTCATATGAGTTTTTAATATGTTTCATTCACTTTTGAAGTTTGAAATATTTGTGGTACGTGGAAATAGTAATTAAATGAAAATTTTACCTTTTAAAGAACAACAACAACGATACGACAGTTACAATTTCTCATTTATAAATTTGGTTTAACATTTTTTTTTTTAGAATTTCTATCGATCGGAAGTTTAGTTCGCAGGTGATAATTTATAAATAATTTCTCATTTTCACACCATACGTCCATATATGTCGAGCTGCGTTCTTTTTTTAATGATATTCAAACAGAGCAAGTGTCTAAGTTTCGAAATGATGCAAACATATTAAAACTCTAGCTTTGAAGTCAAGATCGAGAAAAAATAATTTAGTAATAATCAATACTATTACATTAATACTAAATTGCGAAAAGGTTATGAAAGATTGAATTCTATATGTATTATGGAGAAACAACCAACAATAAATTTAAAATTTAAATCTCAGATTAAAACAAATTTGTTTCAATTTAAGTAAATTAGCAATCATAAAATTCTTTTTTAATAATAAAAGATGCAAATTAAAGTATACATTTTATTTAAAAATTTTAAAGATTGAAAAAACACGCACATGCCTTAATCATTATTATATTCGATACATATAGCTACATATATGTTCAAACTGAAAAAAGTTACTATATAATAGGGTGGTTCAAAAAAACTTTTTTTGAGTTAGAGTCCAGGCCATACCCTAATTTTTTTAGACTCATCAATAGTATAATACTGGTAAAGTTTTAGCTTCTTACTCAAATTCTAAGAGGGTGCTCAATGACCCCACAATTTAACATTAGCAGAAGCATAGGAAATGCAACAATATTTTATACTTCAGAAATATTTCATTTTTGTCAGAAGTTTTTAAAAGAAATATTGTTATATATATATATATATATATATAGTTTGTTATATATATATATAAATAGTTTGTTATATATATATATATATATATATATATATATGGGCTGTTTAATAGCCTCTGCTTATTAACCAGGAGAAGACCCTTTAATTGCCTTCGAGGAGGACTTAAAGGAATCGACTGGGAGCGGAGACTTAATGTCCAATCCGCACCTTCCACCGGTACAGCCTGTTAGTACCCTTGCCTAGTGCATGGGGAACGAACGCGGATGGGCTTCCTCCAACCCGCTTGGCCAGCGTGGAGGAATTTGGCCACCTTCCCCCCTTATTTTACCATGAATTCACAAAATAAATCACGGCCCTTAATTCCCGGCGGTCTGAATGTTCCTGGTTACGGCAGCGATCAGAAAGACATGAAGACAGAGGGTGCTAAGAATAACCGGGATCGGCTAGGCTGCCATAAGTTGATGACCTTGGCTACGTATAATGGACGATCCCTATCTTCAGAAAATCGTTTTCAGGAACTTGAAGAAGAATTAGAAAGAATCAACTGGGACATCCTAGGATTATGCGAAGTAAGAAGAAAAGGAGACGAGAAGATAGATCTTGCCAGCGGACATGTATTATACTACAGAGGCACAGAAGATGGAAGAACAAGTGGTGTAGGATTTCTGATTCATAAAAGGTGGAAGAATCACATCGTAGAATATGATAGTGCATCAGATAGAGTTGCAAGGTTAGTAATGCAAGTGTCCAGAAGATACAAGCTGCAAATTACCCAAGTTTATGCACCAACAGTAAGCTATACTGATGAAGAAGTTGAGGATTTCTATGAAGATGTAGCTTCAATGCATCAAAAGGGAAAATGCTACATAAAATTAATAATGGGAGACTGGAATGCTAGAATTGGGGAAAAAGAGAAAGGTGAGTTATCAGTAGGAAATCATGGATATGGGGTGCGAAATGAAAGAGGAAACAGATTGATTGAGTTTGCAGAATGTGAACAGTTGTATATCATGAATTCATTTTTCAAGAAAAAGCCACAAAGAAAATGGACATGGCGTTGTGCAAATGGCTCAACAAGTGAAATCGACTACATCTTAACAAACAAAAAGCATCTTATTCAGGATTGCAGCGTTCTCAATAACTTCAATACAGGAAGTGATCACAGGTTGGTTAGATGCAAACTGCTGTTAAATACTAAAGTTGAAAGAATGAAGCTTTTGCAACACTCAAAGAAATCAATCGATATAATAAATCTCCAGAAACATAAAGAAGAATTCCATTTGGAACCTAAAAGTACTTCAATCAGCTTTAGAAGAAGAGCAAGATGTTACAGTAGCGAACAAGAAACTAACCAGTACTCTACAAGATATTGCAAAGAAGATAGCCGGCGATGCACAAGTAAAGCAGACAAAGAAAATAACAGAAGAAACAAGAAGATTCATGAAGAAACGCAGAGAATTTAAAATGAAGAAAAACGATCCTAAATCAAGAGTTGAATATGCTGAATTATGTAAAACGGTAAGAAAATGTGTTACAGAAGATATCCGAAAATTTAACTCTGATGTTGTCAAGAAAATTCTAGAAGATAACAAAAGTTTAAAATCAGCTAGGCGAAAACGTTGTGTTGGAAGAAAAGGTATTTTTGCACTAAAGAGGGCAGATGGAACAATCACCAAAATCAATAAAGAAATAGTACACATTGTCGAAAAATTCTATAACGATTTATATAAATGTGAAGATCAGAGGGAAATCAACTTATGTGATCCACGAGAAAACTTAACTGAAACCGATGCCATAATCCCAGTGACGACAGACGAAGTTTTACAAGCCATTAAATTTATGAAAAAAGTTAAATGCCCCGGAGAAGATGGAATTACAATCGACCTTATCAAAGAAGCAGGAGAAGAATTTGCAAAACTGCTATCCTTACTGTTTTCCAAATGTCTCCAGAAGTCAGATGTACCAGAAGATTGGAATAATGCTGTGATGGTGCTACTTTACAAGAAAGGAGAGAAGGAAAACATTAAAAACTACCGTCCAATCAGCTTACTGTCAGTGATTTATAAAATTTTCACCAAAGTTTTAACGACAAGACTTGAATCAGCTCTGGACTCAGCTCAACCTAGAGAACAAGCAGGATTCCGAAGTGGATTCAGCACAATGGATCATATCCAAACGGTAAGGGAACTCATAGAAAAACATAAGGAATATAATTTACGTCTTTGCCTTGCCTTTATTGATTATGAAAAAGCATTTGATTCGGTCTACACATCAGCAGTAGTAGAATCTCTGGAGGACATTGGTATAGACAAACCTTACATCAATATTATAAAGAAGATTTACAAGAAAGCAACAGCAACCATCCGCTTGGACAAAGGAAAAGCAAAGATCGTGCTTGGAAGAGGGGTAAGACAAGGGGACACCATTCCGCCTAAGCTTTTTACTGCTGTCTTAGAAAATATTTTCAAGAAGCTGGATTGGGAAAACAAAGGGATTAGAATAAATGGGGAATATTTAAGTCATCTCCGATTCGCTGACGACATTTTAATTTTGAGTAACAGTCCTGAAGAATTGGAAAATATGCTAAAAGATTTGGCAGAAGCTAGCATTAATGTGGGATTAAAAATAAACTTGGAAAAGACTAAGGTGATGTTCAATTCATTTGCATCAAAAAAGAAAATCGTCTACAACAACACTGAAATTAAAGAAGTGCAAAGTTATGTGTACCTTGGGCAAGAAATATCATCTGATAATAGTATTATGAATGAAATCAATAGAAGAATAAGAAATGGGTGGAGTGCTTTTGGGAAGAACAATATTATTCTGAAGAGTAGCATGCCCCTGTGTTTGAAAAGAAAGGTATTTAACCAATGTGTTTTGCCTGTCCTAACTTATGGAGCAGAAACATGGACGCTAACAAAACGGATGGTACAAAGATTACAAACAACACAGAGAAGTATGGAAAGATGTATGCTAGGTATAACTAGAAGAGACAGAAAAAGAATAACCTGGATAAGAAGTCAGACGAAAGTTTTTGACATCATTGAAAGAATTAAACGGCTAAAATGGAAATGGGCTGGGCACATCGCAAGAAGACAAGACAATAGATGGAGCACAAACACCCTACAGTGGTATCCCAGAGATGTAAAACGGCCAAGAAGACGACCTCAAGTAAGATGGAGTGATGAAATCAGAAAAGTAGCCGGTGTAAATTGGATGACTAAAGCACTAGACAGGAAACATTGGAAAAATCTGGGGGAGACCTACATGCAGCAGTGGATTGAAAACGGTTGATGATGATGATGATGATGATGATGATGATATATTTGTATTTAAATATTTCTGAAATATTTTATTATACGTGGCAACATTTCTGTGAATTATTTGCATGATAAAGTTACAGACAACACTAAACCAAAACAAGAATTCTACCAACTCTTTTTACAACCAATTGAAAACAATTTAACAGTGAAACATTTAATTTCTCATTATAATTTTTATTTTAAATAATTATCGCATAGATTTTCAAATTCTGCATTCGGCAGCAAACATCTGTTTGAAGATGTTTACATTTAGCTCATGGCTATTCCTAAGTGAAAGGTGACAAATGAAAGTAATATTAAAAATATATTTAATTATTTATTGCACTTTTAAATAAGTATCAAGAATTATATTTAGGTTACATTACTTATATTAAATATTAATCTACTGTTAAACTGTTATGGGATGCTAACATTATTCATGTTACAGTTAATAAGACAAACGCTAAGCCTAATATGAAATAAAATAATCACAAAATTTGTGTATTAATCAAAAACTTTTATTTTATGAAAAATAGCCGTTCTTTTCTGTTTAAAGAAATTTCAAAGCTAAAAATTTGCAATGGCTCCGGTTTCAACTTGCCTTAGTAATGAAATTTTTCTGACTGGTCTAAGGTCAGTAGACCAATTGACTAGATTGAAACAACTAACTATGACAAGACAAATCCTTCAGCGTGTTCTTTATCTGTTGAAAGAATCAAAATTGACACAATATGTTAGTTATTTGACAGTTAAAGAATTAATGAAGATATGGCAGAGATCTGAAATTCCTACAAAACACATAAATAATTAAAAAATTAGAAAACACTCAATCACGTGGGCTTTTGTTAAAGAAAAACAAAGGTCTTTTCCTACAGCCCAACGATAAAGAATGGTTAGATATCTTCGACTCTTTTCTTTGATATTCGTCATGAAGGTGTTATGAAAATAATAAGAAATAAAAAAGATTCTAATTTTCTTCAGGATCAAAGAACCAATTGTAAAATGTATATGGGTTTAAAAGATACAGAGTTACCGAAAAAAGTATGAATGTTCCCTTCAGAGAATAAAAGAAGAATGAAGCATTAGAGTCTCTTTACCTTCAGCTACCATCTGTTCATCCAATATTTGTCTAAATAGTGTAATGGAAAATTCTGAGCCTTCAGACGATGAATTTACTTCAACACAGTTAAAGATATTGAAAATTATCTAACAACAGACACAGAGATTGCGCTTTCTGCTAGAAAAGTGATGAAACATCACATGTCTGAGTGCTCTGATGACTTCATAAGACTTTCTCTCTTTTCTGACAGAATTTAAATGAAGAAGACAAATTGTTGTAGAGCAATTTACAGCTGTGCAAGCCCTTAAGAAGTGTATGTAAGATGAGAACTTGAGATTTTAAAAGAAGATAGTGTACAACTGTCAGACTTTGCAACAAGAAGAACAGCAGAACTCTTACCTCGTATGAATATAAGGAAATCATTGTTAAGCCTTCTCCCGAAAAATGAAATGACAATGATGACTATCCCAAGGAAAAAGAATGGCTTCACAATTTACAAGTAGTGAATGTCAGTGCAGAACGAGGTGTTAAGTTTAATGGTGATTTCAATAAAATCATAACAAATGATGAAGATGAAAGCAATTCTTGCTGCAGATCATAGAATACAGCAGAAAGTGCATTCCATCAGAAACAACGAAAAAATCAGTTTTAGACACTATTTTGCATTATTAAAGACCAAATATGATTGTATTTCTATTTTTTATTCCTATATTGTTTTATTCTTTTCTAAGATTATTATTTTTAGAGGTCTTTATTTTTTTTAAAAAACAAATATATAGAAAAATTAGAATGAAATACACAAACGTATGAAATTAGTCGGTGTTGAGCATTCTCTTGCAGTTGAAATATGAAGCTCAAATTCTGCCAGAATATTACTATACACAAGTCTAAAAAAATTGAGGGGTGGCCTGGTATATAAGTGAAAATTTATTTTTTTACATAGATGGCTGAACCACCCTACTATATAACCACCCTGTATTTTTTTAAAGATTATTTATGCAGGTCTGCCACTAGCGACTATTTTTATATTCTATTTGGGGCTGTGCATACATAACGTTATCATTTTAGGGGGGAGGGGGGAGCCTGGAACATGATATCATAAGATATCATTTTTGATCCAACCAAAATTCCCTCTTTTAACTTGTAACTTTGTTTTGGCATCAAAATAGTGTGTTACGATTTTTAAGTCGGTTATCTATTTTTTAAGAAAAGACAAAGACATTATTAAATCATTAAATAATTATAAAATATTTTAATTGAAAAATATGGAGTACGGCAACGGTTGTCATTCCTGTTCGTCTGTCGTATGTGTACTCATGTATAATACGTTTTTCGAGAAACCATATGCGAAGTATGTTTGAAATGACACTTGTGTTTACTAGTAAATAAAAGAGAAAGAATGTTGTCTACCTGTTTTTCTGATACGAAAGTTATGTCTTCAGGTTTCTTAACCCCGTGCAGGTCCAAGTGCAAGAAGACATTATTACTGTTGAAAGTATTATATAACAAAAATATATTATTAAATTATTTTAAATAGTAAATTTTAGTGTTAATTTACATAAAGTTATTTCATATATAAAGCTATATTTTATTGAATTCTCTTAAGTCAATAAAGTATGCAAAAAATAAAATCACTCCGAGCAAAAGTGAAAGATCTATGTAAAACAAGTCTATAAATCTATATAATTTTTTTTTTAGACATTCATAACGATATCCTTACGGAGGGTGGGGGTGGGGGGGTCGAGGGATGATAACGTATGATATCAAAAGAGAGGGAGGGGGTAAAAAATTACCAAAAAATTGATAACGTTTTATATGTATAGCCTCTTGCACTATTTAAAAAAAAAATGTAATATGTTTCGCTTGCTCATGTTGTCAAAATGGATGTGAAAGCTTTTTGTTTTAAGAAAGTGGTACGAGCTAGAATTAAAAAAAAAAAATAGTCGCCAATGGAAGCCCTGTTATCGTTTAAAATGTAAAAAGACTTGTATACTAACTTGCATTAATTGTCAAACTATAATGTTTTCTATTTCAAGTTAAAAAAAAACAACAACAAAAAAAACAAAAAAAAAAACGTTTACAATGTTCCTAGAATATGTTTAAGAAGTACACAAGAGAAAACTTACAGTCTGGAAATAAACAAAACATGCTTTCCATAGTTGATGAATACGAATAATATGGTTCTCATAAAATATATTTTGTTTTCAAAATATGCGTTCCAAAGATAAATAATAATCTTAATCGCTAAATACTTTTTTTAAAATTTATCTTTTGTAATATAAAATGAGAAACTTTTAAACTTCACAAAAATTTTATGGTTTTAAAAGTACTTCCTGGAATATTACATTTGTTTATTTTAATGGAAAAATGTGCAAGACAATTTTAAAAAAAGTAGAAAAGTGCTTTTGCTAAAAGAAAAATATCCGCTGAAGGACATTTTCGTTGACTTGCGCAATTTAAAATAACATTTTTGATTAAAAAAAAATTTAATATCTTTTAATTTGTAAAAATATTAAAGAAATACTTATTTTAACATTCCCTGCCATTGATTCTTTTTCGTTTACAATAAATTTATTTTTTAAATTATTTAACGTTGAAATCTTTTAATTGCTGCGATTAGGTAATAATTAATGTATTGATTTATCTTTGTGATTCCTTTAAGGTATTGATATTCGATGCAATTTCAAAATTTTTTTAACTTAATGCAAATTAAAAAAATTTCTTTCGATTTTTGAGTTTAAAAAATATATTTTTCTAACTTTAAAATCCTAAGTTTAAAGTTCTGTTATGATTTTACTGAATAGTAATTTTTTTTTATAAAATTCATATTAAGTCATCAAAATTCAATAAATAATCCTACAAATCACTACAAATAATCACTACAAAATTTTTAAATTATGTTTTAAATATACAGGGAATCCTAAATTTATCTTTACAACAGTGATCCTCCATAAAACACAAACGAAGTAAGATAGCGAAGTTCGGTTTTGTGTGCGAATAACCACAAATTATAAAGTTTTATTTGTACTTAAAAATGTTTTTGCTTTCAGGTACGACTCAGTACGTCCATAACTGGTGATGGCTGTAACACAGGAAAAGGCCCAATGTGTGGCCTGGTTCACAGAGAAGAAGTCAAACACACAAGTCCGAAGGAATTTCCGAACAAAATACGGACGTCGCCTGAAGCACAGGACTTCTGCGGTCATAGCTACAATTTCTGTGAACATGCTCCAAAGAATATAGCAGGAGATTGAATGCCTGCTCCACGTTGTCCGTGCATTCAAAGATGCTCATGTGGAGCTCTTCTAGCGTAATATAAAACTTAGGAATTTGTTGCTCCTTATACAAATAAACAGATTTATGTTATCTAATTTCGTTTAAGTTTTATGACGATCTAAATTATAAAGACAAATTTGGGACAACCAGTATATTCAAAGCAACTAGGTTAATCTTAACCCTTTATCTACTGCATTATGATCTACTGCAATTTTTTTTCAATTACTACAATGAAAATTAAAGGATAAGCATAAAAAAAATACTCACCCGGGAGAAATTTAATTACTTAGAGGTAATTAATTAATGTGGTACTTTAAATTACCGTCAGTACACTATGACTAAAATATCATAACAGAAAACCCACAAGGTGTTTAAAATGGCACCAGAAAATATTTTCGTTTTAATAAGTATGTTAAATATAGTATTTTTGTTATTTACAAATAAATGTTTTGGCAAATTCCGGTGACAATCATTTATTTCAATACTTTAGAATTTAAAAGGCTTTGCCCCTGAAAGTGTTAAAAAAGCTATTATATTAAGGATTTATCTTGTTAGCAGTCATGTAGTTATGCGATGTCTATATTCCAGGGAAAACATGTTCTCTCGCATCTTCACATATTCGATATTTGAATTTACATATGCATAGTTGCCAACCTCCCGATTTTTTTCATACCAACATTTTTATGCAGAAATACTGTCTTTACGCAATCGCACAATTTACGCAATTAAATAGAGCGAACATGTTTGTATGATTTTACTGGTATCTAAAAAATCGGGAGGTTGGCAACTATGCATATGCCATTTCTAGCATAGCAAAAACGAGCCGGTGCCACAACTTTTCGGATGTCCTATAAAAGAATAACAATGGAACCGAAAAGAAATACCAGGGGAATCATTACTATTCTATATTTTAGCAATTACATTTTAAAGCAAATGAAAACGATGGATAACTACACAAACGAAAAGTAAACAAGAAGTTTTTGTCCAGTACACACAGTCCGCCAGTACACTGGGTGTTGGAGAAAAATTTCTTATAAGTACCACCGAGTAATTCAACTGTTAAATCAAATACATACACCGTTCATCTAAAATAGCTAGTCAAACTGTATTCTAAGATCATAATGAACACATAAAAAAAATCCAACACTTATCTTATATCCTTTACTGTGTTTGCAGCAATAAAAAGAAGAGTATGACAACCTTTAAAACATGTCGGCAAAAGACTCATCGACTGTGTTAAATAAAGATAGCCTCCTTCCTCGCTAAAATAACAAACCTAGAACCACTGCTGCCATGTATCCGTATAAAGTGGAGTTAAAAGAGTGCTTTTGAAAAGTACATTAAAAAATTAGTAATATTCACTATGGGATTAAAGTTTAAAGTGAGTGGTACTTATAAGTACCGTCAGTAGATAAAGGGTTAAACTGATTTATTAAACAATTTATGAATTGCATAGCTTTAATTTACCTACCTTGGGTCCCATTTTGAATTTTTATAATTTTTTATAATTTTCCTCGTCTTTATAACATAAAAAAAAAACATGAAATGGTTATCTATAAATGTCTTTATCTGAGATTTTATAGCATAAGGGTGGTATTTATTTGCTTAACACGTTCGCTGCCATCTACGAAAACACTCGTAGTTAGCAAACTGGGTTTCCTTGCCAACTACGAGATAACTCGCTATTCATCTTCTTATCTAAATCACGGATTACGAGCACTGCCATAGAAAATTCACAGAATATAACTTAACAAAACACAGAAAATAACTTAAAAGTACTATATTGCAGATATGATCTTGGCGTGTATGAACTGTTTTCGGAATTCATAGATTTTTCATTTTTCAAGATGGCCAAATGTAAAAAGTAAGTTTATTGTATTTTTCCTACCAAGGATAAAAATAGATAAATCGGAAACTTAGCTTGCAGACTTCTTTGAAATACGTATTTTTTTTTATTGTGAAATTTTTTGTTCAATCCTATTTTTTAGGCATTTTTGTAACGTACAAAATATAGAGCGCTAGGCACGAATGGGTACATATTTTTATTACCCATTTAGGGAACAGTTATTTATGTAAAGTTATTTTCAAGGTAAGTATGAAACAAATTGTTTTTAAGCCTCAAATAAGATTATTCTTAGTTTATTATTACTAATTGCCGAAACGTCAGTGAAGGCTTACTGTGGAGACACGAAAACTTTTGGTTTCTGTTAGTCTGTTTGTTAATCTGTCTGTTAGTCTGTCAGTTAGTCTGTCTGTTAGTCTGTCTGCTAGTCTGTCTGTCTGTTCCGCGATAACTGCCGCAAAAAGCATCCGATTAGCTTGAAATTAAGTGGGTATGTTGGTGAAGTACCCGGATTTAGCTGTATAGTTTTTTGTTATATTTGGTTCATTCGTTCGGAAAATATAGAATATTTTATTTTGCGCAATAATGCTTTTCTATAGCAATTCAGACGATTTTTCCATTTTCATTTGTTGAAAGGAAATGGCTAATATGATTGAAGGATTTAAATGGTAAATTATGGATGATGGAATTTCCCAATTAGAACCATACATTATTCATATTACTTTGAAATTCTGTGTATACATTTGTCAGAGTTTTTTTTCGGTGTATAACATATGGAGGGAGTTTATATGTTTGTTCCAATAATATAAAATATTCTCATTTACAAATTTAATTAAAATAAATGCCCATATTTCATTGTTTTAATTTCTTTTAATTGTAACCTAGCAACGAAATTACACCTAAAATATCGTAAATGTGAAAGTGTGAGTAATTCTTTGAAGTCAAATCAACGTCAAAAGAGATGAATTAATTAATGCCTTTGTGTCTTTACATATAGATGGAATTTACCCCAGAAATAAAGACAGGTTGTGTTCTATTTATTTTGTCCAAATGTTTTTGTTTTAAATTAAAAAGCTCATTATTTTCATAAAGAATAAATTGACATTTTGCTATAAAATATCTTTTTATTTACCGTTGCCAAGGAAATCAGATCGCGGAATAATAATTTATCCTAAACAGTTAATTTTGATTTCAAAGATTTTCATGTACAAGAGGAAAATGAAAAAAAATAGGCATGAATACGTCTTCATATTGGAAATACGAATCTACGTAAAGAAGGTGAATTTGACCTCCTATATGAAAACTAAAACGAATACGCTTTGAGGTTGAAATAAAAGGGCCTTGTGTTATGATATTAATTCTTATTATTAAAAATAAAATACCAATTTCTCACGTTTTATCGTCTGCACGGATAACAGAAATTTTTAATTTTTAATCGAAAATTTCAATGACAAAAAAAATCTTTTGAAAAGCAAATAGATAGTAAATGTGAAAATTATGCACCTCAAAATGATCTCTGTCGAAAATGACGTCACTGTATCGGGAAATAAATATTTTCATTCTTGAAAACCAAACATTAACTAGATTGCCTGCAAAAAATTTTTTTGACGAGTGTTACTTCTTAATACCTCATTACCTCATTTCAGAAAATATAAATGAAAAGTATTTTATTTTTTAAAGTAAATTACATTTTCGTTCATAAAACCTAAACTTTTAATATAATAGCCTCAATGTAAATCATTTTCTGCCCACCGGTATTGAAAAATAAGGGTCGGAAGTGTAAAAAGAAATCAAAGATTTACAATAACCATTAGCGCAATCAATAAAAAGTTACATATGTAAATTTAATGAGACCACGGGGGCTCCGCCCCCCTGAAGAAATCTTCTTTATTATATAAAAAAAAAATACCAGAATTTGTAGCTCATGAATATTTCAAAATATCCTTACATAACGTTTTCAATTTAACGCCTCTAATGTCTGAAAACTTCGTATTTTTTTTATTCTTATAAATAATTACTTAATTCGACAACTTTAAATTGCGTTTCGCAGGAAATGAAATATTACAAAATTGTGTTTAAAAAAAGACTTGCAGAGCTGACGTTGAGGCTCCTGATCTGCAGATTTACTAGTATTTATAATGTTATTAGTCTCGATAAATAAATAAAAATATATTTTTTTTAATTCATAAAAAAATAATTATGGTATATAATATACAATTGAAAAGCTAGTTGTACGTACATTTAGACAAATCATGTTACATTATTACATATTACATGCATATTATACTATTACAAATATTATGCATATTTCCATGTTTAATAAATATACATTTTATCAAATAAATAAAAAAAAATTATAGTATTTTTTTTTGTATTTTCCCAGTTCATTTTGCAAAATTTTAAAGTAATGTTACCAACAAATTAAAAAAAAAAAAATCAAGCACAAATGGGTTAATTGATCTTATGTGTTTTTGACATGATTGAACCAAACAGCGTTCATAAAATTATTTTTCTGAACACCTGAAAAAAGTGATTAAAACATTATTCATTATATATATTTTTTCGTTCTACCCTGCTCTACTTCTCTCTTTTCAAGAGTTCAATTAATCATACTTCTCTCAATGGCAGCATGAAGAAAAAATTTTAGAAAGATTTCTTAGTATGAGTTTGAGCTGAACCGTTTTAAATGCGTAACAATCGAATCCGAAACTGGACACAAAATCATTAGAAGGAATAGGCTTGATTGACGAGTTTCGTTTACAATAAATATCCTTCCAGTTATCAACCTACCATAATTATCTTTATATATTTTCTTTCTGATGTCATCATACGTTTTTATTTAGACCTACAAAAGGCACAACGATGAATAAGGTATTATAAGAAAAGTAATTCAAAATGTTTTTGGTTTACTAGTATAATCATTTTCTACGTTTAACTTGCTTATTAAAATTTGCAGTTAATTAAAAGGTAATGGACAACCGTATCAGCGAATAACCTTAAGAATTAGAGTTCAAATGCTGTACATGTGTCCAATGGTATTTTAAATTATATTAAAAATTTTATTCATTTCTCTTTAACAATAATAAAATATATACAAATAAAATTGCAATACACTAGATATACTATATGATCCTTTATACCAATTTTTTAATTACGGAGTTTTATTTACAATTTAATGAACTTCGAGGAATGCTGTTTTATTTGAGGTGTAATAGCTTGTCATGTACTTAGTTTTAGTAAGCACGAATTAATGTAAATAGGTGTCCCAATTTGCGCGGGTCGACCGTATGTTCCGGGTTCCAAAACCCGTTACGAGGAATGCCAAAAGTCCCGATTTTTCATGATTAACGAATTCTTTTAAACTAATCTTTGTAACATGCTAATTATTAGTCTACATAAAGTAAAACTTCATACGGTAAAATATTTGAAAGCAGAAACTCTGCATAACGGGATTTTTTCTATGATTCCACCGAAAACAGTACCATACAAATCTACTTGCTAACACGGAAACCGATCTGAAGCGGAGTAACTTTTCCAGACGCTGGTGTTTCTGTTTTTACAAGTTCATGCAAAACTGAACTTGCTTATAACCGAAGCCTATGTTAAACATAAAAGTTTCATAGTAAACACAAAAGGAATATCAAATAGGGCTAATTCCATGAAAACTTGTCATGTCTGTCACACAGCTGAAAATCGCTATGCTTGCTGGTCACCGTTATTTTCGAAAAGTTTGCTTCGCCTTATTCAATTGATGAGATATCTCCGACTAAATAAATCACATTTTTCCGTCCTAAAATACTGGTGGCCAACAAACATAGCGATTTTCAACTGTGTGACAGACATGACAAGTTTTCATGGAATTGACCATAGTTATACATGCGTTTTGATGGTAAATCGGAAATCTGTCCAAAACGTAATTTTGTTTCCGCCCCTAATGATTTCCCTTTCACTGAATTTTTTGCATAAGATTGTTGTATTTGTTTAAAACAGTAAAAAACCTCTAAAACGAAATCACATGGTATCCGATTAAAATCGTTTTAGACATATTTATTTCTTAGTAAATATAATTGTATGATATTCGTTCCGTATAAATCATGAATTTTTTCAGTTTCAAAGCGGAATTCCGTTATAGATAGGTTAACATTCATGCGATTTACGGATGCCCCGATTCAGAAATCACTGTCCCATTAGGATAGTGGGCCTGGCCACATAAGATCCAATGTTAAATTTTATTTCATAATTCAGTGTTGAAATCTTTTTGAGTTCTGCTTGCAAATATAGTGTGCATTTAATGAAACGAATTACAAGATGTCACAAAATATGTACACCTAATTTAAACTAGCAAAAGCCATGCTTTATTTGGATTCGCGAATCATTATTTAATAAGATAAATATTTGAAAGTAACAATATTTTTTATATTATTCTTGCATCTTTATTAAGCAAAAACGATATTTTATGTTTTGGAGCATTTTAAATTTAGAAATGTAAATTCAGCCAAATAACTAAGAATTTCATTGGATTTACAATTCTTTTGCTGCTTTACAAAAAAAATAAATCATAATATAATTCTTTTAAAATGCATATAAATTAATTAAAATAATAATTTTTTAAGGTTATTCTGTAAAAAATAATAATATTGTTAAAATCTACAGATCATGAATTATTTTTATGTTTAATTTCAAGTGAAAATACTGTTTAGTTTTTTGTAAAGTGTACGACAAACTGTAATTTGCGTAGCCTAGTAGAAGATTCGCTTCGCTCATCCTAATAATTTTAACGTTCCTTATAAATACACGCTTTATTTCGAATAGTGAAAGGAAACTACAGTAATTAATGTTTTATAAAATGAACTCCTCTCTTTGAACTGATGGTCATTTTGATCCAAGTAGTGCTGATAATTTGAAGAAACATCAACATACAAGATTATCTTTATTTGCGGGATTTGATGGTGACCACAAACTTCTATAGGTACGGGCATACTATTGGAAGCGTTTAAAAGTTACAGATTAAAAATTAAAACCGATAACTGCAATATAGCTGCCAACTTGTACGGATTTTTGCTACCACTAAAATTTAAAAGAAATTTCTGACTTATTTAATTATCAAAATTCACGGCAATTCGACGATTGAATTAGGCAAAACTTTCTATTAAATTTTAGTGGTAGCCAAAATCCGTACAAGTTGGCAGCTATGCTGCAACCAACGGTGAACAAATTTAAGGAAAATGAAGAATAAAACTTTATTAATCATTCATATAATTAATATTTCAGTAAGAGAATTTTAATATTTTCGCGCAAAATATTGGAAGTTTATTAGTGGAAGATTGTGTAAAAGCGAACGCAAAAATAAACTGGGTGAAAGTTGTGGCTGAAAATGGTAGATTTCATATAAACGCAGATTTCCAAACTAATTTCATGATGGGTTTTTACCATTTTCCATTACCTAAGTTACCATATGTAAGTCAAGATCCTACATATATTTAGGCAGAAATACTTTTCTCCTGTGCTAGATACATCATAACGTGTTTATTAAAATCCAAATTTTATACAATTATGTATGGCGAATTCTGTATTTAAAACCACATATAAGAATAACATTTTTATCGAGTAACCAATTCAGTCAGAGACCATTATTTCTTTTACCCGTATCAAATACAATCTCAATCGTGAGTAGAGCTGTTATGACTTCCCTTTTGTTAAGTTAAATGCAGAGAAGATCTATGGGGGAAAATATACCTCAGTTGTTTATAATAAGAGAAGATGCATTTTTTACTTTTTCTTTTTTTTTTACCCCAGTAACTGTCGTCTAACGACAAATATTCGCTATTTTATTTCATTATTATAGCTGCAAACATTCCGCTATTTTTCAAATGAAATAAAATTTCTTGATACAGAAATTACATTTAGGTACTGGTCTGAAATATGTAATCAACTCATAAATAATATGCATTTTTAATTACATTAATTTATTTGTCTTAAAAAAAAGTTTTGCACATATGCAGATAAACAATTAAAGTATTTAATAGAATATAAAAATAGTCACCTATGGCAGCTCTGCTGTAGAGGGTACTATTATGAACAAACCTACCTGTGTTACCAACTTCAGCGACACGGTCGCTATTTAGTCTATCCCATTTTCATTCGACTGCTTCTTATAATCTATGTAATAAAAGCTTAAGTCATGTGACTGTCATCAATAGTTCCCGGCTGACCGCTTCACTTTTTATATGCCAAGCGACCATTTTGCTACTTTTATGTTAGCTGCACGCAGATGAATAAATCGCCAAATAGGCTGGCAACTATAAACAAGATGGGCAATTGGTAACCATTTTTGGCGATCTATCTCATGGTCCGGATAATACATAAGTACCGATACATTTAAAATACACGTCTTTGATCTCTAATAATAAAAGCCGAAGTCCTGTGACTGTCATAAACAAAAATGCTGATCATTTCGCTTTTCATATATGCCAAGAGGTCATTTTTAAATGAAAATTATTTGGCACAGATGTTATATACGTACTAGGGTACCTAATTGGCGACAAAATAGCTTTATTTTCCCTGACATGGTAACCCGGCTATTGTTGTTTATTTATTAATAAACTGTTTATTTACTTTTCTTTTAAAATTATATAAATTGCTTTCTTCTATAGTTATTAATGATTTTTTTTTATTTATTATTTCCTTTTTCCTAGAAAATAATTTAAAATATATTAGTATTCGATAACGATGTTATCGCCAAATTGGTCTAAAAAAAGATCGTACCAAACCCGGTGCGTATATGACATTTGTGCCAATTATTTTACCAATAAAACTGCAAAAAAGTTTCATTTTTAGAAAGAATGTTCAAAAATAATGGTGCGGCTAGAGAACCAACGACTGCTTGGCGTGATTTTAAGAAATCGCCAAACCTATGATGTTTTAATTATTTGTTTACATAGGATCTGAATATTTAGGTTGATAGAATAGGCGTATTTATTGAATCGCCGCCAAGTCACACTCCAAGAAGTCGTTAATTCTGCAGTTTAGCCCAAATAATCAATGTTTGAATGATAAATTCAAATATGGATATATTTTGAGATAACTTCAGCTGAAATTAGGCTGAAACCTGAATATCTCATTCCATCAAAGTAAACAAACAATAGAGACTCGTTCACCATGAGCTATTAAAAAATGTTAAACCACGAAGGTAATCATTCGTAAAGGGAGTTTTACAGAGAGCAATTAAAGAGATTAAACAGAATTAACCTGTTTATTATTTTTATAGCTGTCAAACCGCGAGGCAAAATGACACTTTGTTCGTGACGTCATTCGTCTATAGACCAACGAAAATAATTTTAAGTTTTGAATTGAGCCATAAATTTTTATTATATTATTGTTTTTTATTGGAAAGGGGTCAACGAGAAAATGGAGAAGTATCCCAAAATTATATTAGACACAGTATGGTTTAATGTAAGTGCGGGTATCATTAAAGGTTTTTCATTAAAACAAATCTATCGAGCAAGTCCCATTAGCTAAGATACGCCAATTGGCAGAGGACACAATTACGGAAGGCATTACTTAATATATTTTAAAATCTCCGCATTAGTGATTGTATTGGAACCGATAATCAAACGGAGATAAATGACTAAGCGAATTAAGCGATTTTTGTCAAGAAAGATGAAATACATAACAAACAAGATACGAAATGTTGTCATGATCGTAAAGAATTCTTGGTTTCTCTGTCAGAATCTTCCGATTTGTCGAAGGTTTAAGCAATTAAATTGTAATTAAAAGTAACAGATGTTGCAATGTTTAGCATGCATTTCAAGACGACCAAACTGGTCGCCATAGTCGGCTAGTAGATTAATAGAAACGCAATATATAAAGGGGTCTCTTCACTCACATGAAAATACCTGTCCGCAAATTTTAAACCTATGAATAGGTTGCTTTCGAATTTCTCATTTAAATTTGAATATTTTTAAACGATTTCTTTTTTGTATAGGATAGCTGAGCTCGATCTCTAACAGTGTTCCCAGATTGGGGACTTTTTTAATTCAGATTATTTGACAGTCACCACTTTTTTAAAATAGCATAATTAGCTAATTTTTCAGAGTTTTTAATCTATTTTTAAATAGGGCAAATATTTCTTCAAAAACGCGGTAACAATCAACAATCTGGGGACAAAAACGTCCCCAGTCGGGGAACACTGATCTCTAAGGGCTATTTTTTATTTTCTCGATTTCGGTTGCAGATTTGTTTAATAAAGGTACTTTCACTTTCGGAGCCGGTTTCGAATTTTTATTTTCCATGTCTTGCTCGTCTGTTTTTACAACCAGCCCGCAGTGTTACCAGATGGGCTACTTTTTTAAAAATCAGATTCTTGATCGGTACCGCTTTTTTGAAATGGTAAAATTTGCCTTTTTAATGACACATTAATTAAGGCAAAAACAAAGTGAATTTTACCGTTTCAAAAAAGTGGTGCCAATCAAGAAATCCGAATTTTAAAAAAGTAGCCCACTGGCAATACTACCAGCTCCGGGAGAGGAATTTGGTGCTATTGTGTACTGAGAAATTTAACACACATGGCGTAATGTAATAATTGCTCTTATTTAAGATTAGAAAAAATCTATTTATAGATGAAATCGCTGAATTCGACATTCACAACGTTTATTCGTTCAATGTGTGATATTTTCCCGTTGAATGTGTGATATATTCCTGCAATTAAATAAAACTAAAAATCCAATTAAAATATTTACAAAACTGTACGCACTCTTTACTTGCCTTAATAGCATAATATCAAATGTCCTTTGTCAGGAAAAGCACTTTCGTATTTCATTCTAATCCAGAAAAATGCTTTTCACTTAATTTGATAAATCACATAAGCATTTTACATAAACTTTCTCCTTCAGAAAATTCTAGACAGTGTTTGTATGGCAAACGTCCAAATTCTTCTAAGAAAGAATTATTTGTGAAATGGTTCGTTAAATAGGATTCTTTATTTAATAATATTTTCATTATGTGCAGTCTCATTTTTTTAACTTTAAAAGCGTATGTTTTGTTTATATTTCTTTATATATACAGGGTGTTACTTCTTATCGTTGACAAATAGCTAATTCCTCAACCTTAGAGGTGTTTCAATTTCCAATTATAAAACTGTTCAAATTGTTGGTTTGCATCATATATGAAAATCCATTTGCGTGAAAACCGTTACCTTCACATAATTGCCTACCTTCCGATTTTTTTATGATATCAGTATTTTTAAGCAGAAATACTTGTTTTATACAATCGCACAATTTCTGCAATTATATAAATCGAACATTTTTGTAAGAATTTACTGGTATTAAAAAATTGGGAGATTGGCAACTATGCTTTAACACTCTCACTGCGTAATTGTTTTATTATAATAGCTTCAAAATAATTAAAATAGCTTCTTTTGCCACCGTTTTTCAAAACAAAATTTTTTATCTAATTTAATCGGGAAAATGCTCCGATTAAATAAGGCAAAATTTACGAAAAAAAATAACAACTGGTGGCGATAATCAAGGCAGATTAATTAGATGGAAAAATACATGCCCGAGAAAATCTCGGGTTGCGCAGCGAGAGGGTTAACCCATTCGGGACGAACGCCTTATACATAATTTTGTATTTTTTATCACCGGTTTGCCTAATTGAATACGAAAAAATGCCCGGATTAAATAAGGCAAAGTTTACAATAAAAAATTTACTGGTGAGAATAGTCACGGATTCTGAGCATCTTACGCGACACGTATACCGGTCGTTCGTCCCCAAGGGGTTCATAAATAATTACCAAATTTATTTTTGAAACGATCCTGTAAGTTATCTTTAGAAAATTACTTCCCATGAATTAACAAGAGAAACACTTAAAATTCCACTCTTCTAAGATCAAATTTTAGCGAGTTATAATTGTTCAAACTTTATAAATTGTCAGTACGTTTTGGCGCTAAAAACTGAAGAACACGTTTAGCTAATGGGAATAGATAGCCCACTGTGACATGTATTTGCCAAATAATCCAATATAAATTACTTTCCGCTTTATAAATTATAGGAATACTTTTAAAGAATTCGCGTTTTACTAGCCATTTATTTATAAAAAGGAAAATCTTATATATGTTTACCACATTATAACAAAAGCAACTGTGTAAGCAACTGTATTTATTTACTTCTTGAAATTTACCTTTAATATTTTAAAATGGATTCCACTATAAAAATCTTTAAAAATAGTATATTAATATTTTAAAGAATTTATTAGCAGTTTCTGAAAATATATTATAATGTTAAACCTTCTCACCGCCGCGAACTAATATATGCGTTCACTAAGCTGTAGGTTTCACTGCAGTAGAAGCATTTTTTAAATTAATATAATTCTACAAATATACTGTAGTTTTAAAATATTTTGTTATGATTATCACTGTCAAGGCTAATACTCCAATAAGTAATTAAATTTTTTATATCTAGTTATAAAAATAATCTTTTATTAGACTTTATAAAAAATTACAGAGAAAACAACATTACAATTCTGCCATTTTGCTCGGCGGTCAGGGGGTTAAGTAGCGTTACTTTGCAGAGCTGCCAAATCTCCGGCTTTTTCGGATACCAGTATTTTGATACGGAAAATGTCGTTTTAATTATTTGGACAATTTAAAAGAACTAGATTTTCTTTAAGATAATAGTGGTGTCTAAAAAGCTAGAGGCTTGGCAACTCTGCCTTGATTTAAAATGCAATTTATAATATTTATAATATTGCAATTTATAATTTTTCAGACATTTTATTTAACTATTATTGTATTAGGATTTTCCTTTCTGGTTTTAAAACATCCGTATTCATTTGTTTTATTGAATACTAGCAGACCCGACCGGCGTTGCCCGGGTTACGTAAATAATCAGGGGCGCCATTTCAGAATTTTTTGGGGGGTGTTTTGTTTTGAGGGAAGTTATATAGCTAAAGGTAGGATCCGGGCGTCACCCCCCCCCCCGAACGAGAAGCGTAAACTGAATCATGCTTACAAAAACAGTAAAAACTTTCAATACGGAAACTCAAGAATCAATGAAATATTTCGTTTTAAACAGGTTTCCGTCTTAGAAGGTAAAATTTTAATATATTGAATACGAAACATATTCATTTTAGACAGGATTCTATTATAGGTTCCATTTTTACAGGTATCCTCAAAGACTGTTAAACCATCCACTCTATAGTATACCTCTGAAAACAGATGTATTACAGTAAAACTTGTGAAAACGAAGCCTGTCTATAACAGAATCCTTTCTCAAATTGGAAAAAAAAATCAAATTTCGATGAAAAAACATCATACGATTATACTTGCTAAGACAGAGATCTGCCTAAAATGGAACTTTTTTCTAGTCCCTTTCGACTTCTTTTTTTCAGGTTTTACTACAGGGGCGCCATTTCAAGAGTTTCCTGCTGAAGGACAAGGAAAATTTTTCTTTGAGGAACAGCGAACGGGCAGAATTGCACAACGTACAAAACTGCACAAATTTCACGGAAAATGAGAAAATCCCGCACAATAAAAAAAGCTCTGTGTGATTTTGTCTCCTTAACTTCTTTCATGAACATGTGATTTTTCTGCAATTTTTTTTTAATTTTCGTGAAAGTCCACGATAGTTTTTCTTTCGAATTCCACAAAATCAATTCTTCAATGGGTCAGAGAAAAAAATCGCGAATTTTGCACATTTTGAAAAAAAAAAAATCCCCAAATCGTCGCGGAAAAAATCTCAAATTTCTCCAAACGACCGTGGAAAATATTGCTAATTTCATCAGTGATTGCGAAAACAAACGCATATTTCGTCAAATAATTGTATAAACTAAAATATCGAATTTTATAAAAGGATTGCAAAAAAATCTCGAATTTCGTCAAAAGATTGCAAAAAAAATCACGAAAATTTAATCAAACAATCGAAGGAAATTTCTTCAAACGATCGTGAGATGGTATACAACATTTCGTATAACTATCGCGCAAAAAATTACAAATATTATTAGCCAGTGGTGGAGAAAAAGAATCACGAATTTCAACAAATGATCGTGAAAAAGAATCGCAAACTTTGTCAAAAGATCACACAAACAAATATGGAATTTCGTCAGTTTGTCGCGGAAAAATATTTTGAATTTCGACAAATGATCGTGAAAAGAAAACCAATTTTGCTAACGGCTGCAGAAAAAAAATCGTGAATTCTGTGAGACATTAGCGGAAAAAATCGCAAATTTCGTCAGATGATCACGAAAAATCAGTCATGAGATAATCAGCCCACGAACGACATAAATAGGTCACGAAATTTGCAACTTTTGTGGTCTATAGCGATAAGAAAATTTTCATTAGTGATTTTCTGCAAGTAAAGGTAAGGTGAAGCGTTAATTGTTTCGGATTGCGTTTTCACTATTTTGAGGTCGGTTCGTGTTAATAGTATTTTACAAAGAAATCCTGAATATTTTTTAGATAAAAAAGCTACATATTTGAACATTAATGAATAGTATATACATATCTTCATTTTCCTACATAAAAGGTATAGTTTATATTAAAGATATAATTGCAGATTTCTTTTACAATAATTGCGTCAAAATATGAATTAATTTTCTTTTATTTCGGGTAGGGTTGCCTTTCAATGAAATCTTTTTAGCAGTTTTCGAATTTACATGAAATTACAGTCCTGCGTCACGATATGTTGACGTATTTTCTTCGTTGCGAGTGAGGTTACACTTTAAGTTTTTCGGATTATGCTTTATCGCTTTCGGTCGGAATCGGGATGACCTGGTTTTTAATAAGGAAGTTTTGAATATTTTTCAAATGAAAAACTATACATTTGACTATTAATGGTGGCCCATAGTAATAACGCAGGTGTTCATTTCTGTAAGGGACAAAATTATAAACTACTATATTATAAACGTGTTAAAATATGGAGTAATTTTCTTTTATTATTATTACTAAAAGATATTTTCTTTTACTTTGGGATTTGGTGGAAGTCTGTCGGTTTTTGAGTTGAAGAAATTGTTTTGTCGGGTGCGCACAGACTCCATTCCTAGGCGTCGAACAATTTAGAGCGTGTACCATATATAATATGATTTAATAACGCAAATAATTAAATAATTTGAGAACATTGCAATGATTGCAGTAAATATAATGTGACACTAATAATCCAAAAAAGTAAAAAAATCTGATAATTAAGAACTTGAATTATATTCGCCCCTTCCACCTCCCCCCCCCCCACCAAAAAAATACCAAACATAAAAAAAAAACTATCTGAAAAACTTTACCCCTGAATTTCTAGCCATGAGGGGACTATTCCTATGATCAAGTTCTACACAGCTGAGAAGCAATTGATAAAAGAAAAAGTCTGTCGTGCATTTTTAAAATTAGCCAAAGTACGATATATGTCTCACCTTCAGAAAGTTCGAATAGGGAATTTTTTTGATAATTATTAATTCCTATGCATAAAGTATTTATTTAATGCATATGTTTTTATTGCAATCAAATCTGATAAATTATTTTAGCGTTTGATCAATTTTTACTTTCTTCTATCTTCAATAGAAGAAAGTATTGTAATCGAAATTTTTTTCGACTTCCGGTTTTCGACGGATTTACATGTTTTAGGGGTCAGAGATTCCAAAAAACATGTTTATAGAAAATGTCTGTCTGTCTGTGTGTCCGTCTGTCCGTCTGTCCGTCTGTCCGTCCGTCCGTCTGTCCGTCTGTCCGTCTGTCCGTCTGTCCGTCTGTCTGTCGCCATTGTACCATCAAAAAGTGTATGAAGTTATGTATAGAATTAAACCAAAATTTTATTATAAGTTTTTGGCTATGGCAAGCAGGTCCTCCCGGAATTTGGAAAAAATTCGCCGGTAGGGGGCGCTGTAATAGCTATTTTTGTGCGATTTTGAATATTGTACCATCCAAAAGTATATGAAGTTATGCATAGAATTGAACCAAATTTTTATTTTCAGTTTTTGAATATGGCAGGTAGGTCCTCCCTGAATTTGGTAAAAATTCGCCGATAGGGGGCGCTGTAATAGCTATTTTTGTGCGATTTTGAATATTGTACCATCCAAAAGTGTATGGAGTTATGCATAGAATTGAACCAAATTTTTATTTTAAGTTTTTGGATATGACAAGCAGGTCCTCCCTGAATTTGGAAAAAATTCGCCGGTAGGGGGCGCTGTACATGCGATTTTTGTGCGATTTTGAATATTGTACCATCGAAAAGTGTATGAAGTTATGCATAGAATTGAACCAAATTTTTATTTTAAGTTTTTGGATATGTAAGCAGGTCCTCCCTGAATTTGGAAAAAATTCGCCGGTAGGGGCGCTGTAAATGCGATTTTGAATATTGTACCACCGAAAAGTGTATGAAGTTATGCATAGAATTGAACCAAATTTTTATTTTAAGTTTTTGGCTATGGCAAGCAGGTCCTCCCTGAATTTGGAAAAAACTCGACGGTAGGGGGCGCTGTAATAGCGATTTTTGTGCGATTTTGAATATTGTACCATCGAAAAGTGTATGAAGTTACGCATAGAATTGAACCAAAAAAATTATTTAAGTTCTTGGCTATGGCAAGAAGGTCCTCCCTTAATTTGTAAAAAAATCGCTCGTAGAGGGCGCTGTACTAGCGATTTTTGTAAAATTTTTGTGCCATTTTGAATATTGTATGAAGTTATGCATAGAATTGAACCAAATTTTATGTGTTTATTTTTGGTCATGTCACGAAGGTCCTCCCTGAATTTGGAAAAATTCTGCCGGTAGGGGGCACTATAATTGCGATATCTGTACCTTTTTCATTATTGTACCATCGAAAAGTGTATGAAGTTATCCATATAATTGAACCAAATTTTTTGTGCATGTTTCTGGCTATGGCAAACAAGTCCTCCCTGAACTTGAAAAAATTCCGAAAGAAGGGGGCGCTATAATTCCGATCTCTGTGCCATTTTCATTATTGTACCATCGAACAGCGTATAAAATTATGCATACAATTGAACCAAAATGTTTGTGCTTGTTTTTGGCTTTGGCCAACAGGTCCTCCTTGAATTTGGAAATATTGCGCGGTAAAGGGGCTCCGTGCTCGCGATTTTTGTATACTTTTCTTGATTTTTCGTAGTTCTATTGTGCATCGGCGGCTCATGCAGCGGCGGGAACTCGCTTCCTGCTAAACCGGCTATTCGCAAACAGCTGATAACAACAGAATAAGGAAAAATTAATAATTTTAACAAATATCATGATATAGATTAACTCGTTTTTAGTCCGTTTAATTGACTTGAGCAGAAATTTAAGATGAAAATCAAAGTTGGTATAGTATTGAACTAATAATATTGAAGTATTAACATGTGTAACTAGGTTTTGAAATATTAAGATGTATAAGATAGAAGAAAGTTTTGGGATTGGCACATCCAACTAGTTTAATTTTTATTTGAGTCTGACAATTGACGGCTGATAACTTTTCTGAACAATCAAATTTCTTGGGGGGGGGGCTATTGTCCCCCAGCCCCCTCAAATGTAATAACCTTAACCCAGCAGGGCGTATAATATTCGTCTGCTGTCTCTCCCTATAAACCGAAGTGATCGGGTCCAACAGTACCTGCTTCCAAGGTCACATTACGTGCGTAGCATATGAAAACGATGAATTCAGACTCTTTTTTTGTGTTGCAGAATTATAGAAATTCGTATAGAAATTAAAGCTATAAGTAAAAGCTGCAAAAAATCTAAAGTTTCTCATCTTTATACACCCTAATTATTTTGAAAATTCATAAATCTCAGTATTTTTATCCACAATAATGTATAATTTTATTATAATAAAAATTGTAAAGAAAAAGTAAGTTTTTCAAATAAGGAAAAAAAAAGTGAGGGTTATTAATTTATTGTTTATTAATTCTTAAAATTAGCGCTAATTTAACATTTCAGTTATCATATTTCACGAGAAAGAGTGTAATTATCACGAAGTTCACTAATAGATTGAATTCTAAAGATTTTTTTCGTATGTAGTATGCCATTTAATATGTTTGTGCTGTGAGGACACCCCATGTCCGTTCATGTTATATTTCACGGCGCCCGTCCTGTCGGGTTAAGGGGATAGGATACCTTTAAACCTACAAAATTATCGATTTTTTTAATACATATTTTGATTCCGTAATCATTTCTGAACAATATGCAAAAAATTCCCATTAGTTTACTAACTATGGCAGTTTTATAAAGACTACATATTAAGACTACAGAGGATAATTAAACTTTGCGTTGCGTTTATTCCAAGTGCTGCACAACCTTTTTGCTGGAAAATTGATTTCCACCACAAAAAATTTAAAAGTAACATCCGAATTATTTAATAGCAAAATTTCTGTCAGTCAATTTGGAAAATTTTTCTGGATAAAAATACTGGTACAGTTGGTGGCCCGCGGGCCGCAGGTTGTGCAACTCTATTCTAAACAATGAATTTTGATAATGCGCGCACCGTTACTAAAAAACTATGCATTGCAATCAAAAGAAATTTTCACTTCATATTAAATTTCTGTATTAACCCTAGAACTACCGAAAATTTTACTCAAGTTTTATAAAAATATTGCACATCAGAATTCTTATTTAAAACTATGGAACTTATTTACTTAACTCATTATTGTCTAGTTTACACATTTAGTTTATTTTAAAGAGATTTCTGGTTAGAATAAATATTTCGAATGTACCCATCGGGCCCATTGGACCCGTCTGGTAGACGGAGGGTTAACTACAACTTAAAAAAAAGAAAAAGGTAAGATTTTATTTTATTTTTCTGTTTTTGTGCTTTAAAAATATTTTTAAAAAGTGAATTTTTAAATTTTTTTTTAATTTTTTAATTTAGACAATATTTTTTACAAATAACTAAAGTAATTGACCTCTAATAACTTTTGTCCACCACATCTACTACTTCTATATATAAAAAATACAAATGGAAATTTCGTTCCAATCACTTATAACTCGAGTTTTGCTGAATGAATTTTTATGGAATTTGCAGTGTTAGATAGATATTTTTTCAACTTATATAATTAATTCGGTGATTAATATAGAAAAGAGTTGGAAAAAAAAGATCGCCCATAAAAACTGCCTCCTTTACAGGTTTTATTGGCGCATGGTGAGGGAAAGAACATGACTTCTAAAATAAAAATATGTATTTATAATTCTTAGCTCTTTCTAGCACGTTATGTTCAACTGGAAATCAGGCAATTTCCTAATTGTTTTCTATTAACTTTATTCAGTATGATTTATAAATAAATATATTCATGGAGTTCAGCTTGATTTAGTATATATATATATATATATATATATATATATATATATATATATATATACCGGGTGTCCCAAAAATGACTGATGGATTTTAAAATTCAATAACTTGCAAACGATGACAGATATTAAAAAAAATTCTTGCAGGAGTGTTATGTAAGATGTCAGGAGATTTTATGCTGCGATTCTCAGTTTTACTTACAAATAGCATCGATAGATGGCGCTGCAAGGAACAACCGCTAAATCCAGGCTTGAGTTTTTGACCTCTTTCTTCTTCCATGCGAAAAAAGGAGATTAAAATGTATTAAATGGATCCCGAAATACCAAAAGTCGGTCTGTACTGAGCGCCTATTGCTCTCAGCGCCATCTATTGTTTGAAATTCAAAATAAATCAAGAATCACAGTACAAAAAACTCCCGACATCGTACATAATCCTCCTGCAAGAATTTTTTTAATGTCTGTCACCGTTTGGAAGTTATTGGATTTTAAAATCCATCAGTCCTTTTTGGGACACCCGGTATATATATATATATATATATATATATATATATATATAAATTTATGAACACTAATTACATAAATACCTTTAACCCTTTGAGGGGCAAGTAATTGTGTTTCTGTAATGTCGAATTCACACCGGAATCTTAAAAAAAAAATTAATTTCAAATAAGCATAAGCAATTTTACGACTTCTTTCCACCCAAGGTTCTTCTACATAAGGTTGTTCCATTTGAAGGATAGCCAATCAGAGTAGAGCAGGACTGAAACGTCACGTGGCGGACAAGATCGGAGAGAGACCGGCCGTGACAATGTAAATAGATGAGTAAAAGAACGGAATATGAAGTAAATAATTTTTTAAAAAACAGATCCTCGAAAGTAAATTGAACGAAATCACTTTCCTTAAAATAATTTGTTCAAACACTGATTGGAGTTAGTTAAATATAACATACATAATGGTTAAATAATATCGCGATACATTTGTTTCATTCAAATACTTCAGTAAATTCGCGAAAAAAATTACATTTTTAATGTGTAAAAGTACAAAGGAAAACTTTTAAACTATTGTAAAATCAAATGAATGGATGAATTATATGACTATGATGACACAGCAGTAATAATAAAAAGTCTAGAATTATCAAACAGAATAAATTAAACAAAACTCACATCAAAACTTTTAACAATAATCCATTGCCCGATTACTAGATATAAGTTTTCAAAAAATTTCGAATGTCACTATGCTTATTCTGGATCAAAATCAATATGATTCCAATATCTGTAACAATATATATACACAGGGCTTAGTTTCTAGCAAAAAAAAAAAAAAAGAAGTACCGGAGCTCTAATATTCTGCAGTAATAACAACAAAGTTTATAATCCCTCCGCCCCTCCCCCCACATACGCATATTTATATTTCATACACTGTTTCAAATTTTAAAGCAATTTCGTCTTCCCCAAAAGGAAATTTATATTTTTGACATATCTTTAGGCATTAATAGCTAATAAAATCTAATAAATGAACAGAGCAACAACATTAAAATCAGGAGTGGGAAATTTTCAGAAAATCCTACTCGTCAGGGACTTCTTTGTATTGGTGCGCAGTATTTATAAACTCTGGTCTGTTCTGACTAATATTTAAATATTCACTAAAAATAAAGAAGTACTGGAGCTGCGCTCCTGTGATATTCGGAGCAAATTAAGCACCGTGCAGAGCTAGAAAATTAATCAGAGAGAATATTTTTAAAACACGAACAAAAAGCAGCGAGTAAAAACGGCAGAAACAGTTGCGAGTAATTCTGACATTCCTCATCGCCATTCTGAAACCATTGAAAAAAAAAAAAACCCTACATAGGACACACTATGTCACATACGTAAGCGCTTTGGTAGGAAAGAACGCAAAAGATTAGAGATGGGAAAGAAAGAAATAAAAATTTAGGCCTTGATTTTTTAGAAACACTATTTCCGCTGAATTCCGGAGTGAGCGCCGGTGAATTCAGGCAAATATTTAAATTTCCACTAAAAACAAAGAAGTAGCGGAGCTGAGAATCAAACAGAATATATTAACGATAATATCCAACGCAAATTAAGCACTGCTTATAAGCTAAAACTTCAACCCTACATTAATTTTCATCTTAAATTTCTGCTTCATTTTGTTAATCAGAGTAACACGAATATAATATTTAATAAAATAAATATCATCGTTATTCTGTTTGCGTATCGCCGGGTTAGCTAGATACAAAGTGCATGTCGCTGCATCAGCAGCCGATGTACAATAAAACTACGAAAAATCGAAAAAATCGCACAAAACTCGTTATCACAGCGCTCCCTTCCAGGGTTACATATCCATTTTCAACTGGGATAGGGCGTCAATAGTCAAAAATATGCGTAGGAAGTTTGGTTCAAATCTATGCCTAACTTTGTATGCTTTCCGGTGAATCAATAATGAAAATGGAACAAAAATCGCTATTACAGCGCCCCCTCGCGGCGGAATATCCCCAAATTTAACCTTGACATGCTGACCATAGTCAAAAATACATAACTTCGTATACTTTCCGATGATATAATGAGACATACATATATACGGACAGACAGATATTTTGTAAAAACATGTTTTTCGGGATCCCTGGCATTAAAAAAGTGTAAATCCGTCGAAAACTGGAAGTCGAACAAAAATTCGACTGCAATACGTTCTTCTGTTATAGATAAAAAAAAAGTAAAAAAAGATAATGCTAAAGCAAATATTTTAATAGAGGAATTTTTTTTAAAAGGTAAAAAAAATCCCTATAACAAAAGAAATTTTTTTAATTTTTTATGCAATTTTTGACGTTTTCTTTTTTAAAATTTTGCGGCGATTTTTCCATTTCAGTAAAGGGAATCCGGCTTTATTTTTTAGCGCACTATTGTATTAAATCTTGTCATTTTTTTCAATAAAGTTTATTCGGAGTTTGTACAGAGATTTTCGCATTTTTCTCGAATTTTTTATACGATTTTTAGAATTTTGAGATTTGTAAAAGGAGCTCGGTTACCAACTTTTAACGAAATATAATAAATTTTCTCCTCTGCGAGTTTCGAACTTTTTTCCCCCCACTCCATGGCGATTTCTTTGCATTTGTGATAGAAATCTGGTTTTAATCTTTTATTCTAAAATAGTAAATGCTGTCCTCTCTTTTTTTTTTTTTTTTCTTTCATTAAAGTTTATTCTGAATTTCTCGCGATTCTTTTATGCAGTTCTTAGAGATTTTCGCGTTCTGCAGGAATTTTTTGACGCTCGTAAAAGGAATTCGGTTTTGAAATTGTAGCTTAGTATAGTAAATTTTGTCCTTTGCGATTTTAGTGCTTTTCTTTGCGATTTTCCAGAATAATAATCGCCAGTTAACAAAATGCCCGGATTTTGAAGAATTCGGAATTTCGACTTCCGGATTTGAGACTCTGTTCTGTATTGTTAAATCTGTATACGTGTTCTCCGAGAGTTATTAGAACACGTTGATATAGTGCTTTCACTAGGGTTTTTTTTTTTTTTTTTTAAAGCGGTTAAAATAATATAAAAATTAAAATCATTCACAGAAAAAAAATCCAACGCAGAACAGCATACAGAATACTATTGAAACGAGCGAAGCGAAGCGAATCTGTCCGCCACGTGACGTAATGCGCGAGCAGTTAAGGAATCTTTACAGTTGGCGCATCGCACGAATGGTACCCCCCCCTGTTTCCACCAAAGTTAGAAAAGTAAAATTTAATAATTTTTCTCTCGTGCAAAACTTTATTAATCGTAGGTGGGATATAATATATAATATATCCCACAACCTCTCAAGAGTTTATAACATTTCTTTTCATAGAATTGTGTAGTATTTTTTTTTTTTTTTTTTTTTTTTTTTTTTTTTTTTTTTTTATGATCTACGTAATTAACCTAATGATCGTCAACTTCTAGGCTTTTCTGTTGCAACTAAAATTTATCAGACATATTTGCCTTTGTTAATCGCAGATTATGAACTGTTAAGTAAGACAAAATTTAATATTAAATTTTAGAGGTAAAAACAAAGCTTAACTTACCCTTTCGAAAAGAGCCTCTCATACTCTTGACGCATGACTCTTGATTATTCCCAACAGTAATTTTTAATGGAAAATTTTCCCTTATCAATTCATTTTTGCGCTTTATTTTTCTAAAAAGTTCATTTAAAATAAAGCGGTGATAAAAGATTAAAATTTCTATAAAGGACGCTCGTCCCGAAGGGGTTAAAAGTTGGTAGCTATGCAAATGAACTAAACTTTAATACATTTGACAGTTTTTTAACTATTAATATTCATAAAATATATTTTGAGAAAAAAAAATTCAACTTGAAATTGTAAACAACGTAACTTAAGTTACTTATGAATTTGGAAAAATCGATTTTTTAAGAGCTTTGAGGACTGGAAAAGGTGAATCAGGGGAAAGGTGAATAGTGACTACATTGTGGTAATTGAATAGATCAAAGTGTCATATTTTTAAACCAATTTCAGCGTCTATGATTTAGATATATATTATAGATTACAGGGTATAGATAACGAAATTCTGAGTCAGCTGGAGCTCAAGCACTGTGTTGACATCAGTAATCGGATTCATTTCATATTACAGTGGAGTGTTCTATAGTTCCCACAGGTGATGTTCCTTGTCAGGCAGTTTCATTAACTATACCGCATAATCTATCATATATATATCGAAATCATCGATGCTGAAGCTGGTTCGTAAAATAGGGTACTACCGTTTGGACTATAAATTTGTTATAATTGAGAAATCCTCTTATTTGCTAAAGCATAGCTGCCAACTCTTCCGCTTTTTCAGACCCTTATTTAATCTGCAGATTACGGCGATTTAAAAGGGTAAAATTTACTATAAAATTTTTGTGGTACAGAAAAGCGTAAGATGTTGGCAGCTATGCCTAAAGTAAGGAATAAAAATAGGGTTTTGAAATCGGAGAGAGATGCCCTCTACTTTAGACTGAATAAATAGATTAAGATCCTAATTTTTATACATAAAAATAGATTGTTTCTTCTAGTGTGCGGTACAACTCCATAAATTTTCTCTAAATACTTTTGACTCACACCGTATGTCTACTTTTATATTGAATCATGTATCTTGATTGCATGGGTCATTACTTCTCGTTCTTCTTGGATGGAGCTCCCTTTTAACAATAAGATTTTTTTTAATTAACATCTCCCCGCTTCTGAAGAAAACCTACGTTCGTTTTTTCTTTAAATATAACTTCTAGTTAATGAAGTTTCACTTAATGTGAATTTGCACGTTCTTCTGAATTTAACCGTGAATTTCTGCTTCATGAAACGTAACTTTTTTATGGAAACACAATGTTCCACCATTTTCCTTTTTAACACAATACCGACGGGCAATTTTTATTAAATCTGAATTTTAACCCTTTATGTACTGAATTATGAATTCATGAAAATTTTATCTTCTAAAGTATTTTTTTATAAATTTTTGAAACTCCATTAGAAGATTTACATAATCATTTAATAAATTTTAGAAGGCTTTTAAAAGAAGTGAAGGATTTAGAAGGATTCATTAAAGTTGAATTTATGGGTATTTTGTGCAATATTTATAACCCCAATCAAATCATTTATTTTAAATACTTTTCTTAGTATTTTATAGAATTAGGAAATGTACAAACATAATATTCTTACAATAGAAATAAAGAAATATTTTCGAATTGAAAAATTCCCAACCTCCAACACCAAAAAAAAGCTGAAAAGATGCAAAGGCAAAAGAAATCATCCTTTTAGAAATATTTTTGCTTTGTGTACCAATAATGCTGTTGGAACAAGATAAAGTAATGCATCTATAACTCATTCTAAACTGTATTACTACTAATCGATGTATTAAATGAATTTTATAACAAGTTATTTTAATGGTATTTATAAGTACCGTCAGTGGATAAAGGGTTAAACAGCTCCTCCCTGTTCTGAAAGTCTTTTGGAAATTGGTGTTCTAGATAGGTTTCCCAAGTTTATGTATCGGTAAATAAAATACCTTTCAATATACGAATTTAATATAAAACGTCTTCCAATCTAAACAAATATGGACAACATGATATAAATGCTTTTTCTGTAAGGTAGAAGCCACGCTCTTAGTTAGTGATGTTATTTGAATGAAAACGAGAATTCTTGTTCCCCGTCGTGTATGTGTTATGTGACTGCAGCAGAGTTGCCAATTCGCCGACGTTTTCCACACCGCTATTATCTTAGAGAAAATGGTATTTTAAATCGCCTAAATGTTCCAATTAAATAAAAAAACATTTTCTGTATTAAAATACTCGTGTCCAAAAAGCCGGTGACTTAACAGCTGTGCTATAATGAAGGTTATACATTTCGTTAGTATATTTTTAAAATTAATGTCCAAGCACGACTTTTAGAACGGGTGCTCTGATTTTGGCAATTATAGGCTAGTTCCGTGCGCTTTTGTAGTGTAAGTCACATAACTGTTATACTTGTTGTCCCCGTTATTTTCGAAAAGTATGCTTAATCTTATTCAATTATTGAGATATCTCTGATAAGATAAGTAACATTTTTCCGATTTAAATACTGGTAGGAAAAAATCGTCGCATGTGACTTACGCTACAAATGTTCATGGAAATAGCGTATAATATTATTTTGACCAATATATCAAAAAACTAATCTAAGCCTCTTTTGCCTTTCAAAAAATTCTGTGGATCCGAGAAATCCCCAGTAGCGGCCCATCGTCTATCCGATGAACATTCTGAAAGAAATTCGCCGTTCTTTTAAAAGGTTACATATTTTCAAGGACATTCAAGGGATGCTTCTTACCTTGAACATTGTCGTTCTGCTTTTTCTTGATGTTCCGACGAAATTCGTACATTCAATAATAAAACTAAAACCCTCGAAAAGAAATAAAATATATTTATCTATTCTCTAAAATGTAACTGACACTTCGCTGCCATAATTAAATTTATTGTGACAGGAACTGTTTCTCGGCTAATTTTAAGAAAACTATTGTATATCAAAATATTAAAATTGTTAACTTTATAGAGGTGTATCATAAACATAAGTGCATTTTAAAGTCGAAGAATTATTCAAATTGCTATTTAATGATGTAATCTGTCAAAATAATTCAGTTAAATAAAATTATAGGATCGAAATTTGCCCATCTTTTTCAGATACAAACTGATCTGTTTGTGGTGTGCAGTATCCAACATTTTAAATATTTGTCGATCCTTTTTAGTTTTTTTTTACTTTATTTAAAATTTCGCTGTCTGAATAGAAAATTACAGTAGAACATCTATTTAACGAACATCTGTTTAGTAAATCAAGTTAACAAAGAGGATATTATCCTGCAGATGCACCATTTAACCCGTTCGGGACCACGGGTGCATATATGCACCCTCAAAAAGAGCATACAGACCTTGTTTTTCGCTCCAGTAAATAAGATAGGTAATATTTGCTTTCTTTAATTAGTACATTTTTCGTGATAATTTAAGTAAATTCAACTTTATTAAAAAAATGTGGTGCCAACCAAATAAAATATATGTAAAAGGCGTCAGTCCGGAAAGGGTTAAAATATATTTTGACAAGCAGCTATAGGAAGGATTTGAAACATTCCTGGTATTCTCGGCAGCTTTGGGAATTATGGCAGGGCCTTACACACATTTTAGTCTTGAAAGGGATTTCTTCCATTTATATATGAATAAAGTAGCAATAAACAGAACTCCCAAACCTATCTTTATTTAAGAATCACTCTTTCCAAAAGGAAAAATTCATTTAATTTAATGACAGAAATTCAGCAATAATAGCAGATTCGAGATTAAGAAAATAGAGGTTTAAAAAAAAAAAAAAAAAACAGGAAAAGTTGACGACAATATTTTTATCTAAATATATAAAAATGTTATTTGAGTTAATGAATTTAAAAATTAAAATTTATGAATTGTACTTCTATTTTATTTATAGCAAATTAAGATAAATACAACAATGAATTAACTCACAAAACGGAATACATTTATTTATTTTTACTTTGTCCAAATATAACCGCCAAACAACAACTGTTTGCATAACGTGGATACTGTGTATCGTTCTGAAAACAGTCTCACGTATAACAAGCCGGCTATTTTTTACTTGTATTAAATACACATGACAATAACAGTTGGAATACTCTTTCTGTGTTTAACCCTTTCAAGGGCGGTGGCTAGACGGTCTAGCCACCTAATTTTATTTCCAAAACTGATATATGGCACCAAGAATATTTTAATAAAATTTTGCTTTTCTAATGAAAGTGCAAATATTTCATCAGTTTACGAACATAATTCTTCTGCCCCTGAAAAGGTTAAAATAAATTCCATTGCAGTTCTTGATAGTGAATATTCCGAATATTTTTATTCATTTTGTGGTTGCAGGATAGGGAAATAGAGAAAAACTATGAGTGTCTACTTTTTTTCAGCTGGACAGCAAATTTATAATAGGTGTGTTAAATATCATAAAAGACGATTTGGTTGGTAAAATTAACCTCTTCACGGTCTAAAATTAACCTCTTCAATATTTGGAAAAACCATAAAAAAAGTACCTATTTATTTTTATTACAGAAATTGAATAATTATAAGGTTTCTAAATAAAATATGCAATTAGTTTTTTTTTAGTCGAAAAAAAAGATGTTATAGAACAAATTCATATTTGTAGAAAAGCCGGCATGCGAGAATCCTGTGTCTTAATGTTTGTTTTACACCGTACAAATTAATGCGAATAAAACCTTTATTTTTCACACCTTAGATCTTTATTTATCATCATCACACACATTTTTACAAATAATATTTGAAATAATATACATACATCAAATTTTGATTATTAATAATTTTATGAGCGTTACGTATTTCGAAACATACAATACCAAGCCCAACATTACAGTCAGCGCAAAAGCCGAACCCATTTGGCAATATTCAAAGACTTCACACCGAAATGCCAGTTAAATTTTTCTGGTTTCAGAAGTTTTTTCCAGCAATAAATCTCCAGCTCGGAAATATGACGGGAGCGATAATTAAGGGGGGTTAAGAGTTCATTATCTCATTTGATTTAAGTGACTGCTACTTTAGTAGCAGTATCTAGATACGTTTGTGGCTAACATTTTCATTTTTTGGAACATACAGACAATTAAATTATGAAATAAAAAGTATCTTTGAAATAATACTGGTGTGAACTATTAAATAATTAAATTTTGTTATTAAATCAGTAAATTCAAAATGTGTTCTAAAATAACTTAGTTTATTGCATATTATTACCAAAACGTCCACGCATATTACATACTCCTAAAGAAATCCTTTTTGTAAGAGGTACATAAAAAAATATGCATATTATTTCATGCAAACGAGTTGAAATTGCATTTTCATATGAAAGTAAAATAAATCGAATCGACGATTTAAAATACATACCTTATAGAGCAGAACGCGGCTTCACAAACCATCATCTCATCGAGATGGCGGGTGAAATTCCAGTATTCATTAAAACTCGATTTGCATATTAAAATGCAACTGGTCTTCCAAGTCATATATTGGTGGAAAATACCTGCAAACCCGATTTTAGTGGTTGACTGGCAGGTTTACCATTGTGTTTTCCTGCTCCCAGTCCTTCATGTTTTCATACCTTTGGGTACAGGAAAACGCAATGATAAACTTGCCGATCCACCATTAAATTCAAGTCTGGATGTGGTTTCTATTATTAAGATACGACTTCGGAGGCTAGTTGTATTTTAATATGCTAATCAAGTTCTGACTGATCCTGGAATTTCAGCCTTCAACTCGATGGTCCGTGTATCCGCCTCCCAGTCTATTAAATATTTACATGATTATAACCAGTAATTTGGTTGGTAAAATTAAATGTATATTATTTCAAATATTTCAAAACGAAAAATATTTCTGGAAGGGAAAAACATTTCTCCGCATAAAAGTTTTAAGCAAAGCGATATAAGTAAGCGTGCAAACTTAATGTTGGAATCAGGCGTAAATTAACACAGTTGCGCCATCTTGTGGACGGAGTGATAATCCACATAAGGGGGCTTTCAGTGTGGCGCATATTTTCTATCTCTGTACTCACTCACGGAAATGAACTTTGTTTACCACATATATTGCAAAAAAATGGCGTACCGAGAGGGGCATCCAGATGAACTTGACACCACGAAGTTTTCTTTGCCTTGTCAGATATATTTCAGTTATTAATGAAGGTGAAAAAAACCTTACAATTTTAGTGGTGTGTGTAAGAAAACAGTTAGGTATCTACCTGTAGTTCACACTCCATCCGCTACGTGGCGCGTGACCTTGATTGATGTGACCTCGCTTTTAATCTTGCGGTTACTTCTCCCATTTAAGATAGGACGCTTACTTATATCGCTTTGGTTTTAAGACACTTTCAATAATCGGTATTTATCTTAACCCTTTATATCCTAAACTATGAATTAGAAAAAACTGTATCTAAGAAACATTTTTCCCCTTGCATTCCTATGATACATTAGAAGATATATGCATCTAAAAATAAAATAGTAAACTTTTTTCTTAATTACGGCTAATTACTTGATGTGGTACTTCTAATTACCGTTGCTTCATAATTCTTAGATAAAAATCGAGACTTGAGGAAAAAAAAAAAAACTATATCCATTTTTACTTTTTTCTATCTTTACAAGAAGAAAGTATTGGATTCGTGAAAATTTTCGACATCCGGTTTTCGACGGATTTACAGGTTTTAGGGGGAAAAATATGTTTTTACAAAATGTCTGTCAGTCTGTTTGTCTGCCTGACTGCGTGTGTGACACAAATTTTATGGGCGCTCTATCTCAAGAACTAACTGTTGATTAGGTTTTGGCGAAAATCGCTCAACAAGTGGCGCTGCTATGCTGTATTTCCCCGATTCTCGCAATAGCTCAATCTTGGGAACTATGCATGGATTTCTATCAAACATCAGATTAGGTTATTCCTTGATATAGGGGTGAGATTTCCGCTTTTTTGCACACCAGTATTTTATTTGAGAAAATGTTATACTATTTAATCGGAACAATTTTGCCATTTAACAGAACAACATTTTATCTAACAAGGGGACCACCAAACATGATGCGCACAGTTTTTGATAATTTTTAAGTATGTCGTACGGGTCACACCTCTAATTATTCCGGTGAAAGGTTTCCTTCAAATGGGCCTTAGTTTTTAAGAAATTGGGGGTCAAAGTTCAGCATACTTTTCAAATACCTATTTATTGCCACTCCGAGCGCGTACTCGGTGGCGTCGAGGTAACGCGCAAATACGCTGCACCGCAGATAGCGGGTTCGGATCTAGCTTGTTCCCCTTTCTCTCTTTTCTTTTTGTTTTAATTAATATTATATTTTTGACATGTTACTAATTTTATGTGAATTAGGAACTAGGCAGCTTTGAACTTTTTGATATTTTCCTATTAAATTACATTTACATTTTCGATTTTTTAAAGAAAATTTATATTATTAAACTAATTTATATGTAGCTATATCATCTTTTTAAAACTTACTATTGCTGTTTACATTTATGTATATTTTGTTATTTATCACAGTTATGAAATAAGGCATAATATTTTTTCCTTACATTTTATATATATATAATAATTGACTAGCAATATGTTAACAAAATACTAAACAAAATACTTTCAATATTTCATTTGTTCTAAATATAACGAATGCAATATGTTAACTAATGAAATGTTGATCATTACTGACATCGCCATTATTAATTTAGTAAATATGAAATTAATCGGGACATATCATATCATAATAATATTCAAAACATAAAATAGCATTAAAAAATTACTATAAAAACAGTTTCTTTGCATGAATTTTTTTTAACAATATTGGTAGAACCCACAAACTAACATAATATATATTCTTTAAATACTTAATTTTTTAACCGCATTAAATAGCTGAACGAGATCAATAAAAGGAAAATTTTATTTCTTCTGATATTACTGCGAAAGCACAGCAGACGGTTTTTTGAAAAATATATTTTATTTATAGAATAAATATCTCTCATTATTGCATTTCCAGCTGAATATTTAAGAATGACGTCAACAATATTTATAATTGAATGAAAAAATATTTTAAATTTAATCTGTTATTTTTTATTTGTGCAAATAAAAAAATGTGTTGAGTTCGAATTTTACAGATAAAGGTATTTGGAGGGCATTAAAAATTTATACAACTGGTAAAAAATTACATATAATTGTTACTACTTTTACTTTTTATTACTCTTGTAAATATGGTATTGAAATTATCTAATCGTAAATACGTTTATTCGACATGAAAAATATTTTGTATAAATTATGGTAAAAATTATAAAATTCCATAAAGTAAACAAAATATACATATATAATTATTATAGATCAGCGCTTAAATTATAAAAATGTAAATAATAATAAATTGGTACTTTTTGGGTAGCCGGGTGCCAGTGTTGTATATATATAAATATATAGATAGATGAATACACATATATATACATATATATGAATATACATATACACACATATATATATATATACATATGTATGTATATATATGTGTGTATGTGTACATATATATTTGTACATATATGTGTGTATATATGTATATATAACACTTGCGCCCGGCTAACCGAAAAGTGCCAATAAATTTAATAAAAACAATTCAACAAAAATTCTAGATATAAAGAAGATTAATTTTGGTCTATAGAAATATTAGCTTAAAAGTTGCAGAAAAAACAGAAATTTTCATTAAAATTGCGAAAATGTAAATGGAATTAATTAGGAAAATATCAAAAAGTTCAAAGCTGCCTAGTTCCTAATTCACATAATATTAATAATAATAATAAAAAAAAAAATGTGAAGGTACAAGCTGGGCCCGAACCCGCTGTGTGCAGTACAGCGTATTCGCGCTTTACCTCGACGCCACCAAGTACACGTCCAAAACAGCAATAAATAGGTATTTGAAAAGTATGCTGAACTTTGACCCCCAATTTCTTAAAAAATAAGGCCCATTTGAAGGAAACCTTTCACAGGAATAATTAGGGGTGTGACCCCTACAACATACTTAAAAACTATCAAAAAAATGTGCGCATCATGTTTGGTGGTCCCCTTGTAAGAATATACTGGTGCGCAGAAAAGCGGAAATCTCATCCGTGTTGATATGAATCTATGATTTTTGCATTTTTGTGTGAATCGCCGAACAGGTGGTGCTGCTATGCTGCATTTTCATCAAACTTCAGATTCAGTTAATCCTTGAAGTAAATTGGTTCTGTTTACCTTTTGGTGTAAATCGCCCAACAGGTTGGGCTGCTTGCATTTTGCACAATAGCTGTATTTCAAGTTGTTCACTGTCGAAGTTTTCAACGCTACGGCAGCAAAATTAGGCGTCCTTGGAAGGATTAAAAAAATGGAAATTCGTTAATTACGTAAGACTCCTTAAAGTCTAAAACGTTTTTAATAATTATAATAATATTTTTAATAATAATAATAATAAAACAAAGATAATATGAAAAATGTGAGAAAAAATATTTCTTTTTTTTAACAAAAAATAGATTATGCCCCATATAAAAATATCAGTCATTTCCTTTGTGTTTCCTGGAAACTTAGAATATAAATGGCAAGCTAAGTCGCTTTTCGCATTCCGCCGCTTACAATAGATTGTTATTTCGAAAACACAGGAACATTTATTTTTAATTGAAACTGAGGTTGTATGTACTTATACCATTTATAAAATACACTTTTGAAGTCTTCTTGTATTTTCAAGACGAAATTACGATCTTTATTGCTGAAAAAAAGAGACAGAAGATTTCAGTTGATTTTTTATGCACTTATTTGTTATCTAATTTTTATTTTTACACATTTCTACTTAATTTCTCTCATGTATGTATAGATGTAATTTTGTAAACGATTTTTACTTACTTTCTGATAAGCTAGACTTCTGAAAATTATGTACACATGCGTGTTTCCGAATACAATGCAATGATTCACATTTTATAAATTCAATTTTAAATTGATAAATTATGTTTAAGACGTTTCTTTTTTAGTTGGGCGTCGGTGGTGAATCACGAAACATTGTATGGTTACAATTGTATACGAACTACAATTAGGACGGCGTTTATTATTCTCCAAACCACGCTTGCTAAAACAGAGCTAGTTTCAGTTAAACTGCAGCAATGAGTTTTTTTAAGCATTGTAATGCACAAAATAAAGTACAAACAAACATAAAGAGCGTAACATATTTCTTTCGGAAATACTCTTTTGTTAACTAATTTTTGTTACATAAAATTCGATATTAGATTGACAGACAAAGACCAATCCGTGTCTGACGCTCGCCGTTTAATGACTATAAATAAACTTAATAAATATGGTTTATATAAAGGATGTTAGTTACCACTTATTAATTTAAATGAAAATTTCACTCTCCCACCTTTATGCATGCCCTTCTCTGCCTTGAACGGAAAGAGGGAGAGAGCAATATTCCTATTAAACGAAAGTGAAGATTTCTGCTGATTGTTACTGCGATTTTTACAATGTCCTCCAAATTTATTTCCATCTTCATTACCACATTAAAATTCTTATCTTCTCGTAAATGGAAAACAAAATAAACCTATTTGAATCTCGAGTTTCTTTTATTTGTTCTTTGTTACCCATTTCTGCCTTTTGACCCGATTTTTGTCTTCGCTCATTCTGTAAAAACAACTGTTATATTTCTTTAAATATTTTTCAGAAGATGTTTTAGGTTATCGCATTTCCTAGTAAACCTGGATTGTTACTTGATAAAAGGGTGGAATAATGTCTAAACGTTCATCAAAATCTATGTAATAATCAAGTTGTATTTACAGTTCTATTTTATGCAAAAATACTGTCGTACCTGTTGAAAGAATCGTTGCCCAGAGTATCTTTCCTCAAACTTCTCTTATCAGTTACACATGGCAAGCATGTTAAAGCTGGATTATTTATCAATATATCGACGGATATTGATATTTCTTAACTATCGCAATAACAATATCTAAACATTGACTCTGTGGATATATCCCAATAAAATAACAGTGTTTAGAAAACACTGCAATTACAAACACGAGTCTCGAAAAAAATATCGTCAAATATCTCAAAACTTAATAAAATAATAATGTTTTGCGCTCACCGCCAGAGCCCCTAAAAAAAATTCTATTCCAATATCTTCAACCTCCTGCCTCCTCCAAAACAGAAAATCTACCTCGATAGTCTTTCATTCCGCTGATTATCTCCGTTAGAAATTATCCCAATCATTGCGATACCTTCCTTCATTGTAATCCTAGATTTATTTCGACTGTTTGCGTAAAATACTGAATAACGCTTATCGTCCGTTCCTCTATCGTTAGACTACACGTATTACAATAACTCCAAATAGTGATATATTATGAAAATTCACATGAGCCCTGTTTGTCGCGTTTTATACAGTAGATAGCTAGTTATCATCGAGTCTGTATATGAGCAGCTGAAATACTCGTCTTGCAAGCAACCAATCAGAGTCCGCTAATGGGAAAGTTTCAATTTTTGTTACAAACAAATTGGTGAAAAGCTCAAGATTAAAGCATTTTTTCACTATGATGATTGGTTGCTTTTAAGAAGAGCTTCCCAGTCAGTAATTCTTATTGATATTGTACCTCGTTCTTTCTTCTTTGTAGTTTTAGAGGAAAGTTTTCTCTAGCTAATTTAATATATCCTGTCTTGATATTTTACAGCTATGAATATTTATCAAAAAAGAAAATTTAAATTAATATAAAAGTATTCCCAAATGTGATTTGAGTATTAATATTAAAAAAAAAAAAAGTTTCAATGTTGTTTTCTTGTAGTAAATAGGTAGGAATATATAATTACAGTGATATTTTTTCTATTAAGAAAGAATTTATTCCTTAGAGAAAGATTTAAAAGTAACATTTCTGTTGCGTCTATCATCCACTGAAACCTATTTAAAAACAAATATATTATTGTACTTGGCACGACAAAATATTTTTCCCTCTTTGTGTTTTTTTTTTACATTCGCTTTAAATTCCATTGTTGCCAATATCGCTCATAAACAACATTACATAAAGCACATCAGTCTGTAAATAAAATACCCTCATTTAAATATATATATATATATATATATATATATATATATATATATATATATATGTAAGGGATCACACATTTTACTAGTTTACTGTCAAAAATGCAAGGACTACAATTTTTAATATAAACTGAAACAAGATTTGACCAGTGTACGGCTTTTAAGCCTTTAACGTTTCGCATTAAATTACTGTTTAATAATCCAAATTGCGTATTGGTACCACTTTTTAAAAAAGAAATATTCAACTTATTTAATGACAGGTAAAATGATGCCATAATAAAGCCAATCACACTATCTTATAAAACTGGTGGGAATCAAAACTCTGAGTAAAAGACACAGCCCGTGAATATCACGTGAACGAGAATTAAGGGTTTAAGTGCTCACAAAATGTTTGCCATTATGTAAATAAAAAATACTCTTGTATTTCCTGGTATGAACTCGGAATTTCTGAATAAAAATGGGGGTTAAACTGACAACCGTGCATGGAACGATTCCCAGGTAGGAACCTGCCGTATCGCAGAACATTTGAGCGTCTTTATCGGGAGTTGTAGCGGTTAGCTTTATGCTTCCGGACGTGATACGGGTACTGGAACACATCGCAGAATCTCTCCAGTGGAAGAAGCTGTATTACGCACAGTAGATTCCTCCCGAGAAGTCGTTCCACGTACATCCTTTGAGCAACCACTCCATTTCCCTGCGCAGCCCCATACATGGAATGCATGTAGTCATGTTTCGCATTGGTGTAACGATGCATATTGCACGAAATCCGTGCGGCAAATGACAATTCAAGCCAGCAAAGTGCTTCCATTCGCCGAATTCAATAGCACCCTCTACCGCCTCAACACTGCATTTTGTACCAACATTCCTATACGAAATCTGCTTATTTAGGCCTCCTCTACCTGCATTTATATTTCTGACATATAGTTTTGAAACTCCCTGCCTATCGATTGCACACCGATTAAAAAAGAACGCACTTAAAATAACATATACAGTGCTGGACATAATTATAAGACACATACCTAATTTGACATGCAGTGAAAGAAAAGATTCAGAGCTTAAAAATGCTTTATCAAATACAACAAAAACATAGTTTTATTCTGTTATCACACGTAATTGTTTTACAGAAATGATATTTTTATAGAGTTTAATAAAAAAAATTTAAAAATACCATGGACAAAATTATAAGACACCCTAACATTTTAATTAAAACACCTGCATTTTTTGGAAAATAATGTGCAATATGCAAATTTTCTGCACGGTATTATGACGTCAGCAGTTAACTAAAGCAGACGATAACCGACTTCACGCATTTACAAACAGGCCACGAGGTACAGAATTAAAAGAAAGTGAAATTCGCGAAATATGGAGATTAAATGGAACTGTTGCTTCAGTTAATAATATTTCAAAAGTTATTAAACGCTCTAGATGTGCAATTTCAAATGTTTTGAAAAGAGGAATTAATGAATCGGTGATTGAAAGATCTGGACGTACTCCTTGCTTGTCCTAGAGAGACAGACGCCATGTGCTTTCGCTCGTCACACAGAATAAAATGACCACTACAGGAATTAAAAATGCTTTGAAACTGAATTGTTCAAGGAGAACCATTCGCATGGTGTTGCATAATGCTTCCTATGTGAAATTAAAAAAATTGAAGAAAAAAAACACCGCTTCTAAGGCGGCACAAAATGGACCGTTTAAACTTCGTTAAACAAAGTATGGCCTAGACCTCCAAATGGTACTCTGTGTTATTTTCTAATGAAAAAAAGTTTAACCTGGATGGTCCAGACGTGTTTCACTATTATTGGCATGATTTACGGAAGCCTCCTGATGTACAAATGAGCCGCCAAATGGGTGGAGGCTCAGTAATGGTTTGGGCTGGCTTTTCGACTCAAGGGAAAACCGATATCGTTTCTGTACATTTAAGAATTAATACCGAAAAGTATAAAAATCTTCTTAAAGATCAACTAGCCATATACGATGAACTTCTTTGTGGAGAAAACTACACTTTCTAGCACGATAACGCGTCGATACATACATCACACGTAACAAAAAAGTGGCTTTCAGAGCAAAGTATCAATGTTCTTCCGTGGCCTTCTCACTCCCCAGACTTAAATCCCATCGAAAACTTGTGGGGTATCTGAGCTCGTGAGGTTTACCGAAATGGGAGTGTACAAATGGGAGTTTACCGAAATGGGAGTTTACATGTGTCGAAGACCTAAAGAATGCTATAAAATGTGCTTGGGACGAACTGTCTTGCAATATTTTGTTAGAATTGATAGATTCGATGCCGAATCGCATCTTTCATGTTATAAATAACAATGGCGGCTCCACCAAATATAGAATAACCATGTTAGAGGATTTTCTTTTAAACCATTAGTGTCTGCTAATTATGATGACCACTGTATTTGGAAAAAAGGTTGGTGTCTTATAATTTTGTCCATTATGTTTTTAAGTTTTTTCATTAAATTGTATGAAAATATCATTATTATAAAAAAATATACATATGATAGCAGAATAACTTTATGTTTTTGTCGTATTTAATAAAGCATTTTTAAGTTCGGAAGCTTTTCTTTCAGTATATGCCAAATTAGGTAGGTGTCTTATAATTATGTCCACCACTGTATACTGAAGCATTACGTTTATACTAGATAATATAAACCAAGCTTACGTCGGACAAGCAAAAAGCTCGATTTATATATATCGTCACAAGCTACGAAAATGAAATATGAATTTACACACAGATCATAATTTTTAATGGTAGTTCTTTGATGTTCACGTCTGTTGCTTTTACAAAAATGGGGAATTAAATTGTTCCTTTGATGAATTCGTTGACAGTTTGTTTTATATGTTGGATTATAAACGTTTCTTTGCTAAAATATTGCGACGTTACATAGCTGCCAACATATACAGATTTTTCTTACCTATAAGTATTGAATTTTTATTAATTTAAATTCCAAAATCTAACAATTTTTAATAACTAAATTACGCGATTTTTTTGTCAATTTTAATGCATACAATGGATATAATGCAGCATGTATATGAAATCCAAATACGACAGAGCTTGTGATGAATTATTAATATTTCACTGTCAACAGCACAACTATTTTTCTTTGCTCCTTACAAATAGCATGCGCAGAGCGACTATTTTTTAATTCCATCACGCACCACTTTCTGAAAACAGAAATCTTTGACTTACACTTTCGCAACATTTGCAAGAGATGTCTACTTCAAGATATACTTTTCATAAATAAGGTTGTGAGTGGAGTATGAAAACAGTCACCAGTGGCATTCCGAGATAATTATTACAAGAGATACATACGCGTTATTACATTTAAAATAACTAATATAGATACCGGAAAAAGAATAAGAAAAAGAAATGTAGCAATTGAAAATGAAATTTCTGACTGTTAGCAATGGAAAACTATAAAATTCTTGTAAAAGCTGTCAGAACGGATAGCTTGATAAAAACGCAATATGTCGTAAATGGCTTGCATCGTTCACTAGGGCCGACGGTAGCTATATAATCGGTGTTCTAACGTTAAGTGTATTGACGATGATCTGAAAACTAATATTGTCAAACTTTTTTTTTTTTAAAGCAAGCAAAATGGGTTTGAAAATTTAAAAATATGACGTTAACAATCTACCTGATATTACGACAGTCTTATTAAATGTTTTACCTCTAAATAAAAAAATTAAAACATCATTTAATCATATTTAAAACATTAATTTAAAAGTTTTCCTTTTTCGCACTTGGAAGCAAAGCGAAATAAATATTCGATTAAAAATTAATTAAACAAATACGCAAACATTGTTCCAGATAGTGTCAGTTTTTTGGTAAGTAATTCTTCGCGATGAGCGTCTTTTACAGAAATTTTAATCTTTTATCACCGGTTCTTTAACCCTCTTCGAGGGCGGTGTAAAAAGGACACCTAATTTTAATTCCAAAACTGACAAACGGCACCAAGAATATTTCATTAAAAATTTCATTTTATAATGTACGTGAAAATAAGAAAGATCACATTTTCTAATAAATTCGGGCATCAGTCCATTATTTCATCACTTTATAAAGAGAACTACTCCGCGCCGGAAAGGGATAAAGCAGAAATTTTTGACTATCGTAATCGGGAAAAATGTCCTGATTAAATCAGAAAAAGTTTTCGCTAAAATATAACTGGTGGGAACAACCAAATAGTATTAATTAGACGAAAAAATGCGTATCCGAGTATTTATCAGCGAGAGGGTTAAAAGTCAAGTAAATCAAACTATATGACATTAAGATTAGAAAAAAAAAATGAACAGGAAAATTCTTTTCTCAATTTGTTTTTCCAGACTGTCTTTAGCCACTCTTTTGGATTGCAAATTTTCTAAACAACATTGAAATTCTTAAATTTGTAATTTACTCGTTTATTTGCATAATTTGTAATATTTCCAGCGTAAAACATTCTGAGAATTTCTGATTAAAATCGTGGTAAAAGTGTACACATCCTGGCAGAAATCCTATTTAATAACCACAAACGCATAAGGGATTATAGAGTGATGAGACATGTGTCATTTAAAAGACAAAAGTTCTAAAATGAAACTGTGAATGAATTTATTATAGTTTTTCTGATATGTATCTTAGTAAAAGAAATTTCTTTTTTGTAAAGTACTTATATCGGTGATTTTAAAATTTGAGGCACCTTTGATGTCTGACAAAAGACTGTTATTCATTTTCAAATTAAACATTCCTGAGGAATTCGATTTTGGTTTATCCAAAAGGGGCAATTATTAAGAGTTATTCATGTATGTTACTATAAGAATATTCCTTTGATGTTTTGGAAATAAAATTTTATGAAAGAATAAACACAGAAAAAGGGCTGTCCGAAATTATAAAGTCAAATTTCTTGACCAAATTTTAACTATTTCAAACTAAAAATAATTTTCAAAACCTATGTATTTAAAAATAGATAATGTAATGTAATAAATTTATACATATCATTATTTTCTTTTATGTATATTGGTTGTTTTATTTTATACGCGAAAAATGTCATGTTTGTATGTCAAAAACTGTCTTGCTTATATTTAAAAAAAATAGTTGTTTAAATTACTCTGTTATTTGCAGTACACGCTTTAAAGATTATTTTTTTGATTCCGTAAGTAGTAAAAGCGATTTTGAAATCATATACTGAACTTAAAGGATAATATTAAAATTTTGGCTTTTCGAAGGTGAATATATATATATATATATATATATATATATATATATAATCTTGTCAGGCCTCTTACCAGCTTTGTTCAATTAAATGACAATTGTCAGGTCTGTTACGCATTAAAAGTAACAGACCTGACATTTTAAATTAAAAATAGTAATAAATATATTCTGTTGCAAAAGTGTATAATAATTTTCAATTTTCGAGTAATTAGCTGTGTGGTAGCACATTTAACCATTCAAATAATTGTGATTTCATGTTAAAATCCCGGGTTAAATACCTGACATTATTTTGCTTTATAATTATGTATAAGTGCTCTACAGGTAAAAATTTTAATAAAAATTTGAGGGTGACCATCGCCGAGCATCTACAAGACATATGCAAAAACTAATGTTAATCACAAACAATGGTTGATTTTTTTTCCAAACTCAAAAAGGCCTCAAATTGGAAATACACGTAATAACTATTACTCCACAGTACTGGAATAATGTTTGAAAGTTTCCTATGCAACCCCCATTTTAAATGAAGGCCTGGGATATTTTAAAAGAGCTCAAATCAAAAGTTTGACCACGACTACTTCCTTAGGGAAATTTTTGTTTTAGATTTATCTTGCAATTATCGAGTTAATCTACTTGAAAAACAATTTTAAAACGCTTGTGCTTCTCAAAAAAGAGACCGCCTTGTAGTTTGTTAGTAACATATAAGTTGTAAATAACTTAAATGATTTAAGAGGGGGCTTAGCCCCCTGTGAGCTAAGCCCGCAAACCCCCGTTTAGACTTTTCAGCCTCTGAAAATATGGTAATGTGCCCTGTTAAAAAATATTACCAGGTTACGGAAGATTGAATGATATTATCACCATAGCGGTGGCTGTCTTCTGTAATCGGGTAGCAATGCTTCTCCGTTTGAATGGGGAATTTTTCTATTACCATGCCCTTATACATCATTGTCGTAATAACTGATGACTTTGGGGTTGATAAGTAAGATCAATTGCACATTTGAAAATCAACTTGTCTAAAATGGTACATTAAAAATGTCGCTATCTTTCTGACTTTTATGAAGACGCTATGGACAATAATCTTCCATTAGGATCGAATTAAAAAAATTCCGTCTGCTTCGGAATAGCTTTCAAGAACAACGGCATTTAAAACTATTTTGTTTGCGCTTATAGTATATGTTTTGGTCGAGTTTTGAATATTTTCAGGAACAGGTATAGCTTATTTTTGAATTCTTCCCTGTTTTGATACACCATTAGAGATGGACGATATCAAAAATTTAATATCGCAATATATCAATGAGTTAATATCGATATTGGTGATATATTGCGATAACTACCTCAGTGTATAAGAACAGAAAAAATGCCCAATTTCGAAAGATAAAAGGTAGGTCGCAGTAATTTGTGTAAAAAAAGATTTAGAATGCAACGAATAAATGTTTTATACTTATCTGCTCACACAGTATCCTTTAAATACACATTTGTTTATACAAAATAGAAATATTTAAAAAAAGGAACCAATGTTCTATATCTATTTGCACTTATACCATTGATTTCATAGCGTTTTCTTTAAAAATAGTACATCCCCATCCTTCGTATTTTATACATTATTCGTTAATAATATTATAACTATTTAATTTCCTCATGAATGACCGAGTATATTAAGAAAAATAAATTAAAATTCTTAAGGACGTTGCGTATTTTAATATTATTAAAATAAGTGAAAAGCAAAGTCAAAAACTGAAATAGATTTAATGTCACGTCACAATTAGATGGCTCACGTTACATTAGATTACATTAATTGGATGGCAGATACAGCAGAAATCTTGTTTCTCAATTTTTTTTAAAGTTATCAATGCATTCTTAATATAATTGGATAAAGAAGAAAGAAGCAGGAATTCTGCTTTTTCAGAACTTAGTGTCGCCCCCCCCCCCCCCACACACACACCTGAGGGGATAAATATTATTATTATTATTACGAGGCGGAATCCGTCGAATTTCGACGAAAGAAAATTTTTAAGAAGGAACTGGTATATTAATTTATAGCAAACTGCAAAATTAGTTACAATAAAAGAGGCAACTCATATTGGTTAGTCTAACTCTCAACTAACAAATATTATTTTGATGCAAAGGTCCCTGCTGCTCTTTAAAGACATTCTAAGTTTTTGTAAAACTTTGCGTTTTATCAATGTTTGATTCCAATTGCGTTATTTTCAAAAGTGAAGCATTTCCACAAGTGAAGCATTTCCACAAGTGAAGAATTTCAAAGCCACTGGAGTGAAAATGATGCACTTCTACAATACTTATTTCGGTTTTAAGACGAAATGCACGCTTTTATTTTATATAAAATGATGCCATTTGCATCCGCTGAAGAATTCCACATTTACAATCCAGTCATAAACAACATCTATAGAAAAGTATGCACAGGACGTCATTATCGCGGAATATTACACAGATCCAGCAAAAAGCGATGCCGTTAAATCGGCAGAAAAAAATCGGCTATCTAATGATTCATATACTTTCATTTGTTTGTAACATTAATATGGCTACTCAAAATTAAACATAATTTATAACAGCTTAATGTTTTGTCAGAAATCATTTATTTTCATTCTTTAAATAGCACGTATTTTAATTATAATTTTTTTCAGTTGATTTCAGAAAATGGCAACAAAAAGATATAGTAATCTATTATTTTCCAACTATTTTCCCTTTACTTTCTACAGAAATGCAGTAGTTCAGTTGCCACCATTACCGAAATGGTATTAAAAATTACAAAAAATTAGTATCTCAAAGATAAATTGAGATGCAGTTTTCAAACAAATTGCAGTTAAAAGGACACCCTCCCCCCCTCCTATACGAAGGTGTAAAAATTGAAAATGTGCAATGCTTAGAATTAAAAAAATTGCAGTAAAGGTTATCAGTATTTAATGGGACAGTTTACCTCAAAATTGGTCAAAAAGTCTATTTTCTTTTTTAAACATTAAATGAAAGATTGTTTAATTCTGAATAGTTTGACACCCCATTTTCACCCATACGGCAATAATATCGCGATATATTGTAAATTTTGTGAATAGACCCAGTGCAATTACTCATTCAAATTAAAACTTTAAATGGCTTTTTCTCCATGTTCATATTTTTGTCACTTTCCAGTTTTAAAAATGCTAAGATATTTTTTGTATTTGAGTTAGAGATTTATTTTTTTTTTGTGTACATTCTTTGTTATATATGTGATAAAGCTACACAAGGAATTAGCCTTCAGTTTTTTTTTTTCAATTTTCTTTTAATAAAAGTATATGAATATGTTAGATTTCATCGCTTTTCACTATATACATATACACGTATATCAGTAAAAAAATATAGATTAAATGTAATATTAGATGTATCTGAAAATCCATGCACAGTCTTATGTAATACATATTTGAACATCTTAAAATAAAACATTGGGCAAAAATATCAATATTTAAATCAAAAGAGAAGGGCCCAGTTAAACTGATGGCATTGAGCTCACAGGCTATTCACACTAATTGTATATTATACTCTTATTTTAAAGAATAATGCCCCTCAAAAAATAGATGAAGGGGAATTAGCCCCCCTTCCTCCTCTTTATACTTAATCAAGGAACCTCCAAACTAATCAGGGAAGTTCCTTAACATAATAAACCGGTATACCAAATTTGAAGCAAATCAGATAATTCGGCATGAAAAACCATATCGCTAAATTAAGGAGGTGGTCCAACCCCTCTTTCCCCCCTTTATACTTAACTAATGAACCTCCAAATCTTATCAAGAAAGCTCTTTATCAATTTGAACATGACAAAAAAAAAAGGAAATTGGATAATTGTGCATGAAAATCCATTTATCTAAATTCAGGAGAGGGGACCTACTCCCCTTTCCCCCTTTTATACTTAATCAATGAACCGCCAAATCTAATGAAGGAAGCGCCATATCGGAATAAACCTGTATATCAAATTTGAAGCAAATCGAATAATTCTGCATAAAAAACCATTTATCTAAATTAAGGGGGGGGGGTATTAGCCCTCTCCCCCCTTTATACTTAACTAATGAACTTCCAAATTTAATCAGGGAAGCTCTTTAACATAATAAACCGGCATACCAAATTTGGAGCAAGTCGAATAATTCTGCATGAAAAACCCATTTATCTAAATTAAAACTGGGGAACTAGCCTCCCTTCCCTCCCCCTTTATACTTAACCAATGAAAACCCAAAACTAATCAGGGAAGTGCCTTATCAGAATGAACCTAGAAAGAAAAAATTGAAGCAAAAGACTGATGTTTCTATCAAGAGTTATCGAGTTACGTACATACATACAGAACCGGCGGGCACATTAACTCTCAGATTTTGATAGCCTGTGAATCTAAAAAGTAGTAGCGATTTAAAAAAATGCATTCTTTAACTTTTTTAAATTTTTAATTAAATATGCATTTAATTTTTTTTTTTCAAAATTCACTGTTATTTGAACATTGAAATGCAGTGAGTTAACCATTTGAACAATATTTAAAAATAAACAAAGTTGTTGAAAAGGTAAACTGTCACTATATGAATGGAACTTTGAAATCTTTTTTGAAATATCAGTCTTCAAATCACAATTGAAAATAGTTTTATACTAATTAAAATTGTTTTTATTAAATATAAATATTCATTTTAAACTAAAATTTCAAGACAGGATATAATAAATTCACCCTTGAAATCATCGTTATTTTACCGATAATACTACAGAAAATGAAAAGATGAAACGAATGATCATGGAGCGTAGCATAGACGTTTCTAGCTAGGAAGTTCAGCTTAAAAGTAACCAATGAACGAACAGAGAAGCTTCGCCAATGTAACGGGGGGGGGGGAAGCACAAGGAAAAACTTTATCATTAGCACACTCTGATTGGTTGATCTAAAGACGTACTTTTCAGCTGCTAAGGTATAATAAGTGATACTACACGAGTCCTGAATAGTGGTTGGTTGGTTGTGTTTATGACGGCCAATTATCAACACGAGGGATATAGGGCCTAAGTGGGGAAGAGTGCCCTTCGTGGGGGTCTTTCTAAGGGAACCTAACCCGTATTAACGCTTGGAAATCCAAGGTTCGAAGAAAACCACGAAAACTCCGAACGATTAGGACGACGGGCGCGATTGGGATCGAACCCAGCACTTCCCGTCTACCAGCTTCGAGAGCAGAACCTCTCGGCAACTGGTGGGGCCGAGTCCTGAATAATCAGTACGTATTTTATTTGTTCTAGTTTGTTATTGAAACATATCAATGCCATATTCGATGCCATATCTAGATATGCCTTGATATGTCTAGACCAATAATAGCAGCAGAATTAAAACGTAGGTGATATCAACATTCATTATTCACTAACGAACGAAGAATGATATTTGCGGTTGAAACAGAAGAACGTAGAGATTGTATTGGGATAGATTGGAATAGTTAGTATTAACCCCTTAATCGTCGCGCCCGTGACTATCACGGGCAGTGTAGGCTTCTTTTTTTTTTTTTATAAGATAGTTTTATTCCCACCAGTTTTTTTTTAAATAATGCAATTAGCTTTATTCTCTCGACATTTTCTCTGCCATTAAATGAAGAGATATTTCAACTTCAAAAAAGTGGTGGCAATCAAACAATCTGAATTAAAAAAAGTATTTGACTCTTATATGGCGCGACGATTAAGGGGTTAAGGAAAGACAGATAATCATTGTAGGGGGATATTGTGCTTTGAAAGGAGAGGGGAATGGCTTGCGCTAAAGAAACGATTGAAAGTAGGGGATATTGCTTTAATGGTTCTGACTATTCAGCCTTTTTTTTCGGTGTTTGAAGTCGCGGTCGGTAAAAAAAAAAAAATGTTCTTGTGACGTATGGGTTACAGTAAAAGTCTAGGTATCGGTATTGTGATATATTCTTAGGGTCAGAACTCGGATATTGTTATTGCGATAATTAAAAAATATCAATATTTGATGATATATTGATAAATAATCCAGCCCTGTACACCATCATGCAGATTTTTATGTTATTTTTTTTTTTTTTTTTTTTTTACATTGCACATTGTTTATATTAATTAATGAGAGTATCCGAATTTTCTAATATGCATTTATCGAATATTAATTTAAAGTATTTTGCGAATACATTTACCTGTATTTATGCTGCATCAAATGATGTAATATACAAATACATTTGCTAGCCGCATTTCTTTTATTTCATGCGACGTCACATTAAAATTATCGGAAATGAAAATCATTTTAAATGTATTATGTTAAAATATGGCGTAATTTCCACTATTAACTGCATTTGTCATGCAATAATTTATTTATTTTTAAGTTTTATTTTCTCTTTTAAGTTTCACGGGTGCACACATTATTTAATTTAAAAGTGTGTACCCTCCATGAACTTGTAAAAACTTGTTATTATTTTTATTGAAATTTTATTCATCTTGTTGTTATGGGAACACACGCACAAAAAAAAAAACCCCAACATCTTTGGAATTGGAGTCTTAAATAGATATATTTGCAATTTTTAACTGTTCGTCAATATTGTCATTTGTCCATTATAAACACGACGTAATTTCTCTTTTAACGAATAATAATGAATTCATCCTGTTCACCGTTTCATAAATTCGTTCCATTAGGATTTATATGTATTTAGGGTAAATTTATTCTGTCCTGCTTTTTGAAAATTCTCAATTTCAAATTTTTATTCCAAGTAGTTTCCGAATTATGATTAAAAAACGTCAAAATGATGGTTTAACCCCTTAATTCTCGCTCCCGCCATACTCACGGGCTGTGACTTTTATTCCGATTTGTTTTATTCCCACCAGTTTTTTAGAATAGTGTCATTGGCTATATTATGGTATCAGTTTACCTGTCATTAAAGAGGGTTAACATTTCTTTTTTAAAAAAAGTGGTGCCAATAAGCAATTTGAATTTTTTAAACCGTAATTTAATGCGGCCGTTAAGAGGCCGTCTGTAACGTGTAGAAAAGAATAATTTGAAAAAATATATATTTTACTCATTTTATTGAAACATTTGGGTTAACAATAGTCGAAACATAATAACACTAGAACCGCCATATCGGTCATTTGGACAGGTAAAAAATGAAAATATTTCGATTCGCGCCAGAAATTATTTTTTCTAAAATAATTTTAAAATGTACCATGGAGAAATAAGTTAAATAAATAAGTTAAACAGTTTTAAATAAAAATTCTGGTGTAAAATAATTTTATAACACTTGAGTAAAGTTTCCGGCGGTTCTAGTGTTAAGGGAGTAAAATGGTAGTATTGGCAAGAAATTACTTATACATTAATAATACATGAATTAATAATACATTAATTGAAGTTACATAGTCATTCTGTCGCATTTTAACAATGGACTACGAAACTTCGATTTGGATACATACCCTAAAATAGGCTCACCTTAAAATAATTAATTTCTCGGAAACTAATTGTACGAATTTCATGAGAATTTCGAGTTAGGCTAATTGAAGGGTGTATAATTTATTTATCGCGTCAAACTTGAGTATTGCTATTGAAAAAAATAAAGTTTGGGTTCGTTTTGATAAGTAGATGGCGCCCTAAGCCAATTTTACATACATCATTTAAAAGTAGGCTTTATTTCCATTCGTTTGGTACCAGTAACTTTCTTCTACAAAGTTTGTTGCAGAGTTAGTTGGGGGAGTTTACTTTCTTTTCCACGACTGTACATTTATACTATAAACATTAAAATAGAAAAAAAGGTTTGGATATCATAACGCATAAAAGTATTATTTGTGGGTTATTCATTGTAAAAGTTTGTTAAATTATATCTGCAAATTTATCTTTTTTTATTATTTTATCCCCTAATTATCATTAAGACGCTTCTTGACAAGTTTTAAAAATTAAAACAAAAATACATAGAATTGCGGTCAAATATGCTTCATCAAAAAGAAAAAATACAAAATATTAAGGTGGATTTAAAAATGTATCATACAAATCCTTTTATAATGTTTGTTAACTAACTACATATTTTAATACATAAAATTCCTATTTTCATGTATGCGTTTCAAAAACAATATTAGAATATATTTTTCTAATGTATAATGTGTATATACATATATTTATATACATATAATTTAAATAAGATAATTTGTTAATTCTTTTTAACAGCTTTAAAAGTTTTTGAATTTAGATACAGCCTATCATTATTTAAAAATATACAATATTTACCTTGAAATTAATGTAATTCGCCTTAATCTATTGTCTTCATAAATGGCTTTTCTCGATATTCAGACTACTTAATTAAATTTACAGAGGATTTGTCTTTCAAAGAAATGCACTTTATCATTCTTATAAATTTAAATTAATGATGCATGTCTGAAAAGATAAACTGAATTCAAAATTCCTCATGAGCATTATTCCGCTTTCACTTTTTGTAAAGATATGCATTGTTCTCGGATTATCCTAAAAGACCAGTCTCAATGTTCTTTAATTAAATTCATATATAATTTCTTGCCTCTCAAAAACACTCTTTTTATTACGCTATTTCAATTAATTGACTATTTTGTTTACATCTTTATTTATTATGACTTGGTAAAGAATTATCTGCATGAATACAACTGAGTTAATGGTGTTTCAATAGTTTCGATAAATAAATATATATATCCATTTTTCATTTGGTGCTACGTAAGGAGTATAAAATTAATTCATTAATGACATGTTAATTAAAATCTACGACACCCTATTACGAATAAACTTAAATTTTTTTTGTGCTAAAATTAATTTTGTAAATCATTGCCGTGTGCAGTTATCTGCTACGTAAGAATTTTTTTCGTATCAGGCTAATACAGGGTTACTACAAATGAATGATCGGGTTTTGATACGTTACTACGTGCAAACTAGGAAACATATATATTTCCATGAGAACTCAAACGACAGGGCTTTAACTACAGTTTCGCGCTGCGTATGTGTCATTCGCATGTGGTTGTCATGGTTGCTGCGTGAACGTCATATTCAGAATGGAGACAATGGACAGCAGAAAGCGTTTTGTGTACTAGAATTTTCAAAGTGTGAATCGCTTATAACCATTAAGAAAGCATTCCGGAAGGCACACAAATGCAAACCGCCAACCCAACAAAGCATTCTGCGCTGGTTTCGAGAGAAACCGGTTGTTGATGTAAAGGCTGGCGATTAACGTTTTATAAAAGAATAAATATGTGCGTTTCGTAATTCACCCATCGAATAAATTTAGTATTCCACATCGCTTAACACTACAACTACCGGGAAGAGTCAAGTTTTATAAAAATATTTCACACCAGAATTTTGACTTAAAACAATTTAACTTTATTATTTAACGTTTTTCTTTTACACTTATTTCATAATCAAATTGAGCCGAAAGATATTCATATGGTAGCCGTCAAAATGACGGCTCACGGTAGTTCTAGTGTTAAAATACCTCATACATACAGAGGCCTTCTTTATGTACAGCACTTTATAAACATGCCAGCGTCATGAATTTTAATGCCATATTTACGTCCCTGTTTATCGCATTTCGGGCACTAAAACTCTTCCAATATCTTACTCAATTCACCCTATAATGTGTTTATATTCATAAAATGATGATTTCGTTTATTAATTACATATATGTACAGTCGTGGAAACAAAAAGTAACCCCCCCCCCCCACTAACTCTCCAACAAATTTTCGTAGAAGAAAGTTACTGGTATCGAACGATTGGAAATAAAGTCTACTTTTAAATGATGTATATAAAATTTGCTTAGGGGGCCATCTATATATTAAAACGAACCTAAACTTCTTTTTTTTTCAGTGGCAATATCCAATTTTAAGAAGATATTTCAAATCGTCGGCTCAAACTTTCCCAGACACTAAATTTCAAGTCATTTGAATGATAAGTTTTTGAATTACAAACATTCAAAATTTTGTGCTTCTAATGTTAAATTGCATTTTCATATTTTTATTAATATATCCTGAAATTATACTCCTAATGTGCCAATTTTCTTGTAGCAACAATACTAAAATACCCAAACATAAATTCGTTGAATTTGCAATTTTATATAATTTTATGATATGAATTATGAATTAAGAATTATGAAATTAATATTTGAAAAAAGTATGAATTACAACCTACAATTTTTTGATGGATTTAGATTTATTAAGTCCTGCTTTATGGAAACCCAAAATTTAACATTTTTCTTCCCAGTAGGTTTCAAATTATGCTTAACCTTCAGACTACCAAAAAAAAGTACATGCAAGAACTACCATTCGGGTCCATTGGACCCATATGTAAAATATATAGGATTTCAAAATATACAAAACACCCATTTATCTACAATGAATATATTTGTTATTAATGCACCTTATACAATATATAAAAGTGATATATATAGTAATAGAGTAAGAAAGTAACACATACAGTAAGAAAGTAATATATATAGTATATTATAATGACTACAAAACGTTTTTCATCATAATAAAATTATTCTGTACATGAAGTACAAATAACGACGGAATGTTCTCCGCAAACATTTTTCGTACACTTCTTGCATAATGTTCGTGTTTTTCGATCTTTTTTAGAGGGACAAATATGACATCTTGATTTTTTTCGTGGCGGTTCAAAACTATTTGCGTAAAGTTGTTCTGAAGTAGATGTTGAGACGGCGATACCTCCTTCACCTACTAATTCTTCTGCAAGTTGAATAATGAAATTCCGCCTTTTTTTCATTTTCGGATCACATTCAGCATTCAGTGACAACCATATTATGTATGCATTCATCGCACTTATATCGATCATATTATAAAATACAATCAAAGGCCACCGACGTGTCATGCGTTTCACACTATATGCTCTTACCATTTTGTCCATCGTATCTACTCCGCCTTTGGTTTTATTATAATCTAGGATTATTTGTGGCTTTTTTTCTAAGCTGTTGTTAATATCATAAGTGTTATGCATTGTGCTTAGCAAAGTAACAATTCTACCTTTTCTGGGACAGTAAGAGATGATGGTCGCCTTCTCTTGAAACCCAAATAAAGTAGAATATACAGAACGATGTTTTGGATTTGTGAACACAGCGGGTAATTCAGGTTTATTTTTTCGAATTGTTCCAATAAGAGATAATTTTTTTGAAGTAAGATGTGTTGCTAATGCATATGACGTAAAAAAGTTATCACATGTAATATTACGACCAGAATTTTCAATTTCCTTCGTCAATCTTTTAACTACATTTTCTCCCTGATGAGATTCTCTTACTTCATTTTTGCCTGTATATAGTTCCAGTTTCCAAGCATACGATGTTACGCTGTCACAAATAACCCAGAACTTCAATCCATACTTTCCAGGTTTAGATGGCATATACTGACGGAAAGGACATTTTCCACGAAAAGAAACTAATTGCTCATCGACAGTCATAGACCAATTAGGAATATAAGGGTCTTGTAAATAGCTATTCCACAATTCAAAGCATTCTCTTATTGGCTCTAATTTATCAGTTGATCTTCTTTTACGCCTCTCAGCAGCATCATCAAATCTTATGACACGTAATATACTTGTGAATCTATTGCGACTCATAATGTCCCGAAATATTTGTCTTCCATTTTTTATGCTCCAAAGTTCGCTTACTGTTTCATTTTTCGATTTATATACTCCAATAAGTAATAAAAGTCCGATGATTTTTTTCAGTTCTATAATATCTATAGGTTTCCACTCTTTATCGAATACTCTATTGCCTTCCGCGTTTGTCCATTTTACTATAATTTCCAAAAGTCTTTTTCGGAAATAGATAAGAAATGAGGATGATATGGAATCCACTTCACGATTTGCAAATCTTGAAGGTCCAGATTTTTCACGTAAAATATTGATTTCAGTACGTCTTCCTTGTGGTCTGGCAACTTCATTCTTATACCAGATCTGTGAATTATTTTTGGAAACAAAAGTAGAATTTGAAGTACTTGTGGTTGCTACATTTACTTCATTGGAATCATTATCAGATTCTGAGTAGGAATCAGAAATTTCATTATGTATTTCAACATAATCTACTTCACCTTCATCAGACGACAGATTTTCATCATCGGTGTCGAATTCTATATCGTCCGGATTTTTCATAATTTTTTGAATTTCCTCTTGAGTCAATACTTTTTTTCTGTTCATCTTCAATTCAGTTTTTAACAAAAAATAAGTTAGGAAATAAGAAAATGATGAATATTTGTAAAATAACAAAGCACGCAAAAACTACACTTATTACTTGTCTTCAAATATCAAGTCCTATTTTCAATGAAAAGACTCAAAAACATCAATAGACACCATTCGCTCACTAACTGTGTCTGTTGATAAATGACTCTCTGAACCAGAAGTAACCTTTTATATATAGAGCACGAAGTTTACTAGATCAGTCTAGAATGTTCTCAAAACTTCATTATAAAGTCGCCAAATTTGGCGAGATTGGCGCTAAAAATCCATCGCCAAATGGGCGATAAACAGCCAATTATGGTAACCCTGTTCCTCCTCATGATTTATGGCAACCCTAGAAAAAGAAAGCAACAGTATATTACGTTTGTTTTAATGTTGGGTCCAATGGACCCGCGTGGTAAACAATGAAACAAATTAAAAATAGGTAAAAAATTTCGAACAAAATTTTAATCGCAATTGCATATACATAGAGGAGACAATTGCAGGAAAAGTCATGTAATCGCGAAACTTTGAATGCTATTTTTCATGAGAAAAATTTACATTAAATATTGCTGTCGGGTCCAATGGACCCGTCTGGTAGACGGAAGGTTAAAAAACGGTAAAATGATGGTGTCTATGATAGAAGTGATTAGATATTTTGAAATTTCTTATTCTACCCTGTAATCTTTCAGTCTTCAATGACTGCTTGAGTGGCGTTTAAGATGCCTTGATCAAGAAGGGTCTCTGTTGGTCAACAATCGAGTACCGAACTTCAATTTGGATACAAGGCCTAAAATACACTCGCTCTAAAATAAATAATTTCTCGGAAATTTATCGTACTAATTGCATAAAAATTTGTTTTCAGGCTAATGGAAGGGTGTAGAGTTCATTTATGCTGTCAGAATTGTGTATTGCTATTAAATAAAACAAAGTTATGGTTTCTTTTAATATGTAGATGGCCTCTTAAGCAAATTTTACATACATCATATAAAAGTAGAGTTTATTATCAATCGTGTGGCAGCAGTCACTTTCTTCTACGATAAGGTTTTGCAGAGTTAGTAAGGGGTGTTTAATTTTTTTCCACGACTGTGCCAGGAATTTTAAACATAATAGTATTTATGTTATTTTTTAGGTGTAATATGCCTCTTAAGTCAAAGGGGCAAAAAAAAGGTAATAACTACAACCTATGTACTCGTATATTGAAAAAACAAGTGAAATATTACGCAAGATAACTGTGTTTATAAGTTTATGTATAATATTTTATCCTGTGTGAAAGGTCACATCGTAATTACAATGTTTAGAAACTTTGCGTATTACGTTTTGAATCGTTTTTATTATATTTCATAAGCAAACATATAAAATTTGCTTTAAAAAATACGAAAATTGATTCTAATACAAAATCTTTATTCTTATTGTACCCGTGTAATGCATCTCAATTTATTCAAGCATATTTTCGGGACAAATATGGAACTAATTTTGTATTTATTGAAATTAAAACCACAATCCAATGAAATACAGGTCAACTCTCGTTAAAACTTCAGCCTTCGGAACCTTCAGACTCCTGCGTATGTTACACAAATTTTATTCGGTCGGCACCACTTTTTAAAAAGAAGTTTACTTCAAGTACACAATTCCAAAAATGATCTTATTAAGTAAGGAAAATCTTATTTTCTTTATTACTGGTGACAAAAACAAATTTTGCAAAGAAGAGTGATATCGCCGCAGCGGCGTTAATGTAGCGTATTTTTTTTTTTCAAAGTTTGTACGGTCCCAAAAATTTTAATATAAAAAAAATCTTATTTATTTTTCTGAGATTATATAAATCAGGGAAAATTTGTGGAAAATATTAGTATCTAAAATCAGTGGAACGTAAAAATTCTTTAAAAAATCAGCCTACGACAGTCGCCATTTTTGTGTCACATTCTGGCCTAGTATTCAGGGAGCGGAGATATTCCCACCAGCCCCTGAATACTAAGTCTGAAAGTGACACAAATATGGTGACTGTGGCCGGCGGATATTTTTTTTTGTGTCTGTGTGTGTGTGTGTCGGTGAGTGTGTTGTTGTTATTGGCTTGGGAGGCAAATGATTTTAAATAGATTTGATAGTAGTGAGATTAATTTTTTATTTATTGATTCTGAATAAAATAAATAGATGAATATAAAGGAATATTCCTGGATAAAAATGTTGTCCTTTACATGTTATGAATACGATTTTTGTTAATATTGTTATTTTTGAACTTATCAAATCTTTGGTTGTTTCAGTATTTAAAGGAAAGAATAAATAGTATATGAATATTAGTTTTTAAAATGGCTTTCTTAGGTAAAGGTAAGAAGTCAGACTTAAATATTTGGAATTAGAGATCAGAGAACAAGCGACTAACGAGTTGAGTATAATAGATTTATAAGTTTTAGTAACTTTAAGTGCAGATCGACCGAAATATTCGTTACGTTTTCGCCCCAAAATCTGAGTTTCGCCAAACATTCGTTTTCGTGGAAAATGCTGCTGAAAATTCGGCCGAAACTATCTGTATTTCAAAAATTCCGTTTGTTTCTTCGGAAATTTTCTACATTACTCATTGATTTGAGCTGTATCGGCTTAAATGAGACTCTCTTCATTTATTGCTAAGAACTTCACTGTTTATAATTATCAGTCATCAGGGACTCCAGATGTGAGTGCAAAGGATAACGCAAGAAATGAATATATGACTAAACTTTGAACATGCTTTCCACGTGCTCATTAAAAGCTACAAACTTAACAGCAATTATTTATTTATTCTTTTTATTGAACAGCAAATGTTACAGATTATTTTCTTTAAATAAAGAATAAAAAAAAAAACTATCGGGTTTTCTCTCTGTCATGTTATCGATTTGCAAATATTTCATTAAATTTGGTTACTATGAGGCAAACAAAACATTTACATAAATTTTACTTATGATTTTTGGATAGCTTGACACAAAATATAACTCAATTGATTGGAATAAAACATTTAAATGTATGATACGGTCTCAGTGAAAATTTGATACATTTAATAGTGTACTGGAAAATTTAAATATATCATTTGGATGTGAAACTATATTTAAAAAGACAAACCAAAAATAATTTTTATCGAATTTTAAAACAAACCTTTTAAAGTCCTATAAATTCGCCACTCAAATTTTCATATCATCTTACTTAAAACCCATATTTTGAATTTATCAGAGACCTGAATGAACAAGCTTAGTGAATAAATTGTATATATATCAATTGATGTGGGAAATACTGTTTGTAATAGAAAAAAGAAAACGATGATATATCTTTCTATTAATTAATAGCATAGCGTTACCCAAATTTTTATATCATTATTTTTAATACCTACATTTAAATTTTTTAGAGCCATTAGGTAAAGTGCTTTGTCACAAACGTTTAACCCGTTGAGGGTTTTTGTACTGATTTTAATTACTAATAAAAATTCTAAATGAAAAATCCATGTTTCCCATTTTTGGCTTCTTCTATCTTTACCAGAGGAAATTAGTTGGATTCGGGAAAATTTTCGACTTCCGTTTTCCAATGGATTTATACGTTATAGAAAATCCTGAACACGATTTAATGTTTTTTAGAAAATGTCTGTCTGTCACTCTGTCTGTTAGTCTGTCTGTATGTGGCAAAAATTTTGTGGGCGCTCTATCTCAATAACTAATACACGAAATTTCACAAACCTCTAGATTCAGCTAGACCTTGATATAAACTGGTGTTAATTAGTGTTTGGTGTATATCGTCCAACAGGTGGCGTTGCTAATTTTTTCACAATTCCAGCAATAACTCTGTGAAGAATTGATGTACGGAATTTAATAAAACTTTAGATTCAGTTAGAGCTTGATATAAACTAGCTTGATTAGTTTTTGGTGTATATTAGGATGGAGTGAAAAAAACGAAAGTTGGAATTTTGATTTCGGATAGCAGCCAAAAGTTGCCTTTTAGTACCTCTAATAAACGTCCAAAATTTCAGGAATTTTGAAAAACTCCTTCAGGGCTCTACCAGGACCTTTATATTTTCATTGTTTCATACAATAGGTTCTTACCATAAATTGTACATTTCCAGTGTTGTTTGGTAATCTCGTTTAACATTTCAAAATTTAAAATGTTTAGTGTAAATTCCTTTATAATTAATATTTTTAAGTCTTTATTTTAAAATATTTTAAACGTTTTATTGAGTTTTACAAATTGTTTGTTCTCATTTTTAGAGTAAAAATGGGTGCGAGTGGAGGCAAATCGAAGTTTACCATTACAGTGGAATGTCCTCCATTTGGTGCTCTTTCAAAACTAAATGAAGTTGTTTCGAAAACAATATCAGACGTTATAAAATATTACTTACATACAAGACAATAATTAAAGCACAGCAGGAGTGGTGATTATCCACCAAAATAAGAGGTAATTAAAATTCTCAGAGAAAAGATCGGATAAATTTGGGAAAAAGCATCAACTATTGCAATTTCCCACAGGTGTATTGATCAAATACTAGACAACAATTTTTCTGAATACCAGAAACTTATTCAATTCCCTTAATCCAAAAGAAATCATAATTACATGAAGAAGGTTCAGTTTTACAACTGTAAGTAAACTTCTAGACTTTTCGGCGTGCTAATTCCTAAATTGCAAACCAATTCCCAAGTCTACCTGCGAAAAATCAAAGAAGGTGCCTCTAAAAGAACAAGAATATCTTCTTGACAAAAGGGCGACAAGAAAAATGGTTATTGGCACTCCTGATAAAGCCAGGACAAGTAAATTGAAAAAAAGAGACGACATAAAAACAACGGAAACAATGAGTGCTAGAAAGGAAAGATTAAAGTCTGCAGCTAATCAGGACAGCGCAGTTGCAATGTATTGTGAGAGTGATGATGAAGAAAGAAGTAGTAGCACTTCATCAGAGTGTGAAGAATTAATATCCATATCACAAGCACCTTCTTCTAATGAAGAGTCACAAAGACAAATGAGAACACATCTACCTACGGTTTCAAGGGTCTCAGATCAATATGGGGTTTCTGATAGATGCGTGGCAGCAATAACTTCTGCAATTCTGCATGATATTGGCATTGTAACAGACAACGATTCATGTCAACATAACTGACAGACGCAAAGTACGCAGAAAACGAAAGAAAACTGGAAAAATTGCTAAAAAAGGTGATCTGAAACCTTTAGAAGCAGAAATCGAAAATAAATATTTTGATGAAAGAAAAGATAAAACACTAAATCAAGAGAATTGGAGATAGATTACATCCAATAACTATAAGTGAAGAACACGTATCTCTGATTGAAGAGCCAAATTAACCGTATATGGGATACATTAGACCATCTTCTGGATCAGAAAAGCATACTGCAGAAAGCACTTTAAAATACTGCACTTAAAACAACTTAAACCTTGATAAACTTATAGCCATATGTTGTGACGGAACAACTGTAAACACTGGGAGAAAGAATGGTGCTATTAGATTTTTTGAAACAAAGATTAGTCTCCCTTGTAGTGGCTAATAAGCCAGCTTCGATGTAATCTATCACGAATTCTCTTGATGTAGTGTTTTATTTTTTCTTTCATCAAAATATATACTTTCGATTCCTGCTTCTAAAGCTTTCAGATCACCTTAGATAAAGCTTTCATTTTAGAACATTCTCTAGTTTTCTTTCGTTCCCAGCGTACTTTGCGTCTGTCAATTATATGTGATGAATCGTTTTCTGTTACAATGCCAATATCTTGCAGAATTGCAGAAGTTATTTCTGCCACGCATCTATCAGAAACCCCATACTGATATGAGACCCTTAAAACCGTAGGTAGATGTGTTCTCACTTGTCTTTGTGACTCTTTCTTAGAAGTAGATGCTTGTGATACTGATATTAATTATTCACATCCTAAAGAAGTGCTACTACTTCTTTCTTTATCACCACTGTCACGATACATAACAACTGTACTGTCCTGATTAGTTGTAGACTTTAAACTTTCCTTTCTAGCCCCCATCGAGTACTTTGTTTTTATGTCGTCTCTTTGTTTCAATTTACTTGACTTTATCGAGCGTGCCAATAACCATCTTTCTTATTGACTTTTGGTAAAGAAGAAATTTTTGTTCTTTTAGAGGCACCTTCTTTGATTTTTAGCAGGTACACTTAGGAATTGGTTTGCAATTTACGAATTGGCGCGCCGAAAAGTCGAGAAGTTTACTTACAGTTCAGCTTTTTAAAACTGAACCTTCTTCATGTAATTATCATTTCTTTTGGATTAAGGGAATCTAATAATTTTCTTGTCTTCAGAAAAATTGTTGTCTAGTATTTGATCAATATGCCTTTGAGAAACTACAGTAGTTGATGCTTTTTCCCAAATTTCTTCGATATTTTCTCTGGGGATTTTAATTACCTCTGACTCTAATGGATCATCACCATTCCTGGTGTGCTTTAATTATTGTCTTGTATGTAAGTAATATTTTATAACGTCTAATATTGTTTTCAAAACAACTTCATTTAGTTTTGAAAGAGCACCAAATGTGGGACATTCCACTGGAATGTTAAACTCCGATTTGCCTCCACTCGCACCCATTTTTACTCTAAAAATGAGAACAAACAATTTGTAAAACTCAATAAAACGTTTAAAATATTTTAAAATAAAGACTTAAAATAAAAAAATTATAAAGGAAGTTACACTAAACATTTTAAATTTTAAAATGTTAAACGTGATTACCAAACAACACTGGAAATGTACAATTTATGGTAAAAGCGTATTGTATGAAACAATGAAAATATAAAGGTCCTGGTAGAGCCCTGAAGGAGTTTTTCAAAATTCCTGAAATTCTGCACGCTTATTAGAGGTCTAAAAGACAACTTTTGGCTGCTATCCGAAATCATAATTCCAACTTTCGGTTTTTTAACTCCACCCTAGTGTATATCGCCCAACCGGCCGATCTTCTATGCTGCTTTCTGTATGATTTCTGAGTAATTAATAGCTATATCTCAAGAACTAATGCACTGATTTTCATCAAATTTCATAATGAGTTGATGTAAGCAGTTACTGATTAGCTTTTGGTGTAAATCTCACATCAGGTGGCGATGCAATCCTGAATTTTTCGCAATTTTCGCAAAAGCTATATCTCAAAAACTAATGCACAGGATTTTATCAAACTTAGTATTCTGCTACATTTTCACGTAAATAGATCTTTATAGACGTGTGTATATTAAACAACAGGTGTTGATTTTGATACTTTGGGTTAGAATTTTGGTTGCGGACATCTAAGAGGTCGGCTTCCGAAATTCAATATTTGTTTAAAACAATGCGATACTTATATCTTCTTATTAAATACATCTAATACAAAGAACCTATATACCTTTACATTCCTCATGATGGACATAGATTGTTATTTAATTTTAGCACTATGATAGCGAATTTCGAATTATTAACATGTATAAGATAGAATAAAGTTTTGGAATTGGCACATCAGTCTTGTTATATTATAACAAAAATAAAGTGATCATCTAACTAGAATATGAAGTAGTTTTTAAAAAAGCATATTTATCCATGCTTTTTATTTTTAGGATATTGTATCTCGCATCAATATTTAAAAGACAGATTTATTTTTAAATGTATTCTAGTATTTACTTACATAAAATAATAGCGATTTTTTTTTCTTTTCTAGACAGAATTTTTATAAAGTGTTACCTCTTTCATTATGTTTAAGTTGTCTGTAATATTGTTTTAATTTCTCTTTATTGAACAGTAATAAATAAAAAATCCCATCTCCAGTAAAAATCAATCCAAAAGAAAAAATAAAATGATTTTATTCAGATTGATTCAGAAAAAAAAAAAAACGATAATATCAAGCAATTTAAATCCGGTTTTAAATAAAGCTCATTTAACTTATACAGGAATGATATTTGTTAGCTGTTTTTTTATTTTTTTTTCTTTAACTATGGAGACGATATGCAACGTTCCGCCTTTAAGCTGAAAGTAAACAAAGCATCGTATGAGCCAGCGCGCCGTGATAGGGAACTTCTCGGGCGCATTTGTGATATGAGCCGTTGTGAGGGGCGCGATCAAAGCGTTATAAGTAAGCGAACAAATTTAATGCTGGAGTCAGGAGTAAATTAACAGAGTTGCGCCACCTTGTGGACGGAGTGTTAATTCACATACGCGGGCTTTTAGTGTGGCGCGTATTTTCTAAACCTTTAGTCACTCATGGAAATGAATTTTCTTTGCCGCATTTATTGCAAAATAATGGCGTAGCGAGAGTGGCGTCCACCATTAAATTCGAGTCTGGATGTGGTTTCTATTATTAAGATACGACTTCGCAGGCTAGTTGTATTTTAATATGCTAATCAAGTTCTGACTGATCCTGGAATTTCAGCCTTCAACTCGATGGTCCGTGTATCCGCCTCCCAGTCTATTAAATATTTACATGGTTATAACCAGAAATTTGGTTGATAAAATTAAATGTATATTATTTCAAATATTTCAAAACGAAAAATATTTCTGGAAGGGAAAAACATTTCTCCGCATAAAAGTTTTAAGCAAAGCGATATAATTAAGCGTGCAAACTTAATGCTGGAATCAGGCGTAAATTAACACAGTTGCGCCATCTTGTGGACGGAGTGATAATCCACATAAGGGGGCTTTCAGTGTGGCGCATATTTTCTATCTCTGTACTCACTCACGGAAATGAACTTTGTTTACCACATATTTTGCAAAAAAATGGCGTACCGAGACGGGCATCCAGGTGGATTTGACACCACGAAGTGTTCTTCGCCTTGTCAGATGTATTTCAGTTATTAACCCTTTGATGGTCACGACCGCATATCCGCGGTCAAAATAAAGTCCTTCTAAAGGGTTATGGCCGCGAATAGGCGCCCAGAAATTTCTACTTTAAAAGCGTTATGAACGCGTATAGACGGTTGGCATCTGTTATCTCTAAATGGTCAACGTCGCGCATACGCGTTTGTGCTTCCCCCCATTTTTGGAGACTGGGAGTTAAAGAAGGCGTTTTTCAACCACACCTTCTTTCCACTACATAATAGGCGTAGACTATTTGTCAAGTAGTTTATTGTAGTCGAATGCTTTAGAGATTTGGTTGAAAAATGCCTTAGAGAATTAAGTTTTTTGTAAATGATTAAGAATGGCATTGCATTTCAAAACATATACTAAGGTGAATTCAAAGAATATATACAGTAAATGAGCTATAGTTTCTTTGTGTGGAACTAGACAAATTCGCAGAATATTAGTGTTTACTTGTTTTATTTTATTATATTTTCCATAAAATTATATTTCACTATAATTATTATTATTATTTTAAAACATTTACCATGTTGCATTTATTATTTGAATGAATACATGCGTTCTTTTCTTTTTATTTTCTTTTTTAAAAGTATTTCAATGTTTTTCCTTTACTAAATACTTAAAAGTGTTTTTTTAATTTCTTATTTTTTATTTGCATCACTTGTGCAGTCTGATAATAATTAAAATATCAAAAACCCAAATTCATATTACACTTAAAAAAATATTTTCTAATTTATAATTGCTGCTCAAATTTCATTCAAATTCAAGTGTAACTTTAAAACTATACCTTGAAACCTGTCTATAACGATTCTGAAGGGATCAGAAAAGGCAAGTTATCATTATACACTGCTTCAAGACTGTTAATTGATTTAAAGTACGTAATAGAATGATTATTATATATAGAGGGATTTTTAGTTTTACTTTTTAAAGTTATCTAATTAAATAATGAAATTTTATTATTTTATTATCCATAATAGAAATTATAAACCCATAATAGGATTTTTTAATTAATGTGTAAAGAATGTACAATATAAATAAATCTAATAGAAACATGTTTTTTTTTTTTTTTTTTTTTTTACTTTTACCAGATTTGTAAAAATACATGAACTCGCAATTAAAAAAAAAGAATGGGATTTACAATTTTCACTATTAAAAAGGAAAAATAAATTGTAGATACCCAACAAACACTCAACTTACGGCCGAAGGGCGTATATGTCGCGGCCAAAAGGAGTTAAGGCCATTTGTAACCAAACAATGTTGCGCCGTAAATGACCCGCCGCTAGTTCCGGCAGCTACTGCCGGAACGGTAATGTTTCGGCGGTGAGAGAACTGTTGCATTTACTTTGCCCGGCAACTCTTAAGGGGCGGTTTCTGGCAAAAATGTAATGGATCGTCATCGTTTAGAAAGTAGAGGGCTAATATCACCTAACCCGAATATTTAATTAAAGAGAGGAAATATATTTTTCTCTTCATTTCTTTCTAAGTAAGTTTAATTATTTTAAATCTGGGTTTTAGTAAAAATATAAATATATCGTGAGATTTATATTTAAAGCAGTAAAATAGATTACATATTTTTATTTAGTTTGAAAATATTTTACAAAAATCAAAAATTGTCCCCAAAATGTACATAAATTCCCTGTTTATATGTTTTTAAAAAATATGGAAAAAAAAACAACAACATAAAAGCGTTTAACGTTCTTGCCTTTAAAATATCTTTAAATAAATATATTTTGAACACACTGGAATAAAAAAGATTATATTTAATGGTTATTTTATATTGTTTTTGATTGCAAAGATAATCAGATAGTATAATATACAATATACGCTGATTTGAATAATATATTAATAGCAAAATACTGCAATCTTCGGACATATATACTACTTAAACATGTTTAAAAATTTATTGATAAATGTCAATTTATTTATGCTCTTTTTTTTCAGCATTCATGAAAAAATATTTGTTATAATGAAAAGGAGAAAATGTTTCAATAAGCAGTTATTCTTGAGCGAGGAGAGGGGGAGGGGGGAGAGAAAAGGTAACTTAAAAGCTGTTACTAAAACATGAATTTTTAATATCATTTGAAACATATTTCCATGTAAAAGAAAATACTGGAAAAGAAATTTTTGTTTCTGAATCCACTGTAACGGAAAATATAAATAAAATTTCTTGCCTGTATTAAATTCCTAACAATTTAGATATATTTAATGATTTTACTACCATTATTTTACTCTTTAGAAATACAGATAAAACTTGCATATGTATAAAAATAATTATGTGAAAAATTGCACAATAAATCAAGAATTTTCGCAGAATTAAGTAAAGAATTGCAGAATAAATAAAGAATTTTTGTTCATTATTATTTGGTTTCGAGTCCCGACCTGGATACATTTTCACCCAGTTGGAAAAATTATTTCTGGCAAAATTTAGAATACGCATTAAAATCTGACATTATATGAAAGTATTAAATAAAATGCGATACGTATATTTTATGCCCTAAAATAAACATGAAAAGGTTCTATTAATTTTTAGGCATTTCAGTAAAATCGTCTTGAGTCAAAAATAAGCCTTGATATATATATAGATAAACAAGATATTTTTTATGAGCATATCAGAATAAAATGGAATGCATGTTATTTTTAAATCTTATAATTTTTAATTGCGAAGATAAATGGGTAAAAATTTACAGAAAAGAGATAAAATGCCCATTTAAAGGATAAATCGGAGGGAAAAAAAGTGTTTTTGTTTTATCTGAAAACTGTATGGAGAGTTTAAAAATTCAAACAATGTATCTTAAATCTTTATTTCTCTAAAAAAAAGAAAAAAAAAAAGAAAAGGAAAACAAAGCTCTTTTTCCAAATGACTAAAAATAATATTAACAGAAAAAATATATGATTTATGAAAAAATGACTTTTATTTATTATAATAAGGTATTGGCTCATAAAACTACTCTCCCTCCCTCCCTCTCCAGAAAAATCAAATAGATGATGGGACCTTCAAATGGCTCAAGGTTAAGCAGTTTTGAAAGTTCTGGTCCTGTACGATAAGAGGGGAGAGGGAGAAATTCTCAGAATTTTTCTTTAGCTCTGCGTTTTCATTTCTGCTTTGTCATTCGCGTTATTTACTTCGTCGGAATAAGTGGACATGGTTTCAAAATGTATATCGGTAAGTTTGTTAGTTCATGTTGATTCATTACAAATTTATTAATTTCATTATATCTGTTTTTTGCATCATTTTATCTTAAAGAATATTTATATTTTAGTTTTTATAATTGCAAAAGAAAATGTAAAAGATATTTTCATTTTTAGTAAAATTCCCTTCAATAGTTTATTTTTAGTTTTTCGAAGTTATCGAATTTATTTTTAAACATTATGAATATCGGATGATATTGTTCTTTAAGGGTCTTGTACCTTTTAAACGCGTCGAAAATTAACGAAAAGCTTCAAAGTTTGAATTAGTCTATCTTCAAAACCTTTTTATGTATAAACATGAAATTTTGGATATTGATTAAACAGATTGTGCTTTGTGATATACTACCAGCAGAAATTTATCAAACCTTTACAGAATTTGTGTATTGTTTAAATCAAAATAGCTCTTTTTTTTACCCCATAAGTCATTGCGCGCATATCTTGAGAAAGTATGTATGGATTAGCATGAAATTCGGTAAAGATACTAAACATATATGTGTGTTTAAAATGATCTAATCTTAGTCTAAAATTATTTCATTAACTATATAAAAAAAATATTTTCGTAAAAAAAAATAAAAACATATGTATTTTTAATGAATATAAATAGTCATAACTAAAAATATTGCCATTGTAAATACTTAAAAGTAGATCATTTTAAACACACATATTTGTTTAATATATTTAACAAATTTCATGACAATCCATACATCCTTTCTTAAGATATCATGCGCGCAATGACTTATGGGATAAAAAAAGAGCTATTTTGATTTCAACAATACACAAATTCTGTAAAGGGTTAATAAATTTCTGTTGGTAGTATATTACAAAGCATAATCTGTTTAATCAATATCCAAAATTTCACGTATATACATAAAAAGGTTTTGAAGATAAACTAATTAAAACGTTGAATTTTTCGTTAATTTTCGACGCGTTTAAAAGGTACAAGACCCCTTAAAACAGTTTATTTTAGTTTAATTATAAAAATGTGAGTTTATACTCGAGAAAATTTGAGTGACTAAAACAATTGAATTTAATTGAAATTTAGAAGTATCAAGATTAATTTAATATATATTTTTAAATCACTATTAAACTATTATTTACATAAAATATATAATGTGAACATTAAATAGTCCACAATATTATTTAAAAGGCGACTAAAGTAATGAAAAAGATGTTACAAGTTTAAAATATACATTTTATTTAAAATTTCTTAGTACTTTCAAGCCTTCCTAGCTCATCATCAGAGAATATCTTAATAACTAAATGTTGTTTATTGTTTTTAAAATGTGAGAGCCAATAATTACTAGAGTTGAAAGTAGAAGTAGCAGTAGCAGTAGCAGTTTCTTGGATTGAATTTAATTAGAGGAAATATATATTATTATTATTAATTACAGTTCCATTTATTTATGACATCACTCTGTTTCTCATAGGTCACTTTCCATGGATATAATTAAATTATTATTTTATGATATAATTATTTTTGTGTAAAAAAAATGGAACTGCAATTAATAATAATAATATATATTTTCTTTACTTAAATTAAATCCAAGAAACTGCTACGTTTACTCAGTAATTATTGACCCTCTCATTTTCAAAACAAAGTGACGTATTTGTATAAATAAACAACATTTAGTTATTAAGATATTCTCTAAGGATGAGCTTGGAAGGCTTGAAAGTACTAAGAAATTTTAAATAAAATGTATATTTTAAACTTGTAACATCTTCTTCATTACTTTAGTCGCCTTTTAAGTAAGATTGTGGACCTTTTTAATATTTACATCATATATTTTATGTTGAATCAAGGTGAAAAAATTGCGTTTCGTCTTATGATTCTATTATTTACATGTCTAATAATTATAAATAATTCTCAAGAATTTTGAAAAAGTTGAAATAATATATTTTTTCAAATGTTTGGCTATTAAACTGCAAGAGAAATAGTTAAATATTATCTGATAAAAGCAAAATTTTAAAATATATGAGAAATATTATACTGTCATTCGTTAACTACATAAAGATTAAACTTATTTTTATGTAATATTTTATAAAATGATCAGAAATGATGCAAAAATTTAGATAATAATGATATAATAAAGCTTTGATGAATAAGCATAATTTAACAGATTTACCAACGAAGCTGTGTAAAATATAGTGGAAATTTAAGTAAAAAGAATATCACAAACACACACATTTTTATATAAAATATATAATAAACTATATTAAAATCACGTATATTATTCAAGCATAAATTCGAAATTTATTCTTCAAAAGAAAATACTTTTTAGAAGGTTAATTGAATGGTAAAATGTTTTGGCAGGTTAAAAAAAAAATCTTATAATTATTTAGACATACTTTTCAAGAAAATCAAGTTCATTTAAGTTGAACTTTTTCAAAAATATTCAAAATACAATATTTGATAATGAATTGATTGATTAGTTTATTTTTTCAATTATACACTTTATAAATTTTTATGAAATGCAACTATTTAAAAATGCATTGCATATAAATTTTGTAAATATGTAAGTGAATAAATGAACAAATAAATTAATGCACTATGTGAAATATTGTGTTTTGGAAATTTTTTGAAAAAGTTCAAAGTGAAAGAATTGACTTATTGAATTGATTACTGATATCTGCAGATATCAGTATTTTTTACCTAATCATTTTACTAAATCATTATCGTCTCTATTGTTACAATTTTGAGACGGTAATGACTAAATACAATCGAGTCGAACAAACATTTACATTTGAAAGTTTCTATGGATTTTCTTTGATGGATTTCCTATTGTTATCTACTTTCATTTTCCTATTTTTTTCACAATTCATCGGATGTGGAAGGAGAGAGGTGGGGTGTAGAGAATTCCAAACTTGAACAGGGACTGTATGGCCCTAACTTTTGCAATCTGTGGGTGACATCGAAAAATTACTTGTAAGTGAAACTGGAATTCTCGGAAAGTTATAATTGACAGAACTACCCCTGCCTTGTAAAGATTATTTGTAAAAATGATTTGTAAAGAAAACAAGTTCAGAGGAATAATACAACTTCCAAATGATGGACATTTATAAGAGGCTGCGTATTGTTTTCAGTGTCACATATTTATTCAAAAGATTACCTTAGTCTTAAAAAAAATAGTATTTTTTCATAAATAATTATTATTCAGATTTCTTAAATTATCAATCTTGCACAGTGTAACATAAAAAATTGTTGATATAAAAATAAAGAAAGACATCTTTTTTTCCGTTATCTTTTTGGTTTCACATCAGAGATCTGACAATATTGTCCCTCTCCCTTCCCCCACCCCCGCCTTAAAAAAGTTTGTAGCCTATGAATAATTAATATTATGCTTAGTTTTTATAGTAAAAATTTCATTGCTCCTTTCTGTAGATTTTCGATTTCTACTCCATTCCGCAAACGTGCTTTTACATTAATTTAAAAAAATTTCTATTTTACCAGAATACATTTAACTAATCTCTTTCAATGAATTAGTTGGGAAAAAAAAGTAAAAAAAAAAAAAAAAAAAAAAAAAAAAAGATGCTGGATATTTTTTATATGCTTGATAGCTCCGATACCTTGAAATCTAGAAATAATTTCTCCGGGTAAGTATCACGCTAATGATAATTTTTAATTCTAAATTATAACGAATAATTTAGATAATAACTTTTTTGAACTTCAGCACTTCATTTTTTATGCTGGAGAAAAATGTACAGAGATCCCACATGGACATATATATATGGAAAAATAATACTATTTGTTTAAAAACTAAAATTAAAAATATCTTGACAAGGAATATAAAAATTGGTTTCATCCAAGTATTCCAAATCTTTAAAACATGAAAAGAAGAACAAACGATAAAACGTAAAAATGATATAAAGAGACGAAGTGACAGTTGATTTTTTTTTTCTTTTTACAGATTTTTTTCTTTTTTCTTTTTTTTTTTTTAATTTCTCTAGAGAACTTTGAAAAAATCATTGAATCTTACGGTTTTTAACATAAGAAATAAACGCATAAGAAATGTTAAATGAGCAGTTTCCAAATTTATTAAAAATGGAACTTAATTTCAGCCTAGTCCAATGATTTGTTATCAGATTGGAATGGCAATGTCGTCAAAATGGTGTCTTATTTAAGGTAGTTCTCTAATTCCCTAGTTCAACAACGAGACGCCACACCAGTGGACAAGAGGTTCTGCTCTCAAAGCTGGTAGACGGGAGGTGCTGGGTTCGAACCCAATCGCGCTCGTCTGCTTAATCGTTCGGAGTTTTCCGCGATTTTCTTCGAACCCTGCATTTCCTTGCGTAAATACGGGTTAGGTTTCCTTAGAAAAACTCCCACTGAGGGCAGCTCCCCATTCGGGCCTATCCTTCCTCTTCATGTAGATAATTAACCATCAACAACGAGACATTTTCGGACTCCTTTTTAAACGTAAAGGCAAAAAAATGACAGACTAGACTATTGAAGTGGTTTGAAATCAAATAAAGTTTTCCCTTTAATTCGAGTTTCTTATTTGAATGAATACTAATTTAATGATAACTTTCATGTAAAAGGCTTTTATTTATTTTTTTTTCTACTTACCCATCTTCACACACACACACAAAAAAAAAAACAGTAAAAGGAGTTTTGGGTGAAAAACAAATTAATTTTTGAAACTTTAATGTATGATTTTTTCAGGGCCGAAACTAGCCATTTTTGCACCTGGGGCAAGCATGGATTTTGCGTCCCCCCCCCCTCTTCCGCAAAGTATATTTACAAAGAGAATTTTATTAATTTTCTAATAGCCGATTTATTCTAAAATTTAAAATATGTAATACTCAACTACGTAATCTACAATGGCGGATCCAAGGGGGGAGGTCACGGGAGTCATGAGTCCTCTCTGAACACCAACAAAAATATTCTAAAGATCATTTTTAAAATGAAATATACAGTTAGAGTCCCGATTATCCGAGTCCTGCTTAACCGAGTCTTGCTTAATAGAGTTTCCGCTTTCACCGAGTTATTTTCTTCTGATGGACTGATGTCTTCTATTATTATGAAGCAGTCATTATAAATGAAGTGTTAGGTGAAGATGAAAGAGCAGCCGTAAGTATAATTTTTTTTTGAAAAAAAATTATGGCCATTTTTTTTTTCTTTCCATTCTGACCAGAAAATCAGAGTTCTAACTTTTTACGGCTGCTCTTTCATCTTCACCTAACACTTCATTTATAATGACTGTTTCATAATAACAGAAGCCATCAGTCCATCAGAAGAAAATGATCCATTCCAAAGGTATAATCCTTCATTTGGCGCCCCTTCGTTCTGGCGCCCGGGGCACACGCCCCCTTAGTTTCGGCCCTGGATTTTTTAATCAATAAATTACTTATCGAGTTGTCAGCGAATTTTGCGTGTGACAAGTTTTTTTTTCCCTTTACCGCGTTGCCGCCACGGAAATTCGGTTCAAAACGCACACTTTCACGGTATTTTCTGGAAGATCCTTTAACAAACAATAGAAAACGCAATTTAATGACATGATTTCTGAATAGGAACATGTCCATTTCATGCGTTTCCAAACATGAATAAATTTAGGAATGTGTCAGGAAGTAGCTCTTTTGAATTTGAGGACAGTACTCTCTCATAAGCGGCTAAGAGGTTTTGCTCTCAAAAAGAGTGATGTCAACACAGATTGAATTTAATATTCACAAAAAATTTCTCCTAGTGAAAGTCACATTTCAAAATCAAATGTTCAAAGCATAAATATTTTATTTTGATTGTGCTATAAGTGGCATTATTTTTTCTCATTATCGTTGCTGCCAGTGTATTTAAATGTCCTATAATTTTAAAATGCAATTCTTATGTGAAAATGCATTTTTATCGTCAATGATATTTTTGTAAGATTAAAATAGCAGGAATTTAATCTATTCAATACACTTCAATTATTTACCTCAATATAATTTATTTCACGTATATGACTGAAAATGAAAAAAAAATTGTGAAATTATGTCACTTTTCTAACCCTACACAATTAAATAAATGATTTATTTGTGTATATTTCTGACCAATTCGAAAGATGGGGATTTGGGTGAGGGATTTAAAATTCTTCTCAAAACAGTTAAAATCCATAAGATATGTACAAATTTGGTTTTGTTAAGACGAATAAATAGTGAATAAGACAAATGTAAAGACAAACGCAAACAGGCAAAATCATTTCAGCTTGCATCTGTTTCAACGATTCCTTGTTTTGTGCAAAATGAATAAGAAATAGAGCGAGGAACAATAGCAGTAAATTACATATACATGTATTATGCTTCAATATATATATATATATATATATATATATATATATATATGACTGAAGAAGGAAATCCTTTTATGAAGCATTGGAAAATCTACGTGCTAAATTGGTTGATATTGTTCATTTTATAGACCATAGGACGTGACCACTTATCGTTCAAGTTCGTTTACCAAGTACGGGGAGTAAGTGAACTTTTGTATATGAAGAAATTGGACAGAAGTTAACATAAAAACACAATGTTCACCAAAAAGAACTTGCACATTATTTTTTAATATCCTTTGAAACATAAAACTATATTTCTGCCTCTTACTGAAGGTTTTGACGCTAGATGCCGCTGCGATACTACAACTTTAAATTTAACGAAGAATATATCTAGACATTTCAATAAAAAATAATTGGTTTTACATTTTTTTATGTTGAATAAAATAATTTTAAGTTCAACAAAGTGAGGTTTTTGATAAAAAAGAAGAAAAAATTATTGTGTTACTCCGCGTGACGTCATGAATAGGCTAGCTCTTCCCGTGTTTACGTTTTACCAAAGGCTTTGCGTTTTACTGTTTTGATTTTGTTTACTCGCTGTTGCTCTACAATACTTTTCGCATCCTAATTTTACCGAAAGCTTCTTTTTTCTAAAACGCAGTTATGTCTTTCGAATGTTATATTCTTGTTTCTTATAGAAAATTAACCAAACTTCGTGGTTTAATAGTAGAAAGATCAGTCGAGAGATAGTAGAAAGATTATTTGTTGACATTTTTAGTGCAGAAAGTTTAATGTTTGTAAATTACTAATGTAAATTTTTGTTTTCATGTTTAACTTTGAAAATTTAATGTACTTTTAAAGATTAAATCATTTATTTATGCTGTAGCCATGCAGTTTCCAGAGATAATATGCATGTGATATGAATAAGTGTTTTTACTACTGTTCAGGATTTTTCTTTAATTATTAATTTAATTTCTATTGTTTCTTGTTTCTTATAGAAAATTATCCAAACTTCTTCGTTTAAAAGTAGAAAGATCAGTCGAAAAATAGTAGAAAGATTATTTGTCGATATTTTTAGTGCGGGAAGTTTAATGTTTGTAAATTACTAATGTAAATTATTGTTTTCATGTTTAACTTTGAAAATTTAATGTACTTTTAAAGATTAAGTCATTTATTTATACTGTAGCCATGCAGCTTTCCAGAGATAATATGCATATGATTAGGGAAGCACCGAATATTCGGTATCTATTCGGTATTCGGCCATGTTACCGAATATTCGGTTTGGGTGAATATCAAACTATTCGGTATACCGAATATTCGGCTTGGCCGAATATCAAACTATTCAGTATACCGAATATTCGGCTTGGTCGAATAGCAAACTATTTGGCCTGCCGAATAGTTTGCTATTCGACCGAATCGGTTTGGCCGAATATCGAAATATTCGGCCCAACCGAATACTTAAAAAAACTTTTTAAACATATTTTTAAAAACCTGATACTCCGGTAGCAGAAAGTTCGAGACGGGAGACGAGCGTCGCAGATTATCTTCTCTTTTTGCAGGTTATTTATCCATTGAATCTTTATTTCGCTTTATATTATGTTTAGCTCTTTATTTCTTAATACAAAAAACTTAAGATTATTATTAGCAAAATTAATAAAATGCATAATAATGTCAAAGGTAAGTGATTGTTTGATTAATTAACGCTTCAGTTGTAAAATATTTTACCCGCAGATTATTTTCTGCCACTGAAATATCTGTTGCAGACACTTGTAGAATTTTCTACAACTCGGCTTTATACCACTTCTATGTTTAACAGTCAACTTATAAAGATATTCAGAATAATTAGAAACAGAATCATATATTTAAATAAAAGAGAATGTTTTTACATTATCTATTTGCTGTTTGTTAAGTATTATTTAAGAAAATTAACCAATCACAAGGATTTTCATAGGAATTAATTATGTACAAATGCAAGTTCCTGAAATTGCCCTGTAAATAATCTGTTTCTTACTAAGATTTTAAGAACAACGTTTACAATCTCTGAAAATGATCGCCCACTCCAAGACACTGATCTAGGATGCATTTAAAAACTTCCTTGCTTAAACAAAGGGAGTAGAACTGTTATTCTTCCTGAGTTGCCACCATATAAAATTTGAATAAATTGTATTATTTATTTGCTTTTACTTTAGTCTCTTCCTGACAAACAAATAGTAATATATGAACCTGTACAATTTTTCTTCTAATTTTATCACAATTTGTCTTTGATTTTAAAATTTAAAATGTTTGTTTTAGAATTTAAGAAAATTTTATTCATTTGTTTTAATCCACGGAAGAAGCTATGAAATTTAAAATTTTATTAATTAAAAGAGTTTTATAACTATCCTCTTCTTAAATAACTCAAAGCAAATTTTTTTCAACATAAAGTTTACTTGAAAAAAGCTCTTGATTATCAGAATGAAAGTTTTTTTTTTTTTTTAAATATTATGTAAAACTGTTTTAAAATTTAACATTTTAATGCCTTTAAACTTGGAAATATAAAATTATTCGACAAGTCGAATATTCGGTATTCGGCCTAGAAGTTATTATTCGGCTAGCCAAATATTCGGTTCGCCTGTAGGCCGAATATTCGGTATTCGGCAAAAATCACTATTCGGTGCGTCCCTACATATGATATGAATAAGTGTTTTTACTACTGTTCAGGATTTTTCTTTAATTATTAATTTAATTTCTATTGTTTTTTATAGAAAATTATCCGAACTTCTTGATTTAATAGTTAGAAAGATCAGTCGAAAGATAGTAGAAAGATTATTTGTCGATATTTTTATTGCGGAAAGTTTAATGTTTGTAAATTACTAATGTAAATTTTTGTTTTCATGTTTAACTTTGGAAATTTAATGCATTGAATATATTTAAAATTAATGTTTTAAAAAATTGGGAAGGGGGTGGATGAAACACCTTGAAGGAACCATCCGATATCCAGTTGTTCTGTTATAATTTGAAATTTGACTTGGCTCTGTCACGCATGTTTCGGTAACGATGTTTAAAACTCTTGGCTAATGTCCTTCAAATTTTAATATATGTAATTTCAGCATCACATGTTGTGTTTTTCTTAAAATAATACATTCAAATTCAAAAATAAATTGAATATTTTTCAGAAGTCCAAACAGGATCTTCTTTTCGCTTTCATACTTGCAATATGTATATTTTCTATTTTGTTAAATTATGTATTTTGGAGTTATTTTTATTTGTTTAAAAATGAATTGCATCTCAATGAGGTGCTTCAAAAAAAATATTAGGTTTTGGAAAAGTCATTTAAAAGTGTTTGAAATTTTCAGAAGCTTACAAGTGGAAATTATGTAAATCCGCCAAAATGGTAAAATGCAAAGTTCGCAATGCTAAAATTCCTTTTTGCGTGTATCTTATTTCTTCAATATATTCTCTATTTTGTTCTATTCCATTATTATATCAAATTAAGTGTAAATATTCTATTTTAAAGTCAAGAGGTATAAATACCACTTATGAAATATTAATTTTAGCAACTCAACTTTTGCTGGCCATAAAAAATTAATGTGCAAATATTTTTTGGAGAACATTGTATTTTCTTAATTAGTACACTTATAAAATACTAAAAAACATATTTTTTTATACTCCCCAAGTGTGGCAAACGAAACTTAATTTTTAATTACTTTTTGAGTAGTTGTCCCGTGGTCTATTACGAGTAAAAATGACTGAAAACCTTTCGCAGGAGAAGATCGTAACTGTGTAAATGTCGCTATTATAGGGTTAGATTCTATTTTCATAGTCAAAAAATCCATTCCATTTCCACAACGTGTAAAAAAGTAATAAAGTACTTCTCAAAATTCTTAAATGAAATTTAGTATAAAAAAGCAAGCAAAAGAAAAGTATTCGGAAAAAAAGGCAAAAAAAAATTATGCACTTAAATTATTGTTGAAGAGATTATTTGCATGACTAATTTTATATGGATGAAATTCAAAAACAAGATAGTTTTTTTTTTTTCTCTTTGCTAATGCAACCATTTTTCTATCTTTTTTATGCTTACTCTTTTCTAGCTGGTCCGCCAGGGGTTGCTGGGGGCCCAGGGCTCGACTTACGCAGGGGCATGCGGGCAGTTGCCCCGGTCCCCCTTTTCAGGGGCCCCGCATGAGAGTAGTCAGGATTTTCATTAAAAAGTGCCAAATGTTTAAAATTAAACAAAAGTGACCAAAATTCATATGCTTTCAAACATTTGGGAAGGAAGTGCGGTTCCTCTTCCCCCCTCTTCTTCCAGTACCCTCTCCACCCATGCAAAAAACAAACTATATCATTAGAAAACTAATGATTAATATTTTACTATGCCAACTTAGTATTCTATTGTTTTCAAAAGAAATTCTTTATTAACTTTTTTCTCGTAATGTGGCAAGTTAATACCATTAATGATGACCAATTTGGGGCATTTTCTTTTAGACATCTTATAACGTACATAGATAAGCAAAGTGAAAGCTTGCAAATAAATACTCGTGTCAATCAATCAATCATTTTTACTTTCTTCTATCTTTACAAGAAGAAAGTATTGGATTCATGAAAATTTTCGAATTCCGGTTTTCGACGGATTTACACGTTTTAGGGGTCAGAGATTCCAAAAAACATGTTTTTACAAAATGTCTGTCTGTGAATCTGTGAGTCTGTCTGTCTGTCTGTGTGTATGTGACACAAATTTTGTGGGCACTCTATCTCAAGAACTAATGCGCGGAATTTAATAAAAATTGATATTCAGTTAGTGCCTAATACAAATTGATGCTGATTAGTTTTTGGTGTAAATCGCTCAACAGGTGGCGCTGCTGTGCTGCATTTTTCACGATTTTCGCAATAGCTCTATCTCAAGAACTAACGCACGGATTTTCATCAAACTTCAGATTAAGTTAGTCCTTGATATGACTTGCTACGGATTAGGTGTTGGTGTAAATCGCTCAACAGGTGGCGCTGCAATGCTGCATTTTTCACGATTTTCGCAATAGCTCTATCTCAAGAACTAATGCACGGATTTTGATCAAACTTCAGATTTAGTTAGTCCTTGACATGAATTGATGATGATTACGTTTTGGTGTAAATCGCCCAACTGTGGCGCTGTTATGATGAATTTTGCAGGATTTACACGATTTCCCCAATAGCTCTATCTTAAGAACTAATGCACGGATTTTCATCAAACTTCAGATTAAGTTAGTCCTTGATATGACTTGCTACTGATTAGGTGTTGGTGTAAATCGCCCAACAGGTGGCGCTTCTCTGCTGCCTTTTCCACGATTGCCTCAATGGCTCTATCAATAGAACTAATGGACCAATTTTCATCTAACTTCAGATTTAGTTGTATGTTGACACAAGTTGTTGTTAATTAGGTTTTGGTGTTAATCACCCAATAGGTGGCGCTGCTATGCAGAAATTTTCATGATTTTCGCTATTGCTCTATCTCAAAAATAAATGTACGGATTTTCTCCAAACTTCAGATTCAGTCGGACGTTGACATAAATTGTTGCTGATTAGGATTTGGTATAAATCACCCAATAGGTGGTGCTGCTAGGCAGCATTTTGCTGAATTTAGACGATTTCCGCGATAGTCATATCTCAAGAACTAATGCACGGAATTGCATATCGTTAGAATCCTCATGAGATGCATAGATTGCCATTTAATTTTGGCAGTGTTTTGGCGAATTTTGAAGTATTAACATGTATGAGATAGAAGAAAGTTTTGGGATTGGTACATCCGACTAGTTTTCTACTATTATCCTACAAGTATTTTTTCTTAAAGTTGTGACTATGTTTTTGTGATACACTGTATACAGATGTAAGTAGTACCGGGTACAAAACTTATGCATATAATAGAATATGTATGAAGTTTAGTACTAGCTACTTCCACATTATTAAAAAAAATCTATGATAGATAAGAAGGGGGCCCCCCAGAATGATTCTTGCCCCGGGGCCCCCCCCGTAGCCTAAGTCGGGTCCTGCGGAGGCCGTCGAAAAGTAGCACAATACGAGAAGAAGCCCTTTAAAAATCGTATTAAAAAATAGGAACATTTTTAAAAACGATGTTAGAATTCCGAATAAACTTTTTTGAAACTACAAAACTTAACATAATGGACCAAGATATATTAACCGGAATTCTTTCACATAGGTAAAAAAACTCCCCGTAAAACGTAAAAAAAAAAGCAGGGGATATAAATTACTAAAATATTGTGATCGTAATTCTTTTATTGACAGTCAAAAAATCCAAACTCCGACTTCGAGGTGCATAACTACACATAGAGAGGTACCTTCTTACCAAATTTTGCAGTTCTGCGTTCAGCGGTCTCTTCAGAACACATTCGAGAGACACACGCACAAACTTCTTTCCTTATTTATAAATTGTGTAATTTTAGTTATATATATATTGTAAGATATCTAAAATAAGCCCCTCCGAAAACGCCCCCCCCCCCTCATATATGAGAATTTTTTGAAAGACCCACCATTGGCCGAGATTTTCTGCTCTCAAGGCTGGTAGAAGGGAGGTGGTGGGTTCGAACCCAATCGCGCTCGTCGGTCTAATCGTTCGGAGTTTGCCGTGGTTTTCTTCGAATCTTGGATTTCCTTGCGTAAATACGGTTTAGGATCCCTTAGAAAAACGCCACACGGAGAGTACTCCCCCCCCCCCCTTCGGGCCTATATCCTTCGTGTTGATAATTGACCGTCATAAACAACACCTTTTTTGAAAAAGTGTCATATATAAGATCTCCCCTTCAAGTTTTATTTTCTAACGCTGTCAATCCTTCTTCTTCTTCTTTTAAATACTGGAAATACCTTAAGTTTTTTGTTTTCTTATCTCCAAAATGAATATATCTTATGCAATTTATTTTTATCTAATCTTTTTACATATAACTGTATCATAAAATGGTCACTAAAATTTAACTCATTTGTGTCGTGAGTCTTTCATTTGGTGAGGAACTATCACAATAGCTTCATCGCCGTGGTATGGGTGGTGGTTTATCACAGTGATGTTAAATGTATCGCTGCACATTCTATCTTTTTTTTTTTTTTTTTTTTTTTTTTTTCGAATGAACATTAATTGGTGCGGGAATATCAGTCACGAACCGGAACAATATTAGTCATAATTTCACGAGTCGGAATATCATTCCCGTTTGCTTAGGTACATTTCGCGCCCTGACTTTGTGTTGCTTAACCCTTTGAGGGGCAAGGAATTGCGTTTCTACAATGTCGAATTTACACCGGAATCTTCAAAAAAGTTTACTGCAAAATAAGGAAAATCAATTTTACGATTTTTTCCACCAAAGTTAGAAAAGTAAAATTTAATTAAAAAAATAATTAATAAAATTTAATGAGTATTAAATAATTTAATAAAATGGTATCGTTGATGAGGTTTTCATGTATGGTGGAATTTAGAAAATATCTATTAAATGTAAAGGGTTCAAAAATAATATTGTGCTTCTCCTAGAATCAGACGTTAAGCTGACTTTCAGGTTGGTATCCTTGGAGAGGTATATCATCCCGAAGCTACAAAATAAATTGTTTAAAAAGAAAAAAAAAAAGAAGAAAAGAAAGAAAAAAATTAAAGTAAATTAAAAAAAAATTAACCATCATTTGTTCTAAAATTATTTTACAAATCACATTTTAAAGACTAAAATTTCTATTTTATAAGATATCATAATTAAAAAAAAAATGAATTTAACCTTATTTTAATATCGAGTTTGAAACTTCTGCATACGAACAACACTACATCCGTATCTGATCTTAATTAATATCAAATACCATATCGAAAGTCTTAATTAAAAAGGTTAATTTTAGCTTTTTTCTATGATATCAGATCAGTTTTTATATATATAATTTACAGTTTATAAATGTTTAGATCTGAAAATTACAATATTTAAATATTAATTTTGGGGCATTCTTTGTGTCATACTTTTATAAGCAAAACATTCTTTTGTTGTTTAAGTAAAAAATAACCATATTTTCCATACATTTTTTTAATGTAAATTTCTTTAGACAGTCTAGTTTCTATGGCACCTCACCTACTTTAAGGATCTGTCTTTTACAGGTATTATTTGATCTGAAATTAAGTACATTTGATGTCAAGTAAAAAATGTCTCTCATTTTAACTTATAAATTTTTAGATCTGAAGATTACAATATTTAAAAATTATTTTTCTTTTATTCTACTTGAATATCGATAAAATAGCATTGGAATCGCGCTCCTTGCTTTTAAATAATTATATTTTCTTATCTTTAAAATTGTCGTTTTTAGAAAGTTCTCAATCTAATACATCTTGCATAACTAATTATTCCTTGTAGGTTTGATTTAATAATAATAATAATAATAATAATGAATCCATATCTGTATTTAACTGATTTAATAATAATAATAATAATAATAATAATGAATCCATATCTGTATTTAACTGATTTAATAATAATACTAATAATAAAATTAATAATAATAATGAATTTATATCTGTATTTAACTGTTTCTGATATCATATTAAAAGATTTTGCTTTAATTAATTTATGATTATAGTGATGATGTATAGTTAATAATTAATTTAATATATCAACACCTTGGATTATAACTCATTTATATAATGCAAGTTCTTAACGTTATAGTTTAGAATTTTTGTTTGATAACTTTTAAAAATCGCCTCAGAAATATGTTTCCTTTTCTTATTTGAGTGCAAACAGAAAGATACCTGAAGAATGAGTTCGAAAGGGGGTTAGTTCTGGGGTAGTGGTGGTAATCAATCACTGTCGAAATGAATGTGGGAAGTCTACCCTTTGGAAGCACATTACAATGGACTTTAGTAGGTTACTGTTTGCTAGGATGTACTGAAGATTCCGGCCCAAGGGGCCCGGTTCAAATCAAACAATAAGAAAGCTATTCATCATTCTCCCCCACCTCGCATCGGGAGAAAAACTAATCCTTTCTTTGAAATGGTGGATTTGCCTGGGGATGATCCATATAAGCATCCATTTTGTTGCCTGGATGGAGTGGAATTGGGTTTTTTAATTTATGTATCAGGTACACTTATGGGCACCGCATATATTCAAGAAATATGCGCCAATTCAGCTAATGTGTTAGTACTACGTAGGCTTCTCTAATAAAAGGGACTCATTCTGTAATCTTACTGAGAGATTTTTTTTCTTTTCTGATACTTTTTTCTTTGTAAATAACTATATGCGTTAGCTAAGTGCTATCTATTTTCATATGGTGACAAATTTCATAAATAAATGGTACACTATCAAGTAAATCTGGAGATATTAAAGTGCAGTCGAACAAAAGAAAGAAAGAAGGAAAGAGATACATTTTAATCACCCCATTGTACAATAATAAAAAAAAGGAATAGGCAGTTATGTTTTTTTTTTTTTTGAAATAGGCAAATATGTTTTTCTTCAATGTATGTTGTATATATATATACAGTTGAACCTCGTTAACGCGAACACTCAATGTCAAACTTTCTTTATTCGTGTTAAAAGTAGTTCGTGGTATCCGAACTTAAATACATCATATACAACAGGACGGGGCAATCGAAAACAGTTCGTACTAAAAGTAATTCGCGTTAAGCGTGTTCGTGTTAACGAGGTTTAACTATATATATATATATACACACATATATATATTTCATTTTTCAGTATATATATATATATATATATATATATATATACTAAAAAAAATGCTTAGGGGTCTTCATACTGAAATTGTTTCAAATTTCAAACTCTGAAATTTTCAATACGAGCACCTTATTTTGACGTTATTTAGTTTTCTCGTTAAATTTCAACTTAAGGTAACAATCTGGAAGTCAATCGTGCCAGTAGTGTACAGTTTATAGATATTTAAAATTTTGAACTCTAAAAAATATTAAATGTATTTTAATCATTAAAACGCAGATTGCAATGCGGTTAGTTCTTTAAGCATAGCTCCAGAACTATTTTTCAGAATAAGCTGTGAGTTTATAATTCACATACTTGAAATATTTATAAAGCGATTTTTTTTATTTATTTATTTTTTATTTATTTATTTTTTTATTAAAGAACTTAGATTACACGTCCTAATTTTTTCCGAAAAAAATATTTGTAATTAATTAAATATATATAAATATACATACATATATATATATTTTATTCCAAAATTAATGATAAATTACTGCATGAATTACAGCAGCACATATCAAATGCAACAAAGCATATTATATCATTTCAAAATGCTAAAACAACATAACTTCAAAAGGAAGGTGTATATCTGCAGAAATTTTTAAACTATAAAATATTTATGAAAACAAGAAAGACAGGTAAAAAAACAAAAACAGTCTGTTCTTCATCAGTGGGAGGACAGACAGAAAACTAACTCCACCCCCCACTTTTTAAATTTTGCAGGTTTCTGAACACATGTTCACCCCGCATTCAATACTGAAAACTATTGTCATTTTATTTTCTAATTACATAAAAAACTAAAACAACTCAAATTAAAAACTAACAAACATAATATTAACCATACAAAAACAAAAAACTTTAATAAAAAGGTCTTTTAGAGGAATGCTTAAATTATCATTAAACTGAAAACAAAAGAAAAAAATATAAGAAAACAAGCATGAATGCAGAATAAACATGCGCCCCCCCAAACCCGCAAAATGAAATTTCTCAAAACATGAATACCTGTATAATGTTTCCTACCCGTCAACTATAAACAAATAAATTTTTTCTTCCAAATCCATTATCAAAAGCCAGAAATTCCAAGTCTGCAACTTTCTTTCGTTTCAATTCATCAATAGACACCCGTTCTTTTAACAAGACTTTAGGATGCCCATTTCATACAGAAAGATCCAGAAGGCTGCCATCACATGTTCACGCCGCCAGTCCACATCGTTGCCATTCACTTTTAAGAACTGTCTTTAAATAATATTTCAAAAACTTAATGGGGTAATTGTTATTGTAAAATAAATTAGCCAATAACTTAAAAATCTGTTTATAAAAATTACTGTCTCTGCCACAAATTTTATTGAAACGTATCAATTGATTAATAATTATATTTATGTAAATTTTTTTATGCAAATTTGAAAACCAATGCGGCATGCTTCTTTTATCGTACAAATCCAAAATCAAATTATTATCAATAATTTTGAATAAAATATCTAAAAATTCTGCATTATAATCATCACTGTTTGCTCTGTTCAATTTTAAACAATTTGGATATATAATATCATATTCATTAGAAAATTCAAAATTCAAAATCAAAATATCATCAATATACCTAAAGACCTTTAAAGACTTATTATATTTCATAGTATATTTAAATTCATAATAAAATAAAAATAAATTTGCTGCTGTACTAGAATAGTTTGTTCCCATCCCTATACCACATATTTGATTAAAGGTATTATTGTTAAAAGTTACATTATACATAGAATGACACAAAATGTATAACGCTTCCGGGGTTGAACTCATCCGTTTCCTGAAAATCCAAACGCGGCCACGTTAGGCTTAAGTATTCCGATGCCGTATTTGCCGACTGCCTTATTTAATCTGTCTATCTATTTGTTGTGTAACATATTCTTCTTCAATTTTTCTCAAACCTTCAAAAAGTATACAATTATAACGCTTTAAGATCTAATTTAAAAATAACCAGATACCAACAACAGGGTTCCGATGTATACAAGCGATTACCGTTGCCATTCATAAGCACAAATTATAAATCCAAAAACAAATGAATGACTCTTTCAGCTATTCATTAAATGCTCTTAAAATATTTTGCAAAAGCATATTAATATTTTAAAATACGTACTATTCTAGTACAGCAGCAAATTTATTTTTATTTTATTATGAATTTAAATATACTATGAAATATAATAAGTCTTTAAAGGTCTTTAGGTATATTGATGATATTTTGATTTTGAATTTTGAATTTTCTAATGAATATGATATTATATATCCAAATTGTTTAAAATTGAACAGAGCAAACAGTGATGATTATAATGCAGAATTTTTAGATATTTTATTCAAAATTATTGATAATAATTTGATTTTGGATTTGTACGATAAAAGAAGCATGCCGCATTGGTTTTCAAATTTGCATAAAAAAATTTACATAAATATAATTATTAATCAATTGATACGTTTCAATAAAATTTGTGGCAGAGACAGTAATTTTTATAAACAGATTTTTAAGTTATTGGCTAATTTATTTTACAATAACAATTACCCCATTAAGTTTTTGAAATATTATTTAAAGACAGTTCTTAAAAGTGAATGGCAACGATGTGGACTGGCGGCGTGAACATGTGATGGCAGCCTTCTGGATCTTTCTGTATGAAATGGGCATCCTAAAGTCTTGTTAAAAGAACGGGTGTCTATTGATGAATTGAAACGAAAGAAAGTTGCAGACTTGGAATTTCTGGCTTTTGATAATGGATTTGGAAGAAAAAATTTATTTGTTTATAGTTGACGGGTAGGAAACATTATACAGGTATTCATGTTTTGAGAAATTTCATTTTGCGGGTTTGGGGGGGCGCATGTTTATTCTGCATTCATGCTTGTTTTCTTATATTTTTTCTTTTGTTTTCAGTTTAATGATAATTTAAGCATTCCTCTAAAAGACCTTTTTATTAAAGTTTTTTGTTTTTGTATGGTTAATATTATGTTTGTTAGTTTTTAATTTGAGTTGTTTTAGTTTTTTATGTAATTAGATTAATAAAATGACAATAGTTTTCAGTATTGAATGCGGGGTGAACATGTGTTCAGAAACCTGCAAAATTTAAAAAGTGGGGGGTGGAGTTAGTTTTCTGTCTGTCCTCCCACTGATGAAGAACAGACTGTTTTTGTTTTTTTACCTGTCTTTCTTGTTTTCATAAATATTTTATAGTTTAAAAATTTCTGCAGATATACACCTTCCTTTTGAAGTTATGTTGTTTTAGCATTTTGAAATGATATAATACATACATATATATATATATATATATTAACTTTTCGTAAGATTAAACCATTATATATAAAAAACCATTCTAAACCATTACAAATTATCAACAAAAATTGTGAATGTATAAATAATAAAGGAATTTCTTCAAATTAAAAATGCTGTATAAACCATCATATACCAGTAAATCTATGAAACAATCCCCATAACAAGTGGAGCATGGATTTGAAATCACAGTAAACATATGAAAAATGGAAATTTGTGGAACAAAGGGATTTATATGTGAATTGCAATCTATGAATTTTTTAACGGAAATCGATTTCTATAAGCTTGTAATATAAAGTACAAGAGTTATGGTTACATAATAATTGCAGAGCATTCCACCAAGTAGTTCTTGAGTTATGCGTAAAACAAATTACCAGCAATGCAATCTCTTGTAATGATTACTAATGAATGAATTGAAAAAATGATAACCTTCGTATTTTCATATCCCGGTAAGTACGTCTTTAAAAAACACAAATTATACGATTTTTTTTTCTTTTTTTCTGCAATGCCGGTGCAATCTTCTGTTAACGCTGTTCTCAACTGCTCTGCTCAACAAACGCAAAACGTTTCGACATATTTACAAATAATTTTTTTAGCGAAAAGATATAAAATAGGAAAATCTGATCATGGAAGCGATTTGGAATCGAACTGTGTTTTCCATTTTTTTATCAATAAATTACCTACTGAATTATAAGCGATTTTGATCACGTTACAAACATGTTTTTCTTGAGTGGTTATTCCACGTTCGCGCGAAAGTTCGATTCAAAACGTCCACTTTGACACTATCGCGTATTTATACATATCGCATACACATTCCGCGTAGTTGGTCACTGAAAAATATTATTTAGAAAACTTTACTTAAACGGAATGTCGGTGACGTTGTGCAGCGTTTCACCAACCAAAATTCAGGGCACTTACCAATGTTGCCTTCATATTTATACAAAGCAAAGTTAATATGATCAAAGTCTCACTAAAGTATGTTCATTATTGTTAAATTTGTGAACTAAAACGTCTAGAGAAGCACAATACATTTTTTACTAAACAAGTGAATTGTGACCTATTTCCTTTCACAAGTACACCTGAAAGTTTATTCCATTAGTTTAAAAACACTTTGTATATTCTTAAAAGTAAAAGCAAAATGTAGATAATGCTTGCCAGCGCTATTTAAACCGTCCTTTATAAACCGGCAGGAGTAAAATGTAAAAATCTTGTTTAATTCTTATGATTTAAATATGTGTGTATCTATCTATTCAATTCGGTTCTTTCCTAATAAATAACTAAATAATTGTCAAATGTTAACTGTAATTTCTTCCAGTCAATTATAATAAGCTCTTTGAAAAGCTTAAAACGGATTATTTCTCAAAAATCAATGACGGTTTTAGAAAAATAAAAGTTCCCTTAGATTTAAAAAAATATATATTTTTTTAGAATAAAAGAAAATTTTCTTTATTTATTTTAATTCACCGACAAAAATACAAAATTTAAAGTTTTATTAATTGAACAAGATTAAGAAAGTATTTCTCTTAAATAATAGTTCAAAGTTTTTTTTTTTTTTTTTTTTTTTTTTTTTTTTTTTTTTTTTTTTTAATGTACCAGAGACTGTGCCCGTTACGAGCTAAGCCCTCAAAACCCTGTCCAAACCTCGCCGGATTATTAAACATGGTAATTTGAGTTGTTTCAAAAAATAAAATCTGATTATAGTAGATTGAAGGATATTCCACAAATGAAAATGTAGTCATATTTAAAGGAATATTGTAACACATGAAATTGGCAGGTGTTTTCATGCAGATACTATGCGATCGAGTGTTTTCCATTTTTTAATAAAAGCAAAAGATCATTCATAAAATACTGTCAAAGAAAAATCTGTCGTCACGTGGAAAAGATCGCTTATAAATATATAAGTAACTCATTGATCAACGATTGGTAAACAGTATTCGATGCCAAATCCCTTCAGTAGTCATGCCTGCAAACGTCATGCTTTTGCATTTAAAAATGTGTTCGTAAATATTTAAAAGCTCCATGTTGTCGGAGGGACATATTTCTTTTATAAAGTCCTTAAAAGGTGATATAATCATAGATTTCAGATTAGTTCGGATGATGAAACTGACACCATTTTCAAAAGAAAAGATCATTTTCATATATGGAACAAGTTATGATATGACTGCGTGATTGCGTCAGAATAATGTCATATTCAATAAACTTTAGCTTGCATTAAAGTTCCCAAAATTTATTAGCTTATTTCTAAATTTCTTTTCTTCTATCCCTTGAAATCAAAAGTAACCAATAAAACTAAAATCTGAAACTTTTAAAAATAATTGATGGAAATGATGCACTAATCTTAAACGCATAGACAATTCTGTTGGTGAAAATGACATAAATTCCTAAACGAAAAAATGCCTTTTCATCAAAAAAAAAAAAAAAAAAAAAAAAAAAAAAAAAAAAATTACATCAGCACAGATTGTTTAGAACAATATTTTAATTAAAATTGTATTATATAATTTTTATATTCCATTATAACGAAGTCTTTTTAAAAAAATGTACTTGAAAAAAGTTCTAAAAAAAGAAAGCAATTTAACAAATTACAACGACCATTTGGAAAATGATTTTTTTCGAAGACTAAAATTTAAGACATAAAAATTCGCACGGAGTTGATCCTACATTACGTACGCCATGAATTAAACATTAACATTCCTGGACATATCATGAACAAATTTTAAAAGAAATTTCAGTTTTACAATTTTCAGTACTGTAAATTTTTAAACTTCTACGGAGCTGGTCATACATTACGTAGGCCATGAATTAAACATTAATAGTGTTATTACACGTAAAAATTGCAAGCGACAAAAAACGCCTGCGACTCGTCAGATTTCGTGAAACTTACGTATTATCCAAGTATTTCATTGGCTGTTCGGGAAAAGGCTTTTCCATCGTCAGATTTCCAAGAAATCTGACGACCAATTTTAAATGAAATTTCATTCTTAAACTTCTAAACATCGCACACTATTAATTTTTACACCGTCGTATAGAGAAAAAAAAATTACTTTTAAATGCAATTTGTTTGAAAGCTGTATTTCAATTTGTTTCTGAGTTGTTATTATTATTTTTTTGTAGTTTTTATTACTTTTTGTCATAGTGGCAACAGAAGTATCCATCTCTGTTGAAAGTAAAGGCAAGTTATAGATTACTGTATAGACCAATCAGAAAACGAATAAAATGCGGATTCAACCAATAAAAAACTTCAGATATGCTTTTGATTTCCTACCCTGACGAGGACAATAACCATTTTTCCAAATGGTTAAAAAAAAAAAAAAACTTCGCGGATCGTAATTTTTGCAAAAACTTTGTGGCAGAGTTTAAATGAAACGGAACAAAAAGCTAAAATATGTTGTTGTTTTTTTTAATTCAAAGAAACACTACAGCAAGGAGTGATAGCTAATGTTAAACACCTATGGGAGCTTCTTTTCGTAATTTCTGTAAAAACATTGTGGCAGAGTTTTAATGAAATGAAAAAAAAAGGCTAAAATATATGTTTAAAAAAGAGCGAAACATTACAGACACATTTTTTTTTACTTCAAGAACTTTTTTAAATTATTGTATTCCATTATAATGTAGTATTTTTAAAGAAATGTAGTATTTGATAAAAGTTCTCAACAAAAAAGAGAAAAAAAAAACCTTTTTTAAAATTCTATACTTCACCAGGCTACAAAATGGATGCCCTGATATATCCCTGCAGATTAATCGAATGCGTTAATCCAAAGAGGAAAGCTCCCCGTTCCTTCACTTGACAGCCCGACACCACGCATCTTGACCTTTGAAGGGAGAGAGCGAGCACCGTGGGTTTCCACGGTACTGAAGGGGGGGAAGGCAGTTTTCCCAGATTCATTGCTAAACGTTTACCAAACTAAATCATTGACCACTTACAAACATACAAAGCATTTCCCTGTGAAACCATTTTCGAAGACAAAAATTGCACGCAGCTTAGCCGCGAAAGGGTTAATGAAGGTGAAAAAAACTTTACAATTTTAGTGGTGTGAGTAAGAAAATAGTTAGGTATCTACCTGTAGTTCACACTCCATCCGCTACGTGGCGTATGACCTTGATTGATGTGACCTCGCTTTTAATCTTGCGGTTATTTCTCCCATTTAAGATAGGACGCTTACTTATATCGCTTTGGGCGCGATTTCGACGCTAGTCATTTCTGTAAAAACAATGTTTCTTTTTTATTTCCCATGCCGCTATCTATAACACCATGATAACATGAAATGACAAACCAGTTTCTATTTCAGATACAGCGCATAGAGTAATATTTTATATTATTACTTTTCTTACATGTTTTTTCCGGTGTCAACTTCAAACAAATTCGTTACACTGCGCTTTGTAGTAGAAAATTGATTTTCACGAAAATTGCATTACGTAATGTCCTTATGTAGTAATAACTAGTAAGTCATGTAATAAAGTTTTCTTAACCCCTTGGGGACGAGCGACACGTATACGTGCCGCATGAAGCGCTCAGAATCGTTGCTTTCCCTCACCAGTAAAATTTTACTGTAAAATTTGCCTTACCTAATCAGCACATTTTCTCGATTCAAGAAAACACAAATTTCTGTTCTTAAAAAACGGTGACAAAAGATTAAAAATTTCGTAAAAGGCTCCCGTCTCGAAGGGGTTAATAATGACTATTTAAATGTGAATATTACAGACACTATTTTGTAACCAATGTATAGTTGTGATACATTATTTTCAACATAATTAACAGGAATTTTTAAATACACTAACCCTAATAGATATGAGTTTGTAGATCTATAAAACTTTTCTATTAAATAAAGGAAATATTATTATTCGGAAATAATGGTAAAAAAGAAAGATAAAAACATTCAGCTATGTGATTTCCTATAAATGGTATCGTTACAATTATTTATATGCAGAATTCTGTGTATAAATGTGACGATAATTACTATTCAGAAATAACAGTACCACAACACTAAACACCTTAACACATCTTGATTTAGTGTAACGAACGCAATTTATTATAAAATTCTTTTTACTCAGTATTGATGAATTATTCTGCGATAAGAAAATTTTTGTTTCACCATTTAAAAATTTTTCTAAAGATTTAGTACTGATTTTAATATAATAGTTTATACAATGGAATATTACCTTCAAAATCATAATTTAAAATGAAAATAAATTACTAAATTTTCTTTTAAAAATACAGTATTATTTTCGTTCTCAAACTGCTGCGCAAGTGAAGCTTTCAAGGTGCGTATCTCAGAATTTTTTGTGCTTTTTTTGTGACAAATTTGTCAGTGACGTGTTCCGAAGAAGAAAAACGTCTGGTTTTCAATTGTTCTCTCTCTTTTTTTTTACTTTTTTCGCGTATAGTAACAATAACAACCCTCAAAATCAACTGAAATAACTACTGATTATCCCCGTCATTAACATTACATCATGAAAAAACAAATATTTAAGGCTGTCGTTAAAATCTAATTATACTTCCTCACAAGACTGATATGATTTTAATTATACTTCAATTATATATAAAACATTTATTTAGATTTTCGACAGAAAACTTATTATTTTCCATATGTTTTTCAACAAATAGGATATATGACATTATGACGTACGATAAACGGGGAGTTTGGGGGCTGCCTCGGAACATTCCCCGCGCGCTTTTCTCAATAACCAAATTTTTGGGGGAGTTATCGGGTGAAATTTTGGTGGGAAGTTACAAATTCGGATTCAGTGGCCCAAAAAACATAAAGTGAGTCGAAATCCAGAACTAGTATTGATTTTTCCAGGTAAAATCCCCTATTGCCTGTACTTCATAACTTACAAGGAGAGGTTCCGTGGATGGTCTCACCGAATGCGATGAACATTTGTGTTTCGATAGCGTATAGTTAGTATATAATTAGGAACAGATGCCGTATCTTCCCTTCGCCGTTGTTGTTTTGAAATGTTTGGCGATTTTTTATTGGCGTGTTGGCGTGTTGACGGTGGTTATGGATATGGCAACCTCGATATGTCGAATCCCGTGTAACGTGTTGTTGTGGCGTGTCGTTCTGGCAACTGAGATGTTAATGTTGGAATATTGTGAATGTATTTTGATATCGTGTTCTAATGTTCTGCCTTTTTATTTTTATGTGAAATTTATTGAATGTATTTGATTGACTATGTTTTCTGTAGTCCGTTTAAACGCTGTTGCTGAAATAATTAGGAAATATGAGGAAATTTTGACAAGAAAAGAAGGTTTGTTTATAGTTTGTGAATACGTATTGATAAGCCTATTTTTGAAAATGTCGGCGATGATATTTCGAGCTGAATCTTTCAAGAAAGCAGATGTCTGTTAAGGTATGTTGATAATTTTATGTATTGTCTGTTAAGGTATGTTGATAATTTTATGTATATTTTACTGCTTTTGAGTTTTTTACATTTTGAGATTGGTAGAAAGCGAGAACTGCTGAATTTTGAGAATGCTACACCTGGAGAAGTGCTGAATGCAGTGACGTTTTTTTTTTCGGAAAATGTGCACGAAGCGTACATACAACGATTACTGGTTGCCATTTTAGCGAATTTTGTTTTTTATGTGTATTTTGCTGCTTTAAAAGTTTTTACATTTTGAGATTGCTAGAAAGCGAGAACTGCTGAATTTTGAGAATGCTACACCTCGAGAAGTGCTGAATGCAGTGATGTTTGTTTTCGGAAAATGTGCGCGAAGCGCACATACAAGAATTACTGGTTGCCATTTTAGCGAATTTTGTTTATTATTTACATTTTATTTTCGTTAAGCCAAACATGCGTATAAACCGGTGCTTGGCGATATTTACTACTTGGCAGAAAAAGGGTTTTCACGCCAAGAAAATTCCAAGATGGCGGCCGAGGAGAACTTATGACATCTGTTCCTATAAATATATGACCGCCATAAAGCGCAATTCCCAGGGGGTCTTGAGAAAATCAGTCGCAAAGTTTAAGCCACAGTTTATAATACGATAAATTTACAGCCCTGGAAAGCGGCTCCGTGGCATAGTGGTAGCGTGGGGGATTTGAGATTTTTTCTACCCGGGTGCGATCCCGGCTCGGACTTGTTTTTCGTAACGAAAATTTTTATCAATCCTTTTCGAATCGCAATTGAAAAAATGTCTATAATAATTGAAATTTACGAAAAATATGAATTAAATGTATGTTTTGTAGCATATAAGTGTTTTTTTTTAAGTACGAAATTTTACATGTTTAAATTACAATGAAAAAAATAACCCCGCATACTTATATGTCTATGGACGAGAAATTTTTTGTTGTTATTTAAAATTATTTACAGTCATTTCAATGAATAATCTACTATTTTTCACAGAGAAATAAATTAAAACAAGTGATATAAATGTGTAAATAATTATATTACTTTAATTTTGTTTCTATATGAAAGTATTTTGAATATTTCATGATTTTTTAATACGCTTTTTTAAATTCTAAATATGATTTTTTTATTGCGGATTTTTGGTTTTGTAATTATTACCTACGTAATAACTATTTTCAGCAGTTCAATATCTTTTTAGAACTTATTTTTAAGCACAAAGACGGTTATTCTAATTATAATCATAAGCATCCAAGATTTTAAAAATACAAAAGTAAAAAGCTAGTTGGTAAAAAACGATAGATTTATTTCACTGTGAAAAAAAGTACCTTATTTATGTAAATAACAGTAAATAAATTTTAAAATTAGCTTAAGGGATCTCAGGACTCTTAAAATTGGAAAAAATGAAAAAAAAAAGACCATTTTCAATATTTAATATCGTAAAATGTATTTGATTTTAAGACACATTTTTAATTGGAATAAAATATATAAGTATGTTCTTTCATTTCGTGTATTTAAAAAATAATAAGATGCAGAATTAGCATTTACGGGGGGCTCCAAACTGTTAGACATTTTTCGAGCAAAAAATCGGCATAACAGCTTACGCGCACGATTACAAAATAAGTGTTGCACGTAAAATGAAAAATGTGGTACTTAATTATGCTTCAGATTATAATAATTACCCTGACCTAAATAAATTTGTATTTAAAGCTTTTTTATATTTTTAATACAAAGTTGTATTTAGCTAATGCAATATTAAGAAATTTTCAACAGTATAATCACCTAAAAAAATATTATTTTGAACAATAAAAAGGAAATTTTAGGTTTAGGTTATACAAACTAACATGAAGCATATGTTTTGAAAATT